>CM024601.1:46716398-47094117 GCA_014182555.1 Eucalyptus erythrocorys | reverse complement strand
GTAAGCTTGTTCCTGGTGTCCGACAATGTATATTGCTGGTCAAGTTTGATCGACACGCCATCGGAAGAGCTGTCAAGCCTACTGCTCCTCTTGTTATAGCATTGCAAAGCTCCGTACAAGCCAATGGTCATCGTCCCATTCACCAGGGATATGTTGAACACCGGAATGTTTTCGCCAAGGTTCAGGATTCCCGATGTGTGGTTGCACCAGAGGACAAGGTCAGGGCTCCACGCACAATCTTCATTGAGCCCGAATGGGAAAGGCACAGTCATGTCGCCACACTGCCGGTTGCAGTAGTCCTTCTCAGCAAAAGTGGCCAAGGCCACTGGAAGAAAACACAACAGAGCCGCTTTGCATCTTTATGTTTCTCCGTCTGTGCTTTCCTCTGGCTCTCCTCTTACCGGTTTTGAAAACCTATTTTCGTTGATGATGCTTCAGCTGCGGCCAAGTCAGTCAGCACGCTGGAAGAGGAGTGATCGATACTGACCCGTGGAAAATCGTTGCTGGCTATTCCCGCAAACCACGCTTCCGTTTGTAAAAAGCTGTGAAATATTTCCATATGCAAACTGATATAAATTTAAATACAACTGATGCTTATGTACACTTTCATTTTCACTCAAATTGCACACATTCTAAAGCCATGATTGTTTCACAAGGTAACACGAGAAAAATTAGTTTTTGAACTGAAAATCTTCATGCTTAGTTATTCAATAAGGACTCTTGGAAGTCCTTAGCAAAATAAGTTCTTTGCATACTTTGCAACTGAGATCATCTCATCTGAGGTTTTCTTCTTTCTCAGTACTCCACAGAATATGCCTATGTAGTTTTCCAAAAAAACAAAAACAAAAAACAAAAGAAAAAGAAACTCTCTCAGATTCTCTCTCTCTCTCTCTCTCTCTCTCTCTCTCTCTCTCATACACACACTCACATTTTTCCCCCTTTGGGACCTTGCGCTTCTGTCTTTGTTTACAGAGGATTCAAGCGTGAGCTGTCTACAGCAACAACCAATTATAGGGTACATCGAAGAATTGGTGAAATTAAGCACAATAATAGAGGGCGGAAAGGGCTAATTGCATCAGCAGAACAAATTGGAGGAATCCGGATTACATCTATGAAGAGATGCAATGCAGAATAAAGAAACAATATACAAAGGTTTTTAATTCAATTGCCGGTGCAAAAGACAATTTACATATGAAGGGCAATGCGCCCTTAGTCGTGTTCCTAGTGGAAATAAACAGAGTTCACTGAAGACTAATACAATTACATGACTAAGATATTGAGACTGCATACTAAACTTTGTTTTATCTTGTATCTAAGAAGAAACAAGTTCGTATATAGTATCAGAAATTCAATAGTATAAAGAAACACCACTATAACTTTTTAGTAAGTGATATGAAAGTTTCAGTTGAGCATTCAAACAAGTGGGATCCGTTCTTTGAATGACGGGCTTGTCTAAGAAATTAATAAAAAAATTGCCATATTATTTATCAAAAAAATTTTAATATGATTTCTTAGTACATATAACATTACTCATATGGATTTATCAAAAAATGCAAGATGAAGTAGAATGAACAATATGAAATAGCACCATTTGGGTAAGAATTACTACTTAGCAGTTTCGGACCTCTCGAGACACATTGGCGACAAGTTTGAAACTCCTTAGTGGCTTTTGACCTCAGCTAACCTTAATCTACTTATTTGCATATGTTCGAGTATGCCATGATATAGGATTATCCCTATTATACTCTCACTATATTGTTGTAAGCTAATAGTGACAATGCTCACGTCCGAATCCTCGAGCATACAAACATCCCTCGATGGTAATTAAAATGTAACATTCTAGGATGCATTGCCTACATATTCTTTTTATATTTCGATTAAACGTATCCAAAAGCAAAATAAGTAAACACCTAGTCAACCAACAAAACATGGATAGTAAATTCTGTGTTCTCTTTTGATTTCATAGTAGAATCCAACCAAGACTGTCGTTGTGGGGAGAGTGGACGTAGGCTTGATTTAAGTCTAACCACTATAAATTATGTGTTGAATTTTCTTTTCCTTAACTCCTTTAATTTGGTTGTTGCGATATCTTTTTGTGTCTGCTAAATTCCAAAATACCTTATTTGAGTCTGAATTGAACTTAGAAGTCTGGCGTTAATTAAACCTTATTTGAGAAAATAACTTCCATTGCTTTTATTGGTCAAATTTGTCTTTACACCTATTCCCCTTTAGGTGGTAATACTAGCACTTTTAGGATAAAATCTCGGCGAGTCAACTTCCTAAACCTCGATTATGATGTAAATTCATATGGAGGCAGCCTAATTATGCAATGGCATACAATCTTATCTCGCCTTGGCACGCCCTTGCATATTAGCACGTCACATATGCCTTTATCAATATAATAAGCATAAGTAATAATCAAAATACATAACTCTCATGCACCAAGCATCCACACGAGTCCTGATTATATGAAAAACCCGTTTTGGCATGTCCCATACCATGCCTAACATTTTTACCCCATAATCAAGCGCAATACATTGCAATCATTCGATGTGTTCCGATTATTATGATCTCTTGGGCCACAACCAACACACGAGGTTGGCAAGTCTTCCGCATGACCGGACATCGTCCCTGCCCCATGGGTCGCGACAACGTCTAAAACCCCGCCTAGATGACATTCCATAAAGGAGTATTGGTTCGGCCTCAATCGCGTACTCGGATCCAAACCTCCGCCTCGGCATCCGATGTAAAATCGGGCATCGCCCCAAACCCCGTTAGGTGACTCGATTCGATTAAATGACCACACAGCATGCCAACACTCAAACCAATTTTTATCTTTTTGTCAATTAGCCCAGTGTAAAAGAGTTCGTGCTTAAATAGCAAACCTTGGAAAATCTTTACATTTAAAATTCCGGTAAAATAACCGCATGTGGTCACGTATTTAAAATCAACCCATCAAATTTTGCACACTTTCATTTTAAATATCATTGCCCCTTTTATCACGTAAAATCCGAGCGTCCAAACACGACATCTCAAAGTTTGCTATTTTCTTACCAATAAACCAATCTTTGAAAAATAGCATTTAAAATACATGATATGGGCAATCAAACATCAGGACGTTACATGCTCAACGATCAAAATTAACTGTAAATTTATTCAGTAAAAACAAGCATAGAATTTTACTTAACGACTAATCCATCATTAATAATGCTAATCACGATTAATTAAGCTAATCACAATTAATTAGGCTAATGATGATTAATTAAAATAAACTCAATTAATTAGCCAAACTACAATTAATTAAAAAATTAGTTGAAATTAACTAAAAATAATTACAATTAATAAAAATAAATTAAGATTAAATAAATAAAATTGTGATTAATTAAATTAAACTTAATTAATTAAATCTAACCATGATTAATTAATCTTATCATAATTACTTAAACTAATCGCAATTAAAAATTAATCTAACACATTCTTAATTGTAAGAATAAACTAAAATTAACTAATACTAATCGCCAGTTAATATTAGACTAACCACCCCTAAACCAATTAATGCCCTAATCCACAATTAGGAGGTTAACTCACTGATTTCTGGTGACAACGAGCCGGCGATGGCGGTGCGATGGCGTCAGAACGCGTGCTCGTGGCTCAAACGGGAGGCTCGGGTGGCAATAGCGGCTCACGAAGCTCATAGACAAAAGGGAGGTGCGCCTAGGGAGGTGGTGGGTGGCCGCGGAGCTTGAGAAGAGAATGAGCGGACGGCACGGCGAACGGCATGAGAGACGTGGGCGGCAACTTGCGACAACAAGCGAGCGGCGGCGGCGGGCGAGCGGCGTGCAATGGTCCTTGAAGCTCGGCCAGAGATGGCGGTTTAGCGTGGGGACTTGATGGTGAACGGCGCTGCCAAGCGCCAGACGAGGTGGCGTGGTGGTGAGTTGGGCGTGGGCGGTGGTGGGGACTTGTGGGTGTAGTGGTAACTAGCAAGTGGAAGGAGGAAGAAGAAGAAGGGAGGAGAAGAAAGGAGGGGTTGGGCCGAGAAGGGGGGAGGAAAGAGGAGAGAGGGAAGAAATGACAAAAAGAAATCACAGGCGGCCGCGAATAGTAGTCAAGAAAATTGAAAAGAGTCGGACCCATTGATTTTTATTTTTATCGTTTATCAACCATACCCAATTCAACCCAAAAACCATAAGAAAAATCAGAGTATAATTTCTACCGCTATTGCTCTTGATTTGACTCTCTAAAGAAGAGCAATTGCTCCTTTTACCTTGAAACAATGATATTTAGTGCCATTCCTTGTCCAATCAGCAGATGCAATTGACAAAAGTAGCGTTGGATACCAAATTGTGGGCCTGAGGCATCATCCATTTCCCCTCTTTTTACTAAGGAATCCTTGACAAGACCGTCTGTGCAATCTCGATGTTGGCCTTGACTTGGAAAGCAAAGCAATGACTTACACGGCCAACTAATATCTCTATAATTCCAATACAATAATTGCTCAATCCGATCGTGGAGGCCGCTTTGTTAGGAGCCTGATTCACGTGGTCATGTTGTGATTGATTGGAGGAATTTCCAAACGAGTTTAAAATGAGATTAAAATCGTGAATAGAGACCTTTTTCTTTTTAATCCTCTACCCATGAAATAAATCGATTTCAATGGATTGGCCATATATATAAAACTCGACATCTTATTTAGATCTTTGTGTACAAACTATTATTTTGATTTGTGGTAGATAGAATTAAAAAGACAAAAGGTAGATCAATTGATAAATGCTATTGATTCAATTTGCTTATTATTGACGCCTTATCCCAAAACCCAATAAGTATACCCAAACTTTGTGGGAAATTTAAAGTAAGCAGCTTATATGAACAAAAGACTTTATACAAGCTATCTCTATATCTCTTAAGCATCAACCACTTCTGAATGAAGCATGCATAATTCGTCAATCATTGCTAGAGACATTCCCCTTGGCGTAATTTGATTGACATTGGAAATGCCTTGAGATCATACCGATTGAGCCTATAATCCTATGGTTAAACGGCTTCAGGACTATATTACTATCAGCATATCAGATAAATCAGTATACTTGAAAAAGAAGCTAGTTATTTGCAAAATTGCTATTCTCACAGTGGATTTCTAGTTGGCTGATGCCAGAGTTCATGTACACAATAAGCCTAACTGAAAAATGCGATGCTTATAGCTTCAATGTCCTGGCGCTCAAAGTGATAATTGGAAAACGCCCATCGGAGCTTAGTTTATCTCTGAATATCCTACAATCTGAGCAAAGCGTGGAGCTAGGAGTTTTGTTAGATGCACGTCTTCCACCTCCGGCAGATCAAATCACCATGAACGAAGTGAAAGCAATAGTGAAGCAAGCACGTTCATGTATAGATGTTGATCTGAATCGTAGGCCAAATCCATGAGAGAAGTGTCGCAGGCACTCCCTCGAAAATTAGAACAATCTTCACTAGTCTCAAGCAAGCACACCCATTTGTATTTTCTTGCTGTAATTGATTCCTTCCCACCCTATAGGAGTAGGCAAATTTAAGCATTAAATAGGCAATGCCGATCATGTGCTTGTTTATGTGTAATAAAAGCTTCTCCAAAGACAATTAGATAGGCCCATCATGATCATCACATTCTTATTATTAGCACAACAATAGTCAAAATAAAAATTGCCCAAGAAAAAAAAAAACTCGAACATAACACGACATGATTTGTTTAATCCATTATTATTTGGGCTCATGGAAGCTTAACGAGGTGAGACCAGCCGAAGAGAGCAATACGCACCACCTCCCAACGAGCCCAAACTGAAGCTTTCCTAGATACTTTAATTTCATGCTGATTTCTCTAACGCCCTTTCGGTAACATTCTTTTTATTTTTTAAAAAATGTTTTTGCAGGCAGCTTAAATTGATTTTAATTATCTCCCTAACATGTGAGTGATCATGCGGGTGAAACCACCAATTTAACACTCGATAAAACAATAAATAAGGTTAAAGGACTTACCTTGTAGCAACGAAAGTATGCATAGTTAGATTAAAATCCACATCAACAATCCTAGATATGGTCTCTAATTAACACGCAAATTTCTCTTTTTATTTTCACTTTATTTAATGGAATTTAATCTAAATGCAATGCATGCTAATAGCCTAATATGACATGGCAAAATGATCTAAATTATATGACATGAAATGCAATACAACTTAAATGACATAATATGCAAATTTTAATTAAATGACCTAGAATGCAAATCATGCACCTAATGTTTTTGGATTTTTTTATCTGAAATTTCGAATTAACAAAAATCCTATTTGAACTACCCTAAAAATGTGATTCTAAAAAAAAAAAGCCTAATTCACTAGCCTAAATGTCTTATTTACTAAATTTACATATCTAATTCTACATGCTTATGCAAGATTTTGATTTTTCTTTTTGATTTTATGATTTTTTTTATTTTTCTAAAAATTGCAATTTATCCTAAAAAGGTGGAAGTAATTTATCCTAAGATGTTTGAATGAAATTCCTAACTAAATTAAAATTCTATCTAATTTAAACTAGGAATTAGGTCATCCTAATTTAAACTAAGACATTATTTTAATTTAGCAATTTCTAGTCTAAGATGCAACCTATCTAAAAGATTGATTTAATTCTATTCTAAAATGCCTAATGATTTTTTATTTGTTTTTTTATTAATCAAAATTGATATGCAATTCAACTAGCATTCTAGTGAATTTTGCTTTCTTTTTGTTTTTTTTTTTTCTCATGACCTAATTAAAATCCTAATCTAAATATGCAAGACAATAAAAACTAATCCTAGTTTAAGATTTTTTTTGATTTTTATTTTTTTTAAATTAACAATTTCTAATAATTAAACATGCAACCTAAATTAATTGATTTTTTGGTTTTTTTTTTTTTTTTTTTTGAAAATTCATGATAACTAGAATGCTTAGCCTAAATGTGCAAATAACCCTAAACATGCAATATTCTAACTCGGACATATTTCAATATAAACAAGGCAATCAAGACCATCCAAAATTATCCAGAAATATCACACATCGTTCAAATTAAGGGACAATATTTCGCTAGTAAAATCGATAAATTGATCTTAAGCCTTAAAGATCAAAATATCAATTTATTCCCGCATGATTAATTACTTCGTCTAAAGCCTTATAGACGAAATAAAAAATCGGTGCGGTTGCGAATTAGGGGATAAATTGGAATTTCCCAATCACATATCGGGGCCTAATGTTGTTAACAAAAATAAAATAACAATAAAACAATAAAAAAATAAGATAAAGTAAATAAATAAAAGAAAAGCTACCTAAATTGATTTTTCTTTTTGCTTTTCTTTTTGGGGAAGGTGGCTGCAGGAGAATCGCCGGCTAGGGTTCCCGGCAACGGGATCGGCGGCAATGGACTCCGGCGAGGCACCGGAGCGTGTGATGGCAACGTGTCGGCTAGGGCTCCCGGAATCAACGCGGTGCGGCGTGGGCTTCGGGAATGGAGAGTCGCCCAGGGTCGAGAGCTCTGGCGCGGGTAGGGGCGGGCGGGCGGCGACGGACAGCACGCGTCATGGGCGGCGCGGCAGGGCGTCGGGACGGAGCGAGGGGAGCCGGATCTCCACCCGGGTCCCGCGGGTGGCGCGAATCAAGGCGGCGCGGGAGCTCGCGGGTAGGCGGCGTTGTTGATCGGGCGCGGTGGAGCGCGACGGCGGCTGGTTCGAGTTGGAGCGAGAGGGTCGCGGGTCGTCTCGGATGCAAGAGACACCGGAGGCGGCGTCTCGAGCAAGGGCTTCGGATCTGGAGTGGGCGGAGGCGGCGTTGCGAGCGGCGGAGCGGGCCGGCGCTCGAGCGACGGCGGGGCTCGAGCGGCAGCGGGCCGGGAATCATAGGATCCTGGAGTGCAGACACAGATCGAGCGGTGCGGTTGATCGACGGTCTTTGCGGGAGCAACAACAAATCGCGGTGACGAAGTCTCACCGGAAACGCTCGGGTCGTCGTGGGTCGGCCTCGGGGATGGGCTGCGGCGGGGCTGGGCTGCGGGGATCGACGGGGCGACGCGGTGGTGCGTTGGGGCGGTGCGCAAGTCGTGGGGAATGCGGCGGCGATGGGAGTGGGCGTCGCGAGTCGCTCGGCGAGACCGGCGGGGGCGTCGCGGGCGAAGCGAGAGGAGCAGGGCTTCGTGGAGTAGATCGGGCACGGCGGGGCTTCGACCGCGACGATGGGGCTTCGAGGGGGCGACGGCGGCCGGCGAGGCTTCCCCCGCGGAGAAGATGAACCGATCGCACGTGGGGGGGCTTTTACTTTTTTTCCTTTTTCTTCTTTCCTTTTTTCTCTCTCCTCAAATCTCCTCCGTCGCACATCCCCCTCTTTCTACCTTGTTTCCCTCTGCGGACATGACTTGACTTTCATTTTTCACTTTTTTGACTTTTTGCTCTCTTTTTTTCACACGAAGAGAAGCCCCTACGGACGACTCTCTCTCCCCTTTTCACCTTTTTCGGCTCTCTTTTCCTTTTTTTTTTTTTTTTTCTCGAAGAAACCGAGGGAGTCCTCCCAATGTGGCCGTATATCAATCTCGTGTGACCTCCCCCTCCAAAACCCTACGCGAAAAACCTTTTTATAGGCTGAACATTGGGGTTTTAATTTCCTATTCAAGTCAACATCCGCGAAAATTTCTTTTCGCACGCAATATTACTTTTATTTTCCACATCTCCTGATTTTATTGCCTAAAAATAATATTGCAACCCCGATTTTCTTAAATTCCAAAATCCACCGTAATATCATTTCAAATCTCTATTTAGGTAATTTTTGTCATTAAAAGAAAACGGGCTCGGGCACTTACTTGCTTCATGGGCTTAGTTTGGCCTGCCAAATTAAAGTTTAAACGATTAATTCGAACCATCCGGGTCACCGACCCAATGTAAATGCAAGATGCACCTAAATCTATATGCCACACAATTAACTATTTTTTCAATGATAAATTAACCCCTAACTTTTAATGCAATAAATGATTAATCGGGTCGCCAAAATTTAGGTGTCAACGGCTGCCCCTCTTTGAAGGTGAGCTCGTAGAGGTTGTCTTCAAAGACAAAATTGAGACCTAAATTTTGGTCATGCTCATGTAATAAATGATTTTTGGTGGAAAATGGAATTACTCTATTCCTACTTTACACTCACTCTCAAACTTTTGCCCTACCTCTTGCGGAGCGTGGGGAGTCGAAACCACTCCTAACTTACGCGTCCCCATCCCATCCCCTCTTGAGAATGTGGAAATTTGAACTCATCACCTTCCCCTTCCATGTTAGAAGGGTTGCCACTAAGGCAAATTCCAGTGATTGTATTTAAGGTTGAATATCTAAAAATAATGCTCAAATTTTAGTCCCACTTTCACTTCAATCCTAAATTTTACTACACATTCAACAATCGCATTGGTCTATTTAAAAATTTCAGCTTCAAGAATGAACAAAAATAAGGGTATTGATAAAGGTGCAGTTTCGGATAATGGACTTTTTTTTTTTTTGGTCAAAAGATAATGGACTTAAAAAAATATTTTTTGACGCATGAATAGAATTGAAACTAGAGTCAAGGTAAAGGATTCTTTTTAGACCAAAAAAAAAAAAAATCGAAGAAGATTTAAAGTTAACTTAAAGTTAGGAGCTTCTAGAAAACTAGACCATTGTAATTGTGAAATGGGAGAATTACATCTTATCCTTCAAGTTTTTCTAATTGTGGAAAGTTGCCTCTTGGTATTTCAAAATTTTGCAGGCTACCTCCTAACTTTTCGAAATTTGTGGTAAGTAATTATTTTTGAAATTAGAAAGTGAATTGGTCATGTATAATCCGTCACATGATTAGATAACAACATATTTCAAAATTGTATATCAATACAAATTTGGTATCATATCCAATCAAATTCGTGTCAATTCTTCAACCACACACTTTCGTACATAATATAATTCTACATTATTCTTCGACTTTCATTTTCATATCTATGTACTTAAATGACAAATTCGCCCGTCATAATTACTCACGTGTTGTCTCGCCCTCGAAAGCTCAAAGAAAAAAGTCAACTCGATCAAAGTCAACACCAAGGGCCGAATGACAGCTAATTTCTTATACTCGCGTGGCAAATTGCAAAAAATCGAGACATCCCCGGGGCCCAATTTGCAACGACCCTAAAAACTTTAGAGGGCAATAATAATATGTAATTTTCCCCAAGGGCGGACGGCAGGCCTGAGCAGGCTAGGTCTGCCTCTACCCAAATATGTCCCCCAAGCCTGACCCGAAAAATGATGGGCCTAATTCACGCCTCTCGCCAAGCTCGGCTTGTATCAGGATCCTCCTGCTCATTCTTATGAGCGCTTCTCTCTCATTTTCTCATTAAATGTCTCTGCATCACCACCGCATCCGCAAAGCATCAACTAATAAATTCAAGCCTTATAAGCTAGCCCAAGACTCCCTCCCTAGCGATGTGGGACGGAAGACATGCCCTTAGCATGGCCCGCGTACTACCGAGGCGATCTTAGTCCGTTCTTTTGTATTGCCCCGGGTCTAGGTCGTCACATTTGAAGTTACAAACTTTTCTCGCTTAAAGCCAATAAAATCAAAATGCTAAGAGATTTTACATGATCATTTTACCTTTAATTCACTAATTCTACCAAAGAATTGTCAAGATAGACCAATTTGATGAATGATCTAGAATTACTTGAGAATGTCAAATGAGATGTGTTAGGATGACGAAAAGCAAACCCTGTTCTATACATATTTTTTTCCTGTTTACATACATGTTTTTTTACCTTTATTAGTCCATCAATTAAGCAAATTATCAATTACATGGCTTTAAGTTGCAGATAATTGCCATTCTAGCATTACATGTGGTATTGGCGTTGCGGTGGCAGTGACCATCTTTCAGATTCTGTATGGCGCCCGTGACAGATCCTAGTGAAGCATGTGGAAACGTGAGGAGTATTGGAAGGCTGCATGTGGAAGGGGTTTCCATCATCCATCAAGGCCTTTATTGTGACTTCAACTTCAAAATAATACGTGGTATGTAAAGGAAGCTATAGAAATGGAGCAAAGGTGCATTACTCGAAGGTAACTACAAGAAAACCTAGTAGCAAAAGCATTCAGCTGAAGCCCACCTGGGATGCCTTTATCATATTTATGAGTAATCATATCATGGTCGGAGGATGTGGTGTATTTTATGTTTCAAATCGGTTTGTCCTTCCCACTCTCACTCCTGATTTTTCATCCAAACTTAAATTATATTAAATGAACTACAAATAAAGAGAAATTAAATTAAATTGGATTTTTTTTTTTCAAATTAAGATCAAATTTATAAGAAAAGTAAACAATAGTGAAAGTAGATACTTTTTCCGGCCCTGATATTGTCTTTTTGGCGACGCTATTATCTTTGTCTGGATATGGATATTACATTAGGATTAAGTGCAATATAATGAGGGAAAAGTATAGACTGGAAGTAAAGGGAGATTTTTACTTGCCACAAAGTGTACTGGGATTATATTAAGGGAAAAATAAGATAAAAAGGAGAATGGCCGTATGCCAGCCTTCTTTAAGTCTACTTCAGTGCATAGCTGTGCATATATCATATAGATTGTGACACTTAAACTTGCACGAATGCTTGCACAACTATGAGTCCAAAGACATTGCCAAACATAATATATATTCAGAATGCATAATTGACCTAGAAGTCCATATGGACAGTTAACAGACATGTTGTTATGGTAATGAGGATCAGACGCTGGAACCTGCCGAATCCATTCACTGATTAGAACAGAGAGCTTGACGTCCCATGTAGGCTTGTCTCCAATAACTGAAGTCGAATGGGATGGGAGATTTTCTTCATCCACTTCGTACTTGATCTCTTCATTGTTTTCTTCAATTGTCAAACCATCGAGCTCACGGTTAATCCTGGTGAGTTGCGCAGCCACTTCGCTCATTGACGGCCTCCTTGCACTACTTTGGTCCAAGCACTTCACTGCAATTTCAGCCGCCATTCCTACTCTGTCCATTTCATCTTCACTAGCGCCCTCGAAGTTTATGACGTCGGAAAGTGTCTTATCCTTCACAGAAGAGATGAAATAATGGATGATATTGATTGACTCTTCAGACTTAGTAATAAAATTGTAGGCTTCTTTCCCGTGAGCAACTCCACAAGGACAGCTCTAAAGTTATATATATCACTTTTGACTGTTAGCATATCGGTGACTAAATATTCTGGATCAATGTAACCCCATGTGCCTTGTATTTCATTGGCTAAAACATGACTATGCTTTGGCGATATAAGTACCGAAGTTCCAAAATCGGATACTTTACGGAGTAATTTTCATCTAGAAGTATCTTCACCGACTTGATGTCGCCGTGAATGATTGGGGGTTCTCGCACGGAATGCATATACTCGAGTGCAAGAGCTGCTTCAGTGGCTATTCTCGAGCCGATTTTTCCATGATCTCAAGATGGTCGATGCATTCCGATGGATGTGTTGGAAGAGGGTACCATTTGAAATGTATTCATAAACCAGCAATGGTATTCTAGTCTCCAAACATATGCCAAGGAGCTTCACCACATTTTTGTGGTTTATTTGCATCACAATTTCAAGTTCCTGCTGGAAATCCCCTTGATTAGAGACTTGTGCACATCTTTAGGCTTCTTGACTGCGACCATGGTGCCCCCAGCGATTTTGCCTCTATAGACAGAAACCGAAACTGCCCTCACCAAGCTTATTGCTATCATCATAGTTGTTGGTTGCTTTTGCCAGCTCCGCCTCCGTAAAAATTTGAACTCTCCGGTGTTTCAAGAGCTGACCTCCATTTCGTCTAAAGTTTTTGTTTTCTTGTCTTCCTCCACTTGTCAATGACTAAAGCAACAGAAGTTATGACGCATATGGGCAGAGCAATCACTGCGAAAGAGTATATGCTACTAGATTAAATTCAAGCATGTCATCCTTGTATGGTCCACATAGTTCACAAAAGATATTAATTTCAAATGGGCTACCTATTTAATCTTTTATTACACAATCCGCATCGATCACCATCTATTTGAATCATTGGTCTATTTTCAAAATATAACCACCAAATTTAACCCAGATAAAAATGGTTTCTGTAACAAATGGGTTACCATATTATGTATCAGGTAACAATCCTTGTAAAAGTCCTCATCTAATCGAAAGAACTCAATTGAAATACATATTACCAACATCTTCTATTACCCTTCCAAATGTCATTCCTTGATTATTATGACGAAGGTTTGTTATAAACAAAAGTAAATGAGGAAGCATTCACCTCACATTGTTTTAGCTCTTTTCATTTACAAATGATATAAGAAGCAACCAATTATGCACGTTGTAATTATCATGGTTACATGTTTTCGTCCATCCTATTGGAGGACACTTTAACTAGGCTTACGAACATAGATATCATTCAAAATTGTATTTAGGTAAATTTGCATATGGTTTATGTGTATAATGTAGACCACGATTGAAGGAGATTTCTTCTAGCTAGAGATGAAAGAAAATATAGCCTTATTCATCTACACATTAATTATTCTCTAAAACTAGTTTTAAATAGGAATTGTAACGGGGCAAGGACCAGGATCATGTCCCTTGTCCCCACCCGTTGAACTGAAAACTTGCCCGCCTCACGGGCACATGGGCACCACTGGAATTAATCGTTTTTCCTCAAAAGAGCTAATCCACCTACTAGATAAACTCGACATTTTTCTTATTTTTAACAATTTTTGTAAGAAATAATGGCCAAATGGATGAATTTTATACCGAAAAAAAAAATGGCCCCTTTGATTGGTTTTATAGAGCCAAACAAACTCCAACCTTCACAAATTAGTCAATGTGCGAAAATGCGAAGAAGAAATACATGGAAAACGGTTGTACCACATTTCTCACCTAGAGGACTTTACGCGCCTTCATCTTCTATAAAAACAAGACTTGTAAAAAGAAGTGGTTATTCTTTGGGTTTTGTTATTATTATTTCATCATCTTCAGAGCAAACATTACAAATCAAACAAAAGAAAATAAATCTCCTTACGAAGTTTTCATCGGCAGATTTGTCTGGCGGGGCAGCGCTAATAGCCCCACCCCACGGGAGAATTTGCCCCGCCAGACAGAGATTGTCCGTGCCTCGTGCCCATCCTTTGCTTTAAGAACCTTGCTCCCCCAGCTTAGCTTTTAAGTATGGATCCGTTCCTTTTTGCAGCAATTATTATCCTAATTTTGAATGGAATGATTATGTGATAATCTTTAATATGAGAATAACAATTTAATTTGGATCATAAAAATTAAATTATATATAATTATTTATAAATTGTTGTGGGATTCACTTTTTCAATAATTTGTGACTTGTTATTTTCATAGTATCTCGAACACCGTAATGTTAACAAAATCCTTGAATTTATATGTTTCACTTCAATAACTTTAAATATGTAAGATAAATGGTAAAGTGTAATTTCAAACCTCGGAAAAAACAAACACATCCACTGCAAAATCTCAATAAAAAGGTGGATTATCATACCGTTCTTTGGCAGCGTAAGCTCAAATCACACAAGCGGCCGCAGATCTGCCACCTCTCCCATAGCTTCCTTCCGTTTACTCTCAAAAACTCTGTTCGTCCCTTTCTACTGCTTTTACTTTGTTTCTTTATTTTTCTTTTTGCTCTGCTTTTAGTAGACAATTAATCGAGTAATTTTTTTAATTCATGGGAGGATGCCCAAAGGGAACAATTTTTATCCAATTCGAAACTCAAACATGACCTACAAGTTTGAATAATATCTAACTTTCATTTGTTTCGCAAAAAATGAATGATTTTAAAAATATTTTCCTAAAAAAGATCGCTTATATCACTTACAAAAATAAATGAACGAAAATATTTTTATGATCTATAAGTATATTTAGACATAAATTATTATCAATAGTGAATATAGTTTTTAGTGACTAATGATTTCAAGCGAATCGAGTTTAGTTCGAGAGGGCTTTTTGTTTGGAAAACCACATTCACATGCACGCATGTGCATGCCAATGATGTTCCTTGGAGCCCATCTCCACCTCTACCTCCACCTCCACCTTAGCCAGTGGCCACCGCGGTCATCGAAGCGCTCACAAACCCCTTGCTCTATCTCTCTCTCTCTCTCCCCCGTCTCTCTCTCTCTCTCCGGCGGTCACGTTTCAAGGTCGACGACCTTGGCACTCAGAATTCTTAAACCTTTGATTCTTGGATCGGAGGTAAACTTGCAATTTTCAGATAGAAGTTGGACCTTCTAGCCTTTTAGCCAAGAGGTGTTTTTGAAGTAAAAAAAGGAAGTGAGGTGCGTGCGGTGAATATTCGACCAAAAGAAAGAAAAACTGAGTGTGGCCCCGTGTGTCTCTCGGTGAATACTGAGAAAGGAAAAAAACTTCAGATGAGAGGCAGTTCTGCAGTAGCTGGAACGGATTCTTGAATTGTAACGGAGCGTAACCCTTCACAAGTTTTCGTAATTCCTATATAAAATATCGTAAGGCTTACAGACTCACAGTATTTGTGATCAACAACAGGCGAGACTTATTTCATTTTTTTCTTTTTTTTCTTTTATGCGAGTGGTGACCAATGATCGCTCGGTTGCGAAGTAAAATCAGACACAATTTCAGAACATCTTAACATAAGCCAGATCAAAAGCAGGTGGACTCGTGAGTCTAAAGCAAGGATAGCTTAAATTATCGAGCGACTATCGCAAGAGAAGTGCAATTACCTGCAGCAACTATGGTGAGACGAGAAATTTGGCAGCCAACTTTGCCATCACCAGTCATGCCAAATGGGTAGTTGCGTGTGTAGTTCCCGGGTGTATTCTTGCAATTTCCATGACATGGATATTGTCGTGCATCTTTACACTCATCGATGTCTGTATCACGCAGAATGGTGAACTGTAAATATACGTTTGTGTTCTTCTTTTTTTCTTCTTCTGAAAATTACGTATTGGTTGAGGAAGTTGAATCGCGGAACTTATGGCCCAATCCAAACATATAATTTTTAACTTGCAAAGAGAACCGAAGAAGAATACCTTGACATCCTTGGGAGGCATAGGATCCTTGGGAGGCATAGGGATTGCCCATGTACCCCAGCTTACAGAAGCAACGATAACCTTGCCCATTCGTGAAGTCACGGCAGTTACTGTTGGCGCCACAGGCATTGGTCGATCGGTTCAATTGCGCTTCCTTGCAGGTCACATCTCTTTGAACGACCCAATCCAGGACAGCCTTCGAGTAAACTTCTTTCTGCATATCGGCCGGGATAGGAAGCTTGTAATTGGAGACATTAAAAGTCTCCTGGTCCACTACGAACGCTGATCCGCAAGGGCTGAAGCTCTGAACTGAGGTGTAATTCGTTGAGCTGGTCATGGATATATTGAGTATCCTGAGGCTCTTGGGGATCGATGTCTGACAGCACCCGAGGCCGGAGCAAGCACTCTCAGCCGTGAAGTCGATGTCCTCACGGCAATAGGAGAGGCATCCACTGCCAAAAGTCATGGCGTCATCCGAGATAAGAGCACCGGTGTCACAACCAAAGACAGTAAGCTTGTTCCTGGTGTCCGACAATGTATATTGCTGGTCAAGTGTAATCGACCACTCGGGCTTAGAGCTGTCAAGCCTACTGCCACTCTCGTTATAGCAGTCGAAAGCTCTGTACAAGCCAACGGTCATTGTCCCATTTGCCAGGGATATGTCGTACACCGGAATGTTATCACCGAGCTTCAGGATTCCCGATGTGTCGTTGCACCTGAGGACAAGGTCAAGGCTCCACGCACAATCTTTACTGAGCCCGAATGGGAAAGGCACAGTCACGTCGCCACACTGCCGGTTGCAGTAGTCCTTCTCAGTAAGAGTGGCCCAGGCCAAGGCCATTGGAAGAAAACACAACAGTGCCGCTTTCATCTTTATGTTTCTCCGATCTGTGATTTCCTCTGGCTCTCCTCTTACCGGTTTTTGTAAACCTATTTTCGTTGATACCGATGTTTCAGCTGCAGCCAAGTCAGTCAGCACGCTGGAAGAGGGAGTCATCGATACTGACCCGTGGGAAAATCATTGCTGGCTTTTCCCGCAGACCACGCTTCCGTCTGTAAAGGCTGTGAATAATTCCATATGCAAACTGATATAAATTTAAATACAACTGATGTTTATATACGCTTTCATTTTCACTAAAATTGCACACATTCTAAAGCCATGATTGTTTCACAAGGTAACACGAGAAAAATCAGTTTTTTGAACTGAAAATCTTCATGCTTAGTTATTCAATAAGGACTCTTGGAAGTCCTTAGCAAAATAAGTTCTTTGCATCTTAGCAAAATAAGTTCTTTGCATACTTTGCAACTGAGAGATCATCTCATCTGAGGTTTTCTTCTTCCTCAGTACTCCACAGAATATGCCTATGTAGTTTTCCAAAAAAATAAAAACAAAAAAAAAACAAAAATAAAAACAAAAACAAAAGAAAAAAGAAACTCTCTCAGATTCTCTCTCTCTCTCTCTCTCTCTCTCTCTCTCTCTCTCTCTCTCATACACACACTTACATTTTCCCTTTGGGACCTGCAATCAAATCCGATTAAAACATCGCTCACTTCTCTTATCTTAGAGCAGAAGAGTCTCCCAAACGCCTCTAGCATGAAGAGACCCCAAACTGAGCACGATTTGAGAGAGTAAGAGAGAGAAAGAACACCTGTCTCATTAGTTGAAGTGAGAACCCTTGTCGCTTCGCCTCCAAGCGCGGCGGAAACAACCAGAACGAGCATTGCGGCCGCAAGAAGTGACCTGTTATAACCCATTTCCATGCACCCTCTTCTCTATTAGCGAGGCGATATGTTTGTTGAAGGGACTGGTGTTAGCTTAGACTGAGAAGCGCGTGCCATGTAGAACCAAATTGGTCTTGACACTTTGTTATGTAGGAATAGGAATGCATCTCTATTTTACAATGTCAATTTAATCATTTTCTTTTTAATTTGGCCAATTTAGTCATAAACCTTTTAACCATTTGTCAATGTACTATTTCCGGCCAAATTTTGGTCAATAATTGCCGACGTAGATGCCGGTTGTTCTCATGGTATTGACCAGTGCTAACACTGACATTATTCTGCATTTTTTTCAAAAACATTTCTTTGATTTCTTTTTTTTTTTATAAATTCTTTCAAGTTTTTCCCCCTTCTTCCCTAGCCGATCGTCGGCCTCCGTGATTGCCGGCAAAGGTGGAAGAAGAAGGAATAAAAATAAAAAATAAATAAAAGAAAAGAAAGGAAAAATTCTGAAAATTTTAAGAAAGTGCAAATATCATCCACATCAACACCGATCGTACCACATAAGACGGCTAGCATCCATGTCACATATTTCTGACCAAATTTGGCCGAAATAACTGCATTGGCAAATTCTTAAAAAGGTTTGGATTAAATTGACAATGAATGATTCAAGATTGAATAGACGTCCAGATTTCAGATTTATTTTGGTAATTATCCCCCTTATTGCACAAGCTAATACGTAAGCGTGATGATTTTCTCTTTTTTTCTCTAGTCAGCACTTAGGTCAAGAACGGTGGTGAGTTGATTTCCAACCGCATTTGCACTCAAGTCTTCTCCGTGATTGATGGGAATTCAATCTCAATGTTTAATCAAATTTGTGACGGTCCATACATCTCTCCATATTTCGATTGTCAACCGATTTTTTTTTTTTTTTTATTCGGGCTGGAATGATTGATCGATCCAATTCCTTTCCACGGCAAAATCGGCCTTCTATGGTCGCTCGAGAAACCTGTTGCTTAATGCAAAGTGCTGTGCTGCACAATGTCACGAACTGTCCTCGATGAATGGTTGAGATTGTTTCCCCAGCAAAATCAGCCTTCTATGGTCACTCCAGGAACCCGTTGCTTAACGCAAAGTGTCGTGTTATACGATGTCGCGAACTGTCCTTGATAAATGGTTACGATCATTTCTTTCCCGGTCACCGATCTGCAAGGAACGGTTCCTCAGGGGATCGTATCTAGAACCGGGGAATTTCCTCTAAAGTCTTAGTCAAGTTAGCGTATCGATGAAAGGTCCCATTTGATCGACGGCGGTCCATACAATCTTGTTGCAAAGTCGCTGGTGAAAGTCGTCTGTGTCGGCGTCGTAGTGTGAACTGTTGAACCGCGTCCGTATAGACTTGGGTTGCTCTCGGGGACCGCCACATTCATTGTCCATTCACGTGGGATTAGGCTTTCCGGAAAATTTCGTCCCCGTGTTCGAATGTCGCCGTCGTTTCAGCGGTCAAGACGTCCACGGCTTACGGCAATGCAGCTATCGCGGTTTAGGAACAATCGCTTCCCACTAGGCTCGCCATCGTTGAGAACTCCAACTGATCCGCAGTACGTGGTCGTCGTCTGATGAGATAGCACAATCTGGTGCAATCTGCACGCAGACAAGAAGAAGGTTGCTGACCATGGTGGAACTTATGTCACACATCTTGCT
Organism: Eucalyptus erythrocorys; assembly: GCA_014182555.1. NCBI lineage: Eukaryota > Viridiplantae > Streptophyta > Magnoliopsida > Myrtales > Myrtaceae > Eucalyptus > Eucalyptus erythrocorys. The sequence goes on along the minus strand of CM024601.1, from coordinate 47,074,630 downwards.
TTCGTTTCTGCTGCTATTATCTTGCAGTGCTGAAGCAAGAGCTAGTTCAGAAGCAGAGGCGCTCCTCGCATGGAAGTCGACTCGAGAACCAAACCGCGCTTCAATCGTGGACGGCCAACGGGATGATGGGCAGCCCTTGCAGATGGTTTGGCATCTCTTGCAATGCAGAGGGCGGCATCACCAAGATATATCTCCGCGCGCGAGCCTAGGGGAAAGCTCACTGGCTTTGAGTTCTCAGCTTTCGACAGCCTGGTGTCCCTCAATCTCAGCCAATGCAACCTCTCGGGGCCTATCCCACCTCAAATCAGCTCTCTTTCAAAGCTGACGCACCTGAACCTCTCCAGGAACATTCTCTCTGGACGTCTCCCGCCCACATTTTCGAACCTTACTCGTCTCTCCTTGCTTTATCTCGGCAACAACATGATAAGCAGCGAGCTGGATCCACGCTTGTTTTCCAACTTGACTGAACTCCAGTTCCTGGAACTCCAAAACAACTATTTCACTGGGAAAATCCCCGGAGATCGGCCTCCCGACGAATCTTGTAGAGCTAGCTATCAATAACAACCTTACGAATGGCTCGATCCCGTATGAAATTGGAAACCTGAAGCGCTTAGATGCAATATCTTTATACGGGAATCATCTCACTAGTCCGATCCCCGTGTCCATTGGCAATCTTACCCGCTGACAATGTTGTACTTGCATCGTAACCATCTCTCAGGACCTATTCCTCGGGATATTGTCAAAGTGTACCAAGCTAGTCGAAATATTTCTGCATTACAACAACCTCTCGGGTTCGGTACCTCCCGGGACTCGCCAACTTTTCACTCCTGGAGACGCTTCATCTCCTCGAAAACAATCTCTCTCGGTCCCTTACCTCAAGTCTGCCAAGTGTCTCCTCGTAGTATTCACGGCCTCCTTCAAATGCCTCAGTCCAATGCCCGGAAGCTTGAGGAAATGCACGACTCTCGTGCGAGTCCGTCTCGAGAGCAACTTCCTTTCAGGGTATTTAGACCAAGACTTCCGTCTATACGAACCTCAAATATCTTGACTTGAGCAACAATAAGTTGGGGGAGTCCTGTCCCCGAACCGGGATCATGCCTAAAGCCGACACCGCTGAAAGTTGCTGGAAATGAGATCGGTGGCACAATTCCTAACGAGCTCGGCAAATTAAGTGTCCCGGGCGTGCTCAACCTGTCGTCTAACCATATTACCAGATCGATACCCGGACATTTAGGAAATTTGTCCTCTCCGTTTCAGCTGAATTTAAGAGAGAACAGGCTCTCAGGTTCGATTCCGCCTCAACATGGGCATCTATCGCGTCCGGAGGACCTTGACCTCTCGTTGAACGAGCCGGGAGGCCCAATCCCGGAACAACTCGAAATGCTCGAAGCCGAGGAATCTGGTCCCGCGATGAACAATCTCAATGGGTCAATATCACCTCGTGTCGGAGACCTAGCGCCGCAAGGTTCCCGGACTTGAGCCATAACCACCTCGCCGGCAATATACCTCCGCGGATTGCAAAGTTGGCCGTGGAGCATCTAGATCTCTCTCACAATGGGCTCTCCGGCAAAATCCCTCCTTCCTTTGCCCCGATGACCGGTTTAACATCGGGCGATTTCTCACACAATGAACTGGAAGGTCCGATTCCGTGACAAAGAAATTCTTCCTCCTCTCGGCCCCAACTCGCATTCAGCAACAACAAGAACATGTGTGGTCGGTCGAGGTTTCCGACCATGCAATGCTAAATTATCGGGAGCACAGTTCACAAGAAAAACCACAAATTGTGGACTATATTAGGTGCTTCTTCATCGGTCGTTTTACTCCTAGTTGTGGTATTGCTCGGAAAATCCATCCTATCCCGCCAAAGGACGAAAAGCGCGAGTGTGAGAATTGTCAAGGCTAAACAGCAGAAATGTTTTCTCCGTGCTGAACTATGATGGGAAAGTCGTCTACGAGGACATCATCAAAGCCACGGAGGGTTTTGATGACAAGTATTGGATCGGCGAGGGCGAAGCGGAAGAGTCTACGAGCACCGCTTCCGACGGGACATGTGTTAGCCGTAAAGAAGATCAAGTCCTCGGAAGGCGATGAAATAGAGCAGATCCAGCAAGCTTCATCAATGAGATCGGTTGTTGACAGCAATACGACATCGAAACATTGTCAAGTTCTATGGATTCTGCTCTAGCGGGCCTCATAAATTCCTCGTGTACGACCTGATCGAGAGGGAAGCCTAGCGAGCACCCCGAACAATGGCGGTGAAGCGGCACACGACCGGAGGAGGCGAGCGAAAGATCGTGAGGGACATAGCACGGGCCCCGTGTTACATGCACAATGATTGCACACCGCCGTAATTCATCGAGACGCATCAAAAGCCGAAACATCCCGTTGAACGCAGAATATAAAGCTTTTCTTTCCGATTTCGGCATCTCTAGGATTTTAAAGCCCGATTCGAGCAACTGGACAGCCATGGCGGCACTTACGGTTATGTCGCTCCGTGCAATTGTCCTTGCGCCTCTTTCTCTCGTGCTTTACGAGTTTACGCATTGTTCGTCATCGTCGCTAGAGACATTCCCTTTGGCGTAATTGGATTTACATAGGAAATGCGTTGAGATCATACGATTGAGCCCGTAATCCCGTGGTCAAAAACCTTCAGGACTATTACCATCAGCATATCGTATAAATCGGTATACCCGCAAAGGAAGCTAGTTATTCGTAAAATTGCTATTCGACTATGGATTTCTCGTTGCTTGATGCCGAGCTCGCGTACACAATGAGCCTGGGCTGAAAAATGTAATGTTTATAGCTTCGGTGTCCCGGCGCTTGAAGTGATAATCGGAAAACACCCGGCGGAGCTCGGCTTAGCTCGACCTCCTGCAATCCGAGCAAAGCATGGAGCTAGAAGATCTCGTTAGATGCACGTCTTCCACCTCCGGCATCAAATCACCATGAACGAAGTGAAAGCAATAGTGAAGCAAGCACGTTCATGTATAGATGTTGATCCAAATCGTAGGCCAACCGTGAGAGAAGTGTCGCAGGCACTCCTAAAAAATTAGAACAATCTTCACTAGTCTCAAGTAGGCACGCCCATTTGTATTTTCTCGCTGTAATCGATTCCTACCCAGTCCTATACGAGTAGGCAAATTTAAGCATTAAATAGGCAATGACGATCATGTGCTTGTTTACGTGTAATAAAAGCTTCTCCAGCACAATTAGATAGGCCCATCATGATCATCTTATTCTTATTATCAGCACGACAAGAATCTGAATACGAATTGCCCATGAAAAAAAAAAAAAAAAACTCGAACATAACACGACATGATTTGTTCGATCCGTATTATTTGGGCTCATGGAAGCCTATCGAGGTGAGACCGGCCGAAGAGAGCAATACGCACCAATCTCTCCCCTGAACGAGCCCAGCTAGTTGGCCCAGAGTATCCTTGGTAAGACAGAGTAAAGAGCAGGTAATTACTGACAACAGATCAAGGTTCAGTCATCTCAGCACAAGTGTAGGAGCCACTGAACCCGATGAGATAAAACTTTGTGCAAACCAAGGAGGGAGGACAGACATTTAATGGTGGCCGACGGAAGAGTGATGAATGCCCTGAAGTCAAAGCCCACAGCAAAAGCAAGAGGCCTCTTATATATTGCCAAACAGGGAGGGAATCCTGCATATCAAAATGGGCATGTAAAGAGATGGAGAAAATGTCTAAGCTGGCTCTTGTGCCGCTCATGATGCTGGTGGTGCTGTGGTCGATGGCCGTTCCTCCTCAGGCCGTGGCTTGTCCTTCGGACGGTGGTGTATGCCGGGACTGCATCGTGGACCGCCTGAACCACGGTTGCCCGTCCTGCAGACCAGTTCTCCGCTGCATGGGGCAGTGCTTGTGGGGCGGATCATCGCGATCAAACTGCACAAGGAGGTGCGACTGCAATGGCGAGAAGCCAAAACTGTCCGATTGCAAGAAATGCATGTCCAAGTGCAAGTGCAGCTGTGTGGGCTAGGACTGCAGAGTTCTTTTGCCGTGGGTTTTTTAATAGAGTAACCAGGGCCTTTGGTTGTATAAATTCTGGTCTCTTGAAAGATCTTTGGTACTTGTTTTCTGACAGATTGGAGTTCAAGCTCTATTTCTTTTAAGCCTAAAAATAGGTGCTTCTGCATCTGAAAATGCTTATCCGATATGGAACTTGGAGGCATGTCAAGATTGGCCAGTTCAAATCGGTTGAATTAGCACAGGAAAGATGTCCAGGAAACTCAATAAACAAGTGACAGATGATTTCATTTAATAGTAAATCAAGTATATATGATATATCAATATACAACTTCAGTATGTCACTCAAACTGTTGGTGACACAGAAATGAAAAGGCCTATCAACTGGGGACGGGAACGAAGACTACAATAATCACTAACGTTTGACTTGGGGGTACAAGTGTTGGATCAACCTATGAATGAAATATTTCCAGCATAAATTTGAATCGATGTGGGGCAGAAGAGACGCAACCTCGCAATTACAAAAGCAAGGAACCGTGATTTTCAAACTTCTAGAAGGAACTCCTCCTCAATTGTGTTGCCCTCTTAATCTGACATTCTCATATCACACAATTTCTCACTTCCCCGGCATGGGCATTCACAAGGAAGAAGCATCATCGCATTTGTCCCTCTTCACCTCTCTTCCCACAATCTCATGAACACAAACACAATTGCAGCAACTCCTCCAAATTCATCCCTCCCGCTCAAAATTCAAATGGTATTTCAACTGGCTTTAACTCATGCATAATAGCCGTCAAGATCCAATGGAGGGACATGGATCATTACGGCGATATTTTCTATTCATCTCTTCTTTCACAAATATTCTCCTCAGCCTGCATGATTGTTCTATGATCAACTTATAGATCGAGAGGTGATTCCAGGCCACGAATGAAAATTGGTCAGCGTAACCCTGCGTATCATCTGCTAACAATTGCCAAATTAAGGCTCCAGCTCCAGCTTGCCTCTTCTTTGCTGATTCATATATTTTGTCATAAACCGTCTTCAAGAATATATCTCTTTGATATGACTCTTGTTGATTCTGATGCAATGACGACCCAACTTCTGTGAAAAGAACATGTTTCTTCAGTATGTCGTCCCCATCATGTATGTGAGAATCCACCCACTGCGAAAGATATTTCACTTTTTCATCCAAACTGGCCTCCGGGATCCTACAACCAACAGAGAAGAATTTAAAAGTACAGCAGAAAATAGAAATGCAAAATTTGCACAGAAAGCAAAGAGTCATTGCCTATAGCTCCTTTAAAACAAGTACAGGGAGGCTTTCGCGATTTCCACTCCTTTTCATGTTGTTAATTTAGACATGATAGTCTTTCTATAACCAAAAAGCACAGGTAGCAGTATTGGGAGATGCATTCCAATTTCAACTAATTTCAAGTTGCAGCATCATCTAGTGACGCTTAAAGCACTTACTGAAGTGATATTAGTTTCTACAAGCATCATCCCAGGCTGAAGTTTACTAACCAACTATCGGGATATGCATGGACAGAAGCAAAATCAATGTTGTGAATTGCTGAGTTGTTAAGGAAATCTGTTCCAAGTGAAGAGGCCCATTCCCCAGAATTAACTGCATTTTTTTCTTGCGTTTGCAACCCATAAAACCCCTCAACTCCGATGGTAACGAGGTGTCTTTGGTCTAAGCTCTTGATATATGCAGCCATCTCAGTGATCCAAGACTGTCACACAACCACAAACAAGATCAGGATGGAAGCATGAGAAGCTCAACTTAAGAAGAGGTACACGCGATACATAACGAAAAAGGATGAGCTAATAACATAACAAACAGCAAGATTGTTTCTCATTGTTGGAAATTGGTGATCTATTTTCTCTACAACAATCAAGAAACTACTAGCTTAATGGAGAAGGAACAAGTCGGCAAGTCTACGTGCATGGGAAACACGTGAAGAAGCCACAAACTATCAAGAAAAGAGGGGCACACATTATAAAAATATTATAATAGTTGCTGGAGTCTTCGATTCTCCTTCAAGAGAGGAAGCAAGCTTCAACTTGCATGCTTGAACGTGAAGGAAAAGTGCAGCCCACAATTGTTGACTCTTAACCATGAAGAAAGAAAGATCAAGAGTACGTGGGCAGCAAGAATAGAAAAATGGAGAAAATGGGAGAAGCCACCCGAAGATCTGAAGAAGCCGCAACGGACAGAAGCTAAGGAACGCAAGCTGAAATTTTATATTATTTTGTGTACACTTAGTCGGTAGATTATGGCGGTGATCCACGCCTATAAATAAGGCTTGTACGTGATCATTTGAGAATTGATTTTTTCTCATTCGTGGAGATCAGCATGATACAGCAATAAATAAGAAAACCTATCAATGTGAATATCTAGCAGATATATAATGATTTCTTTTGTATGGTAAATAAGGTGTGTTCTTCACTCAATAAGATCACAGAAGTGTATCCAGAAAGAGACACGAGCCTGGAAACATCCAAAGAATTAGTCTTCTAAACCTCAAGATATTTGATGAGAATGAGATCCACATGATTTTATTCATATAGAGAGAGAGAGAGAGTTATGTAGTTTACCTGAAGAAGTGGAGCAGACGACCCAGATACACCACAAGGTTCATTCATTAGCTCCCAAGCAAAAATAGCTGGTTCATCAAAATAATGAACTCCAGTCATAGAGTTTTTTCTTGTTACTACAGCCTGCACAATGAGGTAGTTATGCAAGCATCATATGCCTTTGTCATGCAGCCAAAATACTGTGGCACAAGGAACGACATTCATCCGCTTCTAATGCCTAGCATGAAGCAGAAAAATGAGAGCACAATCTACCTTGACATAAGCCTTGTAGTACTCCTTTATTGTGGGATGCGAGAAAAATGAATCTGCCGATGAAGAGACGTTCTCTCCAGCTTCTTGTGCCCATCTGAGATACTGTGCTTTACCACCAAATGCATTCAAATTGTTGACTAAGCTCAGGATTACTCGCACCCGATTCCTCCGAGCTTCAACAATTACATAATCTAATCCCTGAAATCAAATTAACAAAGCTAAGAACGTCGAAATGTCCCTGCCAAATGTTGCTTGTATAAAAAGTGAAATCTATATTCACAGGAGAGCCACCACAGGGAGAAAAGAGTACAAACATACTGACAGCTATTTTTATATCTTGATGGTCATCTCCCCACCGCAAAGTTAGCACCATTCACCTGTCCCTTCGCTCAACCCACTACTTACAGCCATTTCCGGCAGCTGTATAAACTATTTTCTACCGTAATCTCTACGGTCTACAGCTAATACTCGTAGCTGCAACAAAACTTCTTGCAATTCTCCATCGGAGATTCATCCATGAGGAACCCGATACTTCACCTACATGCACATATCATTACGACGAAACGACGAAAGGAGGTGTTCTGCAGTTCTTTAATTCAAAGCTCAAGTAACTCCCACTGAATTCAAACCCCGGAAACAAAACGTTAACCGGATCCTAAAATTCGAGGATCGAATACTTCCATTTCTAAATCAACGTCATAAATCTCTCCAATGCTTTCTGCGGCTAGCAGTGCAACCAATTCTATCGACGGGAAAGAAAAAATCTGCCCTTGGCAACCCACCGACACTGCACACGAAGGAAGGAGAAAAAGAAAAGAAAAGAAAAACAGAGCGCAAGAGAGTTCATTTCCACAGACTCTGAACACCCTCTCGTCGAAAACGCCCGGCGACCTCTGCAGCGCGTTGGGCCCGTCGCCGTCGCTGAACGCCCACGTCCGGCACACCGTCATCCCCATCCCGGCCCCTCGCCTCATCATCTCCGACACCCTCCCCCTCGACGGCCCGCCCCACACGCTCTCCTCCATCAGCCAGTACGAATTCCACCCGTTGACGTACACCGCCGACTGGGCTCGACCCGCTCCTCCTACGCCGCCGTCCTCGACCACTACGAACCGGGTCGAGTTCGTACCCACGAAGCCCATCTTCGGGAGCCATAGAACCGGGAAGGTGAAGCTGGGTTCGTGGAAGCTGAGGTAGAGGATGAGGAGGACGGTGGCTCCGCCGAGGATCGGATACAGAGCCTTGTCTCTCCAGTTCGGCTTCATCTTCGTGGCCCCTCCTTTCCTCGTTCGAGTTTGGGAACGAGTCGAAGAGTTTCTCGAGAAATCATTTTCAATGCGGGTCAACAAAAGTGAACTTCCGACGTGGCGCCTTGCTGTCGTGCCGTTGCTCTTTCTCTTCTCTCTCTTCATTTCTCTGACAGTGACGTGGCAAGCGTGGAAGCGAGTTGATTGGTCCAGTTGGCGGTTAGCAAAGCAAGAGCGGTGGTTGCTGCTTCGCCTTCAGTTTCAACCAAAGTGAGGGTACTGGGCTGTTGTATTTAAGGTTAAATACCTAAAAATAATGCTCAAATTTTAGTCCAACTTTCACTTCAATCCTAAATTTTCCTACACATTCAACAATAGCATTGGTTTATTTAAAATTTTCAGCATCAAGAACGAAAAGGAATAAGGGTATCGATAAAGGTGCAGTTTTAGATAACGGACTTGAAACAAATATTTTTTGACACATGAATAGAATTGAAACTAGAGCCAAAATAAAGGATTCTTGTTAGATTAAAAAAAAATTGGAGAGGATTTAAAGTTAACCTAAAGTTAGGAGCTTCTAGAAAACTAGACCATTGTAATTGTGAAATGAGAGAATTACATTTTATCCTTCAAGTTTTTCTAATTGTGGAAAGTTGCCTCTTGGCATTTCAAAATTTTGCAGGCTACCTCCTAAATTTTTGAAATTTGTGGTAAATAATTATTTTTTGAAATTAGAAGGTGAATTGGTCATGTATAATGTGTCACATGTTTAGATAACAACATATTTCAAAAATGTATATCAATACAAATTTGGTATCATATCCAATCAAATTCTTGTCAATTCTTTAACCACACTTTCATACATAATATAATTCTACATTATTGTTCGACTTTCTTTTTCATATCTATGTACTTAAATGACAAATTTGCCTGTCATAATTACTCACGTGTCGTCTCGCCCTCGGAAGCTAAAAGCAAAAACTCGATCAGAGTCAACGCCAAGGGCCGAATGACAGCTAATTTCTTATATTCTCGTGGCAAATTGCAAAAAATCGAGACATCCCACGGGGCCCAATTTGCAACGACCCTAAAAACTTCGAGGGGCAATAATAATATGTAATCTTCCCCAAGGGCGGACGACAGGCCTGAGAGGACTGGGTTGGCCCAGGCCCAAATATGTCCCCCAAACCCGACACGAAAAAATGATGGGCCCTAATTCACGCCTCTCGCCAAGCTCGGCCCGTATCAGGATCCTCTTGCTCATTCTTATGCACGCTTCTCTCTCATTTTTTCATTAAATGTCTCTACATCACCACCGCATCAGCGAAGTATCAACTAACAAATTCAAGTCTTATAAGTTAGCCCAGGACTCCCTCCCTAGCGATGTGGGATGGGAGACATGCCCTTAGCCTTGCCTGCGTACTACCGAGGCGATCTTAGTCTGTCCCTTCGTACTGCCTTGGGTCTGGGTCGTCACATTTGAAGTTACAAACTTTTCTCGCTTAAAGCCAATAAAATCAAAATGCTAAGAGATTTTGCATGATCATTTTACCTTTAATTCACTAATTCTACCAAAGAATTGTCAAGATAGACCAATTTGATGAATGATCTAGAATTACTTGAGAATGTCAAATGAGATGTGTTAGAATGACGAAAAGCAAACCCTGTTCTATACTTATTTTTTCCTGTTTAAGTACATGTTTTTTACCTTTATTAGTCCATCAATTAAGCAAATTATCAATTACATGGCTTTAAGTTGCAAATAATTGCCATTCTAGCATTACATGTGGTATTGGCGTTGCGGTGGCAGTGACCATCGCTCAGATTCTGTATGGCGCCCGCGACAGATCTTAGTGAAGCATGTGGAAACGTGAGGAGTATGGGAAGGCCACGTGCGGACGGGGTTTCCATCATCCATCAAAGCCATTATTGTGACTTCAATTTCAAAATAATATGTGGTATGTAAAGGAAGCAATAGAAATGGAGCAAAGGTGCATTACTCGAAGGTAAAATACGAGAAAACCTAGCAGCAAAAAGAATTCAGCTGAAGCCCACCTGGGATGCCTTTATCATATTTATGAGTAATCATATCATAGTTAGAGGATGTGGTGTATTTTGAGTTTTAAATCGGTTTGTCCTTCCCACTCTCACTCCCGATTTATCATCCAAACTTAAATTATATTAAATGAACTACAAATAAAGAGAAATTAAATTAAATTGGGATTTCATTTTTTTTCAAATTAAGATCAAATTCATAAGAAGATTAAACAATAGTGAAAGTAGATACTTTTTTCCGGCCCTAATATTGTATTTTTGGCGACAGTTATTATCTTTGTCTGGATATGGATATTACATTAGGATTAAGTGCAATATAATGAGTGAAAAGTATAGACTGGAATGCCACAAAGTGTACTGGGATTATATTAAGGGAAAAATAAGATAAAAAGGAGAATGGCCGTATGCTAGCCTTCTTTTAAGTCTACTTCAGTGCATAGCTGTGCATATATCATACAAATTGTGACACTTAAACTTGCACGAATGCTTGCACGACTATGAGTCCAAAGACACTGCCAAACATAATATATATTTAGAATGCATAATTGACCTAGAAGTCCATATGGGCAATTAATAGACATGTTGTTATGGTAATAAGGATCAGATGCTGGAACCTGCCGAATCCATTCACTGATCAAAACAGAGAGCTTGACGTCCCAGTAGGCTTGTCTCGCGAATAACTGAAGTTGAATGGGATGGGAGGTTTTCTTCATCCACTTCGTATTTGATCTCTTCATTGTTTTCTTCAATTGTCAAACCATCGAGCTTACGGTTAATCCTGGTGAGTTGCGCAGCCACTTCGCTCATTGACGGCCTCCTCGCACCACTTTGGTCCAAGCACTTCACTGCAATTCCAGCCGCCATTCCTACTCTCTCCATTTCATCTTCACTAGCGCCCTCAAAGTTTATGACGTCGGAAAGTGTCTTATCCTTTACAGAAGAGATGAAATAATGGATGATATTGATTGACTCTTCAGACCCAGTAATAAAACTTGTAGGCTTCTTTCCCGTGAGCAACTCCACTAGGACAGCTCCAAAACTATATATATCACTCTTGACTGTTAGCATACTGGTGACTAAATATTCTAGATCGATGTCACCCAATGTGCCTTGTACTTCATTGGCTAAAACATGACTATGCTCTAGCGATATAAGTACTGAAGTTCCAAAATCAGATACTTTTACGGAGTAATTTTGATCTAGAAGTATGTTCACCGACTTGATGTCGCCGTGAATGATTGGGGGTTCTGCACAAGAATGCATATACTCGAGTGCAAGAGCTGCTTCAGTGGCTATTCCGAGCCGGTTGTTCCACGATCTCAAGATGGTCGATGCATTCCGATGGATGTGTTGGAAGAGGGTACCATTCGAAATGTATTCATAAACCAACAATGGTATTCTAGTCTCCAAACATATGCCATGGAGCTTCACCACATTTTTGTGGTTTATTTGCATCACAATTTTCAAGTTCCTGCTGGAAATCCCCCTTGATTAGAGACTTGTGCACATCTTTAGGCTTCTTGACCGCGACCATGGTACCCCCAGCGATTGTGCCTCTATAGACAGAACCGAAACCACCCTCGCCAAGCTTATTGCTATCATCATAGTTGTTGGTTGCTTTTGCCAGCTCCGCCTTCGTAAAAATTTGAACTCTCTGGTGTTTCAAGAGCTGACCTCCATTTCGTCTGAAGTTTTTTTGTTTTCTTGTCTTCCTCCACTTGTCAATGACTAAGGCAACAGAAGTTATGCCGCATATGGGCAGAGTAATCACTGCGGAAGATTATATGCTACTAGATTAAATTCGAGCATGTCATCCTCGTATGGTCCACAGTTCACAAAAGATATTAATTTCAAATGGGCTACCTATTTAATCTTTTATTACACAATCCGCATCAATCACCATTTATTTGAATCATTGGTCTATTTTCAAAATATAACTACCCAATCTAACTATGACAAAAATGGTTTCTGTAACAAATGGGTTACCATATTATGTATCATGTAACAATCCTTATAAAAGTCCTCATCTAATCAAAAGAACTCAATTGAAATACATATTGCCAACATCTTCTATTACCCTTCCAAATGTCTTTCCTTGATTATTATGATGAAGGTTTGTTATAAACAAAAGTAAATGAGGAAGCATTCACCTCACATTGTTTTAGCTCTTTTCATTTACAAATGATATAAGAAGCAACCGATTATGCACGTTGTAATTATCATGGTTAAATGTTTTCGTCCATCCTATTAGAGGAAACTTTAACTGGGCTTACGAACATAGATATCATACAAAATTGTATTTAGGTAAATTTGCATATGGTTTATGTGTATAATGTAGACCACGATTGAAATTAATATCTTTTGTGAACTGTGGACCATACAAGGATGACATGCTCGAATTTAATCTAGTAGCATATACTCTTTCGCAGTGATTACTCTGCCCATATGCGGCATAACTTCTGTTGCCTTAGTCATTGACAAGTTGAGGAAGACGAGAAAACAAGAAAACTTCAAACGAAATGGAGGTCAGCTCTTGAAACACCAGAGAGTTCAAATTTTTATGGAGGCGGAGCTGGCAAAAGCAACCAACAACTATGATGATAGCAATGGGTTTCGGTTCTGTCTATAGAGGCACAATCGCTGGGGGTACCATGGTCGCGGTCAAGAAGCCTAAAGATGTGCACAAGTCTCTAATCAAGGGGGATTTCCAGCAGGAACTTGAAATTGTGATGCAAATAAACCACAAAAATGTGGTGAAGCTCCATGGCATATGTTTGGAGACTAAAATACCATTGTTGGTTTATGAATACATTTCAAATGGCACCCTCTTCCAACACATCCATTGGAATGCATCGACCATCTTGAGATCGTGGAAAAACCAGCTCAGAATAGCCATTGAAGCAGCTCTTGCACTCGAGTATATGCATTCTTGTGTAGAACCCCCAATCATTCACGGCGACATCAAGTCGGTGAACATACTTCTAGATCAAAATTACTCTGTAAAAGTATCCGATTTTGGAACTTCAGTACTTATATCGCCAAAGCATAGTCATGTTTTAGCCAATGAAATACAAGGCACATGGGGTTACATCGATCCAGAATATTTAGTCATCGGTATGTTAACAGTCAAGAGTGATATATATAGCTTTCTAGTTGTCCTAGTGGAGCTGCTCACGGGAAAGAAGCCTACAAGTTTTATTACTGGGTCTGAAGAGTCAATCAATATCATCCATTATTTCATCTCTTCTGTGAAGGATAAGACACTTTCCGACGTCATAAACTTCGAGGGCGCTAGTGAAGATGAAATGGAGAGAGTAAGAATGGTGGCTGAAATTGCAGTGAAGTGCTTGGACCAAAGTAGTGCGAGGAGGCCGTCAATGAGCGAAGTGGCTGCACAACTCGCCAGGATTAACCGTGAGCTCGATGGTTTGACAATTGAAGAAAACAATGAAGAGATCAAGTACGAAGTGGATGAAGAAAACCTCCCATCCCATTCGACTTCAGTTATTCGCGAGACAAGCCTACATGGGACGTCAAACTCTCTATTCTGATCAGTGAATGGATTCGGCAGGTTCCAGCATCTGATCCTCATTACCATAACATGTCCATGAACTATCCATATGGACTTCTAGGTCAATTATGCATTCTGAATGTATATTATGTTTGGCAGTGTCTTAGGACTCATAGTTGTGCAAGCATTCGTGCAAGTTCAAGTGTCCCAATCTATATGATTTGTAATGTTTGCTTTGACTGCATACTCAACTTTGCTTTATCTTGTATCTAAGAAGAAACAAGCGTATATAGTATCAGAAATTCAATAGTATAAAGAAACACCACTATAACTTTTTAATAAGTGATATGAAAATTTCAGTTGAGCGTTCAAACAAGTGGGATCCATTCTTTGAATGACGGGCTTGTTTAAGAAATTAATAAAAAAAATTGCCATATTATTTATCAGAAAATTTTTAATATGGTTTCTTAGTACATATAGCATTACTCATATAGATATAGTTTTATCAAAAAATGCAAGATGAAGTAAAATGAACAACATGAAATAGCACCATTTGGGTAAGAATTACTACTCAGTAGTTTCAAACCTCTCGAGACACATTGGCGACAAGTTTGAAACTCCTTAGTGGCTTCTTGACCTCAACTAACCTTAATCTATTTGTTGCATATGTTCGAGTATGCCATGATATAGGATTATCCCTATTATATTCTCACTATATTGTTGTAAGCTAACAGTGACAATGTCACGCCCCGAATCCTTGAGCGTGCAAATATCCCTCGATGATCGATTAAAAATGTAACGTTCTAGGACGCGTCGCCAACACGTTCTTTTTATATTTCGATTAAACGCATCCGGAAGCAAAATAAATAAACACTCAGTCAACGTGGGAGAGTGGACGTAGGCTTGATTCAAGTCGAGCCACTATAAATTATGTGTTGAATTTTCTCTTTCCTTAACTCCTTTAATTTGGTTGTTGCAATATCTTTTTGTGTCTTGCTAAATTCCAAAATACCTTATTTGAGTCTGAATTGAACTTAGAAGTCTGATGTTAATTAAACCTTGTTTGAGAAAATAACTTTCATTGCTTTTATTGGTCAAATTTTTCTTTACACCTATTCACCCCCCTCTAGGTGGTAATACTAGCACTTTTAAGATAAAATCTCAGCGAGTCAACTTCCTAAACCTCCATTAGGACATAAATTCATATGGAGGCAGCCTAATCATGCAATGGTATACAATCCTATCTCGCCTTGGCACACCCTTGCATATTAGTACGTCACATATGCCTTTATCAATATAATAAGCATAAATAATAATTAGAATACATAACTCTCATGCACCAAGCATCCACACGAGTCCTGATTATAAAGTAAAACCCATTTTGGCATGTCCCATACCATGCCTAACATTTGTAGGCCATAATCAAGCGCAATACATCACAATCATTCACATGTGTTCCGATTATTATGATCTCTCGGGCCATGGCCAACACACAAGTTGGCGGTCTTTCGGCATGACCAGGCATCGTCCTGCCCCATCGGACACAGCAACGTTTAAAACCCCCGCTTAGACGACATTCCATAAAGGAGTATCGGTCCGACCTCAATCGCGATTCAGCATCTAGACCCCCACCGGGCATCCGATAAAAATTGGATATCGCCCCCAAACTCCCGTTGGGTGATGGATTCAATTAAATGACCACACAAGCACGCCAACACTCGAACTAATTTTTATCTTTCATCAATTAGCCCAGTGTAAAAGAGTTCGTGCTTAAATAGCAAACCTCGGAAAATCTTTATATTTAAAATTTTGGTAAAATAACCTCACGTGGTCACGTATTTAAAATCAACCCATCAAAATTTGCACACTTTCATTTTAAAATATCATTGCCCCTTTTATCACGTAAAATATAGCGTCCAAACATGACATCTCAAAGTTTGCTATTTTCTTACTAATAAACCATCTTTGAAAAATAACATTTAAAATACATGATAAGGGCAATCAAACATCATGGCATCACATGCTCAACGATGAGAATTAACTATAAATTCATCCAGTAAAACGAGCATAAAATTTTACTTAACGACTACTCCATCATTAATAATGCTAATCATGATTAATTAAGCTAATCATAATTAATTAGGCTAATTACGATTAATTAAAATAACTCAATTAATTAGCCAAACTACAATTAATTAAAAATTAATTGAAATTAACTAAAATAATTAAAATTAATTAAAATAAATTAAGATTAATTAAATTAAACTCAATTAATTAATCTAACCACGATTAATTAATCTTATCGTAATTACTTAAACTAATCGCAATTAAAATTAAGGGTTAATACCCTGAAAAACCCCAAACTGGTACACTTATGACAAATTTACCTCAAACTATTTTTTTGACCACCAAAAACCTCAAACTGGTATATCTTTGACAAATTTACCCCAAACCGATACACTTGTGACAAATTTATCATCTGTTAGTTTTCGTTAAATTTTATTATCAAATTATTAAGTTAAATGACATGTGATAATTGACTAGTATATCAATTTGGAATTTTACGATCCGTTTGTCAAAGTTTACAATTTTTATGATTTTTTTGTGGTATTAATCCAATTTAGCGAAGGGTATATTTGTCACAAATTTATTAGTTTGGGGTTTTTTGCGGTCGAATAAATTAGTTTTGGGTAAATTTGTCATAAATGTACTAATTTATGGTTTTTTATGATCGATCGGGGTAAATTTACCACATGTGTACTAGTTTGGGGTTTTTTATGATCAAAAAAATAGTTTGGGGTAAATTTGTCACAAGTGTACTTAGTTTGGGGTTTTTCAGGGTATTAACCCTAAAATTAATCTAACACGTTCTTAATCATAATTAAGAATAAACTAAAATCAACTAATACTAATCGCTGTTAATATTAAACTAATTACCCCCTAAATTAATTAACGCCCTGATCCATAATTAGAAGGTTAACTCACCGATTTCTGGCGACGACGAGCATGTGGCGATGGTAGCACGACGGCGTCAAGAACGTGATGCTTGTGGCTCAAACGGAGGCTCGACGGCGGCGGTAGCTGCTCTCGAAGCTCACGGCCAAAAGGGGGAGGCTCGGTTCGGGAGGTGGTGGTGGCCCGCGGGAGCTAGAGAAGAGAATGACGATGACGGCACGGCAAACGGCGTGAGGGACATGGGCGGCAGCTTGCGGCAACGAGCGAGCGGCGGCGTCGGGCGAGTGGCCATGCAATGGCCCTTGAAGCTCGGTGGTGGAGATGGCGGTTTGGCGGTGAGGATGGCGAACAGCGCTGCTCCAAGTGGCGGACGGAGGTGGCGTGGTGGTAAGTTGGGCGTGGGTAGTGGTGGGGTTGTGGGTGTAGCGGTAACCGGCAAGCGGAAGGAGGAAGAAGAAGGAGGAGGAGGAGAAGAAAGGAGGGTTTCGGCCGAGAAGGGGGAGGAAAGAGGAGAGAGGAAGAATAAGACGAAAAGAAATCACGGGCGGGCGGGGGAGGGGGGCAGATGTCACAACGTACGGGAGGGGGGGGGGCATGTCACGGCCGTACCGGGGGTGGGGTAGGGCATGTCACAGCCTTTTGCGTGTATGCAACTCTTATGGTAATGCTTACAGGGAGTCATCAATGTTGGACGCTCTTTCCTCCCATTTTATTTGTCAAATAATATTATCACAGTAATGCTAATGTGATGTACAATAATATATATATATATATATATATATATATATTGCACAAATATCCTTGTTGTAAAGATACATAAGTGCAAGATGAGAAATGCTATACTGGTGAAAATAGAGAATAATTATAGCATATACAGTCAATGTAAACAAAATTTTATACAAGTAATCACATACACTATTGATTTGAAAGAGTTGGTAGTTATAATCTTCAAATTGTGAGTAGATGAGGCTGCTTATCTAAAGTTTCCTTTATATTGGCAGTGTATGACATTTTTTTTGGTAAAGATATAACGAACTATGCTTGCTAGATAATGTAGTATGTACTGCTCAATAATTAAATGAAGGCACTCTTTGTTTTGGGTCTCATACTTTCCAGCAAATATCGACTCCAAGAATGTGTGATGCCGCATAATTTTGTGAAGTTTTATGAGATAAATAAAGATGTATCCATAACCATATTGCTATTCTAGCATCACATGTGGTGTTTAATGTTGTTGTCAAAAACCTTAAGTAATATGGAACGCAAAATATTTTTGAAAACTTCAGAAAATGGGGATGAGGGTCTTGCATCTCTTGCCGGGCTTCGGTGAATGCATCATGGCCTAGTGTTTCAAGAAAACTAATATAACTTGTGGAATTTGCAATTATAGCTATGTGGCATACTTTGCAATAGTAGTCAAGAAAAACCGAAAAGAGTTAGACCCATTGATTTTTATTTTTATTGTTTATCAGCCATACCCAATTCAACCCAAAAACCATTAGAAAAATCATAGTAGAATTTCTATCGCTATTGCTCTTGATTTGACTCTCTAAAGAAAAGCAATTGCTCCTTAGCTTGAAACAATGATATTCAGTGCCATTCCTTGTCCAACCGGCAGATGCAATTGACAAAAGTAGCATTGGATACCAAATTGTGGGCCTGAGACATCATCCATTTTCCCCTCTTTTTACTAAGGAAACCTTGACAAGACCGTCTGTGCAATCTTGATGTTGGCCTTGACTTGGAAAGCAAAGCAATGACTTCCACGGCCAACTAATATCTCTATGATTCCAGCTTCAATAATTGCTCAATCCGATCGTGGAGGCTCACTTTTGTTAGGAGCCTGATTCATGTGATCATGTTGTGATTGATTGGAGGTATTTCCAAACTGAGTTTAAAATAATTAAAATCGTGAATAGATACCTTTTTTTCTTTTTAATCCTCTACCCATGAAATAAATCAATTTCAATGAATTGGCCATATATATAAACTCGACATCTTATTTAGATCTTTGCGTACAAACTATTATTTTGATTTGCGGTAGATAGAATTAAAAGACAAAGGTAGATCAATTGATAAATGCTATTGATTCAATTTGCTTAGTATTAACGCACTTATCCCAAACCCAATAACTATACCCCTAACTTTGTGGGAAATTTAAAGTAGCAGTTATATGAACAAGAGACTTTATACAAGCTATATCTATATCTCTTGAATATCAACCACTTCCAAATGAAGCACGCATAATTCGTCAATCATTGCTAGAGACATTCCCTTTGGCGTAATTTGATTGACATAGGAAATGCCTTGAGATCATACTGACTAAGCCTGTAATCATGTGGTTAAACAGCTTCCGGACTATATTACTATCAGCATATCAGATAAATCAGTATACTTGAAAAAGAAGCTAGTTATTTGCAAAATTGCTATTCTCACAAAGGATTTCTAGTTGGTTGATGCCAGAGCTCGCGTACACAATGAGCCTAATCGAAAAATGCAATGTTTATGGCTTCGGAGTCCTAGCGCTCAAAGTGATAATTGGAAAACACCCATTGAAGCTCAGTTTATCTCTGAATATCCTGCAATCTGAGCAAAGCGTGGAGCTAGGAGTTTTGTTAGATGCGCGTCTTCCACCTCCGGCAGATCAAATCACCATGAACGAAGTGAAAGCAATAGTGAAGCAAGCATGTTCATGTATAGATGTTGATCCGAATCGTAGGCCAACCATGAGAGAAGTGTCATAGGCACTCCTCAAAAATTAGAACAATCTTCACTAGTCTCAAGCAGGCACACCATTTATATTTTCTCGTTGTAATCGATTTCCTCCCAGTCCTATGTGAGTAGGAAAATTTAAGCATTAAATAGGCAATGACGATCATGTGCTTTTTTTATGTGTAACAAAAGCTTCTCCAGCACAATTAGATAGGCCCATCATGATCATCTTATTCTTATTATTAGCACGACAATAGTCAAAATACAAATTGCCCAGGAAAAAAAAAAAAAAAAAAAAAACTCGAACATAACACGAAATGATTTGTTTAATCCGTACTATTTGGGCTCATGGAAGCTTATCGAGGTGAGACCGGCCGAAGAGAGCAATACGCACCAATCTCTCCTTTGAAAGAGCCCAGCTAGATATGCCTTGCTTGTTGGCCCAGAGAATCCTTGGTGAGACAGAGTCGAGAGCAAGTATTTACGGACAACAGATCAAGGTTCAGTCATCTCAGCACAAGTGTAGGAGCCACTGAACCCGATGAGATAAAACTTTGTGCAAACCAAGGAGGGAGGACAGATATTTAATGGTGGCCGATGGAAGAGTGATGAATGCCCTGAAGTCAAAGCCCACAGCAAAAGCAAGAGGCCTTTTATATATTGCCAAACAGAGAGGGGATCCTGCATATCACAATGGGCATGTAAAGAGATGGAGAAGATGTCTAAGCTGGCTCTTGTGCCGCTCATGATGCTGGTGGTGCTGTGGTCGATGGCCATCCCTCCTCTGGCCGTGGCTTGTCCTTTGGACGGTTGTGTATGCCGGGACTGCATCATGGACCGGCTGAACCACGGTTGCCCGTCCTGCAGACCAGTTCTCCGCTGCATGGGGCAGTGCTTGTGGGGCGGGTCATCGCGAGCAAACTGCACAAGGAGGTGCGACTGCAACGGCGGGAAGCCAAAACTGTCCGATTGCAAGAAATGCATGTCCAAGTGCAAGTGCAGCTGTGTGGGCTAGGACTGCAGATTTTTTTTGCCGTGGGTTTTTGAATAGAGTAACCAGGGCCCTTGGTTGTATAAATTCTTATCTCTTGAAAGATCTCTGGTACTTGTTTTCTGACAGATTGGAGTCCAAGCTCTGTTTCTTTTAAGCCAAAAATAGGTGCTTCTACATCTGAAAATGCTTATCCGATATGGAACTTGGAGGCATGCCAGGATCGGCCAGTTCAAATCGGTTGAATTAGCACAAGAAAGATGTCCAGGAAACTCAAGAAACAAGTGACAGATGATTTCATTTAATAGTAAATCAAGTATATATGATATATCAATATACAACTTCAGTATGTCACTCAAACTGTTGGTGACACAGAAATGAAAAGGCCTATACGGGAATGAACACTACAATAATCACTAACGTTTGACTTGGGGGTACAAGTGTTGGATCAACCTATGAATGAAAGATTTCCAGCATAAATTTGAATCAATGTGGGGCAGAAGAGACGCAGCCTTGCAATTACAAAAGCAAGGAACCGTGATTTTCAAACTTCTAGAAGGAACTCCTCCTTAATTGTGTTGCCCTCTTAATCCGACATTCTCAAATCACACAATTTCTCACTTCCCCGGCATTGGCATTCACGAGGAAGAAGCATCATCGCATTTGTCCCTCTTCACCTCTCTTCCCAAAATTTCATGAACACAAACACAGTTGCAGCAACTCGTCCAAATTCATCCCTTCCGCTCAAAATTCAAATGGCATTTAAACTGGCTTTAACTCATACATAATAGCCGTCAAGATCCAATGGAGGGACATGGATCATTACGGCGATATTTTCTATTCGTCTCTTCTTTCACAAATATTCTCCTCAGCCTGCATGATTGTTCTATGATCAACTTATAGGTCGAGAAGTGATTCCAGGCCACAAACGAAAATTGGTCAGTGTAACCCTGCGTATCATCTGCTAACAATTGCCAAATTAAGGCTCCAGCTCCAGCTTGCCTCTTCTTTGCTGATTCATATATTTTGTCATAAACCGTCTTCAAGAATATATCTCTTTGATATGACTCTTGTTGATTCTGATGCAATGATGACCCAACTTCTGTTAAAAGAACCGGTTTCTTCAGTATGTCATCCCCATCATGTATGTGAGAATCCACCCACTGCGAAAGATATTTCACTTTTTCATCCAAACTGGCCTCCGGGATCCTACAACCAACAGAGAAGAATTTAAAAGTACAGCAGAAAAGAGAAATGCAAAATTTGCATAGAAAGCAAAGAGTCATTGCCTATAGCTACTTTAAAACAAGTACAGGGAGGCTTTCGCGATTTCCACTGCTTTTCATGTTGTTAATTTAGACATGATAATCTTTCTATAACCAAAAAGCACAGCTAGCAGTATTGGGAGATGCATTCCAATTTCAACTAATTTCAAGTTGCAGTGTCATCTAGTGACGCTTAAAGTACTTATTGAAGTCATATTAGTTTCTACAAGCATCATCCCAGGCTGAAGTTTACTAACCAACTATCAGGATATGCATGGACAGAAGCAAAATCAATGTTGTGAATTGCTGAGTTGTTAAGGAAATCTGTTCCAAGTGAAGAGGCCCATTCCCCAGGATTAACTGCATTTTTTTGCGTTTGCAACCCATAAAACCCCTCAACTCCAATGGTAATGAGGTATCTTTGGTCTAAGCTCTTGATATATGCAGCCATCTCAGCTATCCAAGACTGTCAGACAACCGCAAACAAGATCAGGATGGAAGCATGAGAAGCTCAACTTAAGAAGAGGAACACGCGATACATAATGAAAAAGGATGAGCTAATAACATAACAAACAGCAAGATTGTTTCTCATTCATGGAGATCAGCATGATACAGCAATAAATAAGAAAACCTATCAATGCGAATATCTAGCAGATATATAATGATTTCTTTTGTATGGTAAATAAGGTGTGTTCTTCACTCAATAAGATCACAGAAGTGTATCCAGCAAGAGACACGAGCCTGGAAACATCCAAAAATTAGTCTTCTAAACCTCAAGATATTTGATGAGAATGAGATCCACATGATTTTATTCATATATATATATATATATATATATATATATATATATAGAGAGAGAGAGAGAGAGAGAGAGAGAGAGAGAGAGAGAGAGTTATGAAGTTTACCTGAAGAAGTGGAGCAGACGACCCAGATACACCACGAGGTTCATTCATTAGCTCCCAAGCAAAAATAGCTGGTTCATCAAAATTGTAAAATATGTCTCGAGTTTGAGTCCAATGTGAAATTCTGAATATTCCGAATTAGATATGTTGCGAACATCCGAAATAGGAAAGTCCAACTTCGACTTGGATTTGGATTTTGTTCAAAATATATAGAGATATGTTTTGGATAAAATCGTTTAAATAGGAAACAGAATCCTATGAGAAGTTGGCAGGTTTCACTATATATATAGACCTGTGGCCATGGGTGGTAGGGGTGGATCACAAATTGTCTTGAAGCGCCGCGTGAGTGCTTGGTGTTCTGCCGTTGATCATGAAGAATTGGTCTTGAAGCGCCGTCTTGTCGTCGAGTGCTTGGGAGGGATTTTCTTTGTCGTTCTTGTTCATGCAATTACACCCAAGAAGATTTAGTGTTTGTAGTCGATACAAATCTTGAGGTAAGATTTGTGTGTAAATTCCTTTGTGAGATTGAGAGATTATTTTGTGAGGAATTTTGGGGCTAGACACTGTGTGCGTTTTTGGGTGTAATTGGGGCTTGGGAAACACCGAGAGAGTATTTGAGTGACTTGAGTGTGTAATCTCCTTGTATCGCTTGATCTATAGTGAAATTCGCTGCTGCTCTCCTCGTGGACGTAGGTCTTTACGACTGAACCACGTAAATCCTTGTCCGATTTATTTTCTTATTATTCGATCGCTCGCCCTATCGCAACAAGTGGTATCAGAGCCAGGCTTGGCTAAGTTGAAGCGAATCGATGGCGACAGAAGAAGTAAAAGTGAGAATTGAAAATTTTGATGGGAAGGATTTTAGTTTCTAGAAGATGCAGATTGAAGATTATCTTTACCAGATGAAATTGCACTTGCCATTGTTTGGGGAGAAACCAGCAACGATGAAGCAAGCTGATTGGGATTTGCTGGATAGACGAGCTATGGGTGTTATTCGGTTGACGTTGGCTCGTAACGTCGCGTTTAACATCCTGAAGGAGAAGACCACTGCTGATTTGATGCAAGCCTTGTCGGATATGTACGAGAAGCCCTCTGCGATCAACAAGGTCTATTTGATGCGACGTCTGTTTAATTTGAAGATGAGTGAATGTGCATCAGTTCCAGATCACATCAATGAATTCAATGTGATTGTTAGTCAATTGAGTTCAGTTGAGATAGACTTTGAAGATGAGGTACGTGCTTTGATTCTGTTATCCTCATTGCACGATAGTTGGAACACTACATTATTCTTGCTGTTAGTAATTCCTCCGGGTCAACAAGTTTGACGTTTGATGGAGTTCGAGATTTGATTCGAGCGAGGACATTCGT
This sequence comes from Eucalyptus erythrocorys, assembly GCA_014182555.1. Classification (NCBI taxonomy): domain Eukaryota; kingdom Viridiplantae; phylum Streptophyta; class Magnoliopsida; order Myrtales; family Myrtaceae; genus Eucalyptus; species Eucalyptus erythrocorys. Next base: position 47,050,788 of record CM024601.1, on the reverse strand, counting down.
AGAAGAGAATCGCGAACATGTATCTACCGCTTTAGTAGGTGAAAATAGAGGAAGATCTAGAACACGTGTGGGTAATGGTAGTACTAATATGAACAGGCGTAGTCGGTCTAGGACTTTGCTAATATTGTTTGTTGGAGCTGTGGCAAGAGGGGGCATCTTAGAAGGGATTGCCTTAAGCTGAAGAATGAGAAGGGTAAGGGAATTATAGTTGATTCTGCAGATAATGTTATAACTGTAGCAGATAATGCCGATTATGTCTTGTCTGTCACTAATGATTCATCGCTTGATGGATGGATTATGGATTCTGGTTGTTCTTTTCATGTCACACCAAATAGAAACTGGTTTATCACTTATCGATGCACGGGTAGTGGTAAAGTCCAGGTTAGGGAACAACGCTAAGTGCAATATTGTGGGTGTTGGTGATGTTAAAATCGAGAATGCATGATGGTATCGTGAGGACATTGACCGGAGTGAGGCATGTTCCGAGTTAAAGAAGAACTTAATTTCCTTGGGTGCCCTAGATTCAGTGGTTGCGGGTATTGTTCAAAAGGTGGAGTTTTGAAGGTTGTCCGCGGTGCCACGGTGATAATGAAAGGAATCAAGCATGGAGACCAGTATAAACTTCAAGGTGAGACAATGACGGGTTTCATTGCGGAGACGTCGGATGCATCAGTCGAGGGTCTATGGACTACTCGAAGAAGACTGGTGTTTGTGCCAAGGCACAAGTTTGATGTTGGTGTTAGGATCATGCAGTCGAGAGCTTTGATCGAGACGGATACTGGTAAGTCGATCAAGCATGTGCAGACTAACAATAGCATGGAGTTCTGCTCGGAGCTGACAAATAAATTCTGCATGAAAGAGAGCATAGTGAAACACCGCACTAGTGCCAATAAATCACAACAATTTGCAGAATTGATGAGCAGAACATTACTAGAGATGGCCCGAAAAATTATCTCTAGTGCTGGTATGGCTAGGAGATTCCTAGTTGATGTGTTTAGTACGATAAGCTGCCTGGTGAATAGATCTCCATCAACTGCTATTGAGACGCGGACTCCTGAAGAAGTGTGGTCAGGTAACGTTGCTGATTATTCTATTTTTAGAATGTTTGGTTGCCCATGTTATTTTCGAGTGAGTGATGGTAAGCTCGATGGGAGGGCAAGGTGCATATTCCATGGCTATGCACAAGGTGAGTGGGGTGATCGGTTGTGGTGCCCGGATATAAATTCACCCAACGAGAGAAGTTACCCTTGATGAGTCTCCGATACTTCTGGCTAGGAGTGTTTGTGGCAGTGTTAATACGGATCTGGACGGTGTTCAGCTTGAGGTGGAGCTGCGACCAGAAGCTCCTGAGGTAGCGAGTATAAGTACTAGCAAAGTAATCGACATAGATAGTGCTCATAGCGAGGTGGAGCCTATAGAGCCAATGACTGCTGTAACTGCTGATATTGACAAGGTATGTATTCGATCTCCTGACAGATTTGGATGCAATAATGGTTTTGCTTTATCTGCGGTAAAGGAGATTGCATCGGAAAATTCTTGTGGAGCAGTTAAAGGTGCATGTGGAGTTGGTATTCGATGAGGTCCTCGGTTATGGCGAAGTTCAAGCGAGGCTTGGACTTGGATAATATCGTGGCGGTTGAGCCCATCGGGGCAATGGGAAAGTAGCGGCAGAATTTGAATTTTTACGAAGCGATTGCGACTTGGCTCAAACGTCGAGCCAAGATGGAGATTGTTAAAATATGTCTCGAGTTTGAGTCCAATGTGAAATTCTGAATATTCCGAATTGGATATGTTGCGAACATCCGAAATAGGAAAGTCCAACTTCGACTTGGATTTGGATTTTGTTCAAAATATATAGAGATATGTTTTGGATAAAATCGTTTAAATAGGAAACAAAATCCTATGAGAAGTTGGCAGGTTTCACTATATATATAGACCTGTGGCCATGGGTGGTAGGGGTGGAGCACAAATTGTCTTGAAGCGCCTCGTGAGTGCTTGGTGTTCCGCCGTTGATCATGAAGAATTGGTCTTGAAGCGCCGTCTTGTCGTCGAGTGCTTGGGAGGGATTTTCTTTGTTGTTCTTGTTCATGCAATTACATCCAAGAAGATTTAGTGTTTGTAGTCGATACAAATCTTGAGGTAAGATTTGTGTGTAAATTCCTTTGTGAGATTGAGAGATTATTTTGTGAGGAATTTTGGGGCTAAACACCGTGTGCGTTTTTGGGTGTAATTGGGGCTTGGGAAACACCGAGAGAGTGTTTGAGTGACTTGAGTGTGTAATCTCCTTGTATCGCTTGATCTATAGTGAAATTCGCTGCTGCTCTCCTCGTGGACGTAGGTCTTTACGACTTGTAGAACTCCTTGACATAAGCCTTGTAGAACTCCTTTATTGTGGGATGTGAGAAAAATGAATCTGCCGATGAAGAGACGTTCTCTCCAGCTTCTTGTGCCCATCTGATATACTGTTCTTTACAACCAAATGCATTCAAATTGTTGACTAAGCTCAGGATTACTCGCACCCGATTCCTCCGAGCTTCAACAATTACATAATCTAATCCCTGAAATCAAATTAACAAAGCTAAGAACGTCGAAATGTCCCTGCCAAATGTTGCTTGTATAAAAAAGTGAAATCTATATTCACAGGAGAGCCACCATAGGGAGAAAAGAGTACAAACATACTGACAGCTATTTTTATATCTTGATGGTCATCTCCCCACCGCAAAGTTAGCACCATTCACCCGTCCCTTCGCTCCCCCCACTACTTACAGCCATTTCCGGCAGCTGTATAAACTATTTTCTACTGTAATCTCTACGGTCTACAGCTAACACTCGTAGCTGCAACAAAACTTCTTGCAATTCTCCATCGGAGATTCATCCATGAGGAACCCGATACTTCACCTACATGCACATATCATGACGACGAAACGACGAAAGGAGGTGTTCTGCAGTTCTTTAATTCAAAGCTCAAGTAACTCCCACTGAATTCAAACCCCGGAAAGAAAACGTTAACCGGATCCTAAAATTCGGGGATCGAATACTTCCATTTCTAAATCAATCTCATAAATTTCTCCAATGCTTTCTGCGGCTAGCAGTGGAATCAATTCTATCGACGGGGAAAGAAAAAAAAATCTGCCGTTGGCAACCCACCGACACTGCACACGAAGGAAGGAAAAGAAAAATGGAAAAACAGAGCGCAAGAGAGTTCATTTCCACAGACCCTGAACACCCTCTCGTCGAAAACGCCCGGCGACCTTGCAGCGCGTTGGGCCCGTTGCCGTCGCTGAACGCCCACGTCCGGCACACCGTCATCCCCATCCCGGCCCCTCGCCTCATCATCTCCGACACCCTCCCCCTCGACGGCCCGCCCCACACGCTCTCCTCCATCAACCAGTACGAATTCCACCCGTTGACGTACACCGCCAACTGGGCTCGACCCACTCCTCCTCCGCCGCCGTCCACGACCACTACGAACCGGGTCGAGTTCGTACCCACGAAGCCCATCTTCGGGAGCCATAGAACCGGGAAGGTGAAGGTGGGTGCGTCGAAGTTGAGGTAGAGGATGAGGAGGACGGTGGCTCCGCCGAGGATCGGATATAGAGCCTTGTCTCTCCAGTTCGGCTTCATCTTCGCGGCCTCTACTTTCCTCGTTCGAGTTTGGGAACGAGTCGAAGAGTTTCTCGAGAAATCATTTTTCAATGCGGGTCAACAAAAGTCAACGTCCGACGTGGCGCCTTGCCGTCGTCGTGTCGTCGCTCTCTTTCATTTCTCCGACAGTGACGCGGCACGGGCTGAAGCGCGTTGATTGGTCCAGTTGGCTTCCGTGTCAAGCAAAGGCAGGGTGGTTGGCTGTTGTGCTTGAGGTCTAATTTTAAGTCCAATTTTCACTTCAATCTCAAATTTGCCTGCACATTCAACAATTGCCACTAGTTTATTTAAAATTTTCAACATCAAAGACGAAAGTGAAGATATTGATATAGGTGCAAGTTCATTTAATAGCTCTAATGTTTATAATTATGAAAGAAATATTTTTTGAGGCATGAATAGAGTTCAAACTAGAACGAAAGTAAAGAATTCTTTTAAGATAAAGAATAATCCAAGAAGATTAGGAATTGACCTAAAGTAGTTTTTCGAAAATTAGACCCTTGTAATTATGAAGCGAGAGAATTACATTTTGCCCCTCAAGTTTTTTTAATTGTGGAAAGTTGCCTCCTGGGATTTCAAATTTTTGCAAGTTGCCTCCTAACTTTTTGAAATTTGTGGTAATGTGCCACCTAATGTTAATCGGCCAAACTTTTTCCTCATATATCTAACCACGTGACTAATTATTAGAAGGTGAGTTGGTCATGTATAATTAGTCACATGGTCAAATAACAATATATTTCAAAACTTTATATCAATGTGTATTTAATATCAACTCTAATAAAATTCTCGTCAATTCTTCAACCACATACTTTCATTCATAATATAATTCTACATCATTCTTCGACTTTCTCTTTCATAATTATATACTTACATGACAAATTAGCCCATCATAATTACTCACATGTCAACTTGCCCTCGGAAGCTAAGCATTAGGTTCGGTAATAATAATATCCCCCAACATCCCAAGACTAGCCGTTACCCCACCAGTAGCTCCAAGCAAAAACTCGATCGGAGTCAACGCCAAAGGACGAATGACAGCTCATTTCTTAAACTTGAGGAGCAAATTGCAAAAAAAGTCGAGACATCCCCCCGTGGCCCAATTTGCAATGACCCTAAAAACTTTAGGGGGCAATAATAATATGTAATTTTCCCTAAGGGCAGACAGTAGGCCTGAGCAGGCCGGGTCGGCCCTAGCCCAAATATGTCCCCCAGGCCCAGCTCGAAAAATGATGGAACCTAATTCACGCCTCCCGCCAAGCCCGACCCATATCGGGATCTTGCTGCTCATTCTTATGCGCGCTTCTCTCTCCTTTTCTCATTAAATGTCTCTGCATCACCACCACATCAACGAAGCATCGGATAACAAATTCAAGCATTATAAGCCAACCCAAGACTCCCCAACTAAGCGATGTGGGACGGAAGACATGCCCTTAGCCTCGACCGCATACTACCGAGGCGATCTTAGTTTGTCCCTCCGTATTGCCCCGGGTTTGGATCATCACATTTGAAGTTACAAACTTTTCTCGCTTAAAGCCAATAAAATCAAAATGCTCAGAGATTTTGCATGATCATTTTACCTTTAATTCACTAATTCTACCAAAGAATTGTCAAGATAGACCAATTTGATGAATGATCTAGAATTACTTGAGAATGTTAAATGAAATGTGTTAGGATGACAAAAAGCAAACCCTGTTCCATACATATTTTTTCCTGTTTAGGTACATGTTTTTTTTTTTGACCTTTATTAGTCCATCGATTAAGCAAATTATCAATTACATGGCTTTAAGTTGTAGATAATTGCATTACATGCGATATTGGTGTTGCGGCGACAGTGACCAATGACCATCTTTCAAATTCTATATGGCGCCCATGATAGATCTTAGTGAAGCATGTGGAAACGTGAGGAGTATGGGAAGGCCACATGTGGAAGGGGTTTCCATCATCCATCAAGGCCATTATTGTGACTTCAATTTCAAAATTATACATGGTATGTAAAGGAAGCTATAGAAATGGAGCAAAGGTGCATTACTCGAAGGTAAACTACAAGAAAACCTAGTAGCAAAAAGCATTCAGCTGAAGCCCACCTGGGATGCCTTTATCATATTTATGAGTAATCATATCATGGTTGGAGGATGTGGTGTATTTTATGTTTTAAATCGTTTTGTCCTTCCCACTCTCACTCCCGATTTATCATCCAAACTTAAATTATATTAAATGAACTACAAATAAAGAGAAATTAAATTAAATTGGGATTATTTTTTTCATATTAAGATCAAATTCATAAGAAAATTAAACAATAGAGAAAGTAGATACTTTTTCCGGCCCTGATATTGTCTTTTTGGCGACAGTTATTATCTTTGTCTGGATATGGATATTACATTAGGATTAAGTGCAATATAATGAGGGAAAAGTATAGACTGGAATGCCACAAAGTGTACTGGGATTATATTAAGGGAAAAATAAGATAAAAAGTAGAATGGCCATATGCTAGCCTTCTTTAAGTCTACTTCACAGCGTAGCTGTGCATATATCATATAGATTGGGACACTTAAACTTGCACGAATGCTTGCACAACTATGAGTCCAAAGACACTGCCAAATATAATATATATTCAGAATGCATAATTGACCTAGAAGTCCATATGGGCAGTTAATAGACATGTTGTTATGGTAATAAGGATGAGATGCTGGAACCTGCCGAATCCATTCACTGATCAAAACAGAGAGCTTGACGTCCCATGTAGGCTTGTCTCGCAAATAACTGAAGTCGAATGGGATGGGAGGTTTTCTTCATCCACTTCGTGTTTGATCTCTTCATTGTTTTCTTCAATTGTCAAACCATCGAGCTCACGGTTAATCCTGGTGAGTTGCCCAGCCACTTCGCTCATTGACGGCCTCCTCGCACTACTTTGGTCCAAGCACTTCACTGCAATTTCAGCCGCCATTCCTACTCTCTCCATTTCATCTTCACTAGCGCCCTCGAAGTTTATGACGTCGGAAAGTGTCTTATCCTTCACAGAAGAGATGAAATAATGGATGATATTGATTGACTCTTCAGACTTATAAATAAAACTTGTAGGCTTCTTTCCCGTGAGCAACTCCACTAGGACAGCTCCAAAGCTATATATATCACTCTTGACTGTTAGCATACCGGTGACTAAATATTCTGGATCGATGTAACCCAATGTGCCTTGTACTTCACTGGCTAAAACATGACTATGCTCTGGCGATATAAGTACTGAAGTTCCAAAATCAGATACTTTTACGGAGTAATTTTGATCTAGAAGTATGTTCACCGACTTGATGTCGCCGTGAATGATTGGGGGTTCTGCACAAGAATGCATATACTCGAGTGCAAGAGCTGCTTCAGTGGCTATTCGAGCCGATTTTTCCACGATCTCAAGATGGTCGATGCATTCCGATGGATGTGTTGGAAGAGGGTGCCATTTGAAATGTATTCATAAACCAGCAATGGTATTCTAGTCTCCAAACATATGCCATGGAGCTTCACCACATTTTTGTGGTTTATTTGCATCACAATTTCAAGTTCCTGCTGGAAATCCCCCTTGATTAGAGACTTGTGCACATCTTTCGGCTTCTTGACCGCGACCATGGTACCCCCAGCGATTGTGCCTCTATAGACAGAACCGAAACCGCCCTCACCAAGCTTATTGCTATCATCATAGTTGTTGGTTGCTTTTGCCAGCTCCGCCTCTGTAAAAATTTGAACTCTCTGGTGTTTCAAGAGCTGACCTCCATTTCGTCTGAAGTTCTTTTGTTTTCTTGTCTTCCTCCACTTGTCAATGACTAAAGCAATAGAAGTTATGCCGCATATGGACAGAGCAATCACTGCGAAAGAGTATATGCTACTAGATTAAATTCGAGAATGTCATCCTTGTATGGTCCACATAGTTCACAAAAGATATTAATTTCAAATGGGCTACCTACTTAATCTTTTATTACACAATCCGCATCGATCACCATTTATTTGAATCATTGGTCTATTCTCAAAATATAACTACCCAATCTAACTGTGACAAAAATGGTTTATGTAACAAATGGGTTACCATATTATGTATCATGTAACAATCCTTATAAAAGTCCTCATCTAATCAAAAGAACTCAATTGAAATACATATTGCCAACATCTTCTATTACCCTTCCAAATGTCTTTCCTTGATTATTATGACGAAGGTTTGTTATAAACAAAAGTAAATGAGGAAGCATTCACCTCACATTGTTTTAGCTCTTTTCATTTACAAATGATAGAAGAAGCAACCGATTATGCACGTTGTAATTATCATGGTTAAATGTTTTCGTCCATCCTATTGGAGGAAACTTTAACTAGGCTTACGAACATAGATATCATTCAAAATTGTATTTAGGTAAATTTGCATATGGTTTATGTGTATAATGTAGACCACGATTGAAGGAGATTTCTTCTAGCTAGAGATGAAAGAAAATATTGCCTTATTCATCTACACATTAATTATTCTCTAAAACTAAATTTACATAGGAATTGTAACGGGGCAGGGACCAGGATCATGTCCTTTGTCCCCACCCCTTGAACTGAAAACTTGCCCGCCTCACGGGCACACGGGCACCACTGGAATTAATCGTTATTTTCTCAAAAAGAGCTAATCCACCTACTAGATAAACTCGACATTTTTCTTATTTTTTACAATTTTTGTAAGAAATAATGGCCAAATGGATGAATTTTATACCCAAAAAAAAAAAAAAAAAAAAAAATTGGCCCCTTTGATTGGTTTTATAGAGCCAAACAAACTCCAACCTTCACAAATTAGTCAATGTGCGAAAATGCGAAGAAATATACATGGAAAACAGTCGTACCACATTGCTCACCTAGAGGACTTTACAAGCCTTCATCTTCTATAAAAACGAGACTTGTAAAAAGAAGTGGTTATTCTTTGGGTTTTGTTATTATTATTTCATCATCTTCAGAGCAAACATTACAAATCAAACAAAAGAAAATAAATTTCCTTACGAAGTTTGCACGGGCAGATTTGTCTGGCGGGGCAGCGCTAATAGCCACACCCCGCGGGAGAATTTGCCCCGCCAGATAGAGATTTCCCGTGCCTCGTGCCCATCCTTTGCTTTAAGAACCTTGCTCCCCCACCTTAGCTTTTAAGTATGGATCCGTTCCTTTTTTGGAACGATTATTATCCAAATTTTGAAAGGAATGATTACGTGATAATCTTTAATATGAGAATAACAATTTATTTTGAACCATTCACTTTTTCAAGAATTTGTGACTTATTATTTTGACAATATCTCCAAATTGTAATGCTAACAAAACCCTTGAATTTATATGTTTCACTTCAATAACTTTAAATATGTAAGATAAATGATAAAATGCAATTTCAAATCTCGGGAAAAACAAACACATCCACTGCAAAATCTCAATAAAAAGGTGGATTATCATACTATTCTTTGGCAGCATAATCTCAAATCACACAAGCAGTGTCGAAGATCTGCCACCTCTCCCATAGCTTCCTTCTATTTTACTCTCAAAAACTCTGTTCGTTGCTTTCTACTCGTTTTACTTTGTTTCTTTATTTTTCTTTTGCTCTACTTTTTTTTTTTTTTGTCGGTCCTTCTATACCTATTCTACACTCACTCTCGCTTTTGCCCTTTTGCGTAGGCCGTCGAAACCCACCTCCGAAACTTGCGCGTCCCCACCCCATCCCTCCCCGAGAAGGTGGGGTTTGAACCCCTCACCTCCCCCTTTCATGTTGGAAGGGTGGCCAATGGTTCTTTTGCTCTACTTTAGTAGACGATTAATTGAATAATTTTTTTAATTCATGGGAGGATGCCTAAAGGGAACAATTTTTACCCAATTCGAAACTCAAACATGACCTACAAGTCTGAATAATATCTAGATTTCATTTGTTTCGCGAAAAACGAATGATTTGAAAAATATTTTTCTAAAAAGATCGCTTGTATCACTTACAAAAATAAATGAACGAAAACATTTTTATCATCTATAAGTATATTTAGATATAAATTATTATCAATAATAAATATAGTTTTTAGTGACTAATGATTTCAAGCGAATCGAGTGGTGACCAATGATCGCTCGGTTGCGAAGTAAAATCAGACACAATTTCAGAACATCTTAACATAAGCCAGATCAAAAGCAAGTGGACTCGTGAGTCTAAAGCAAGGATAGCTTAAATTATCAAGCGACTATCACAAGGGAAGTGCAATTACCTGCAGCAACTATGGTGAGAGGAGAAATTTGGCAGCCAACTTTGATGATGCCAAATGGGCAGTTGCATGTGTAGTTCCCGGGTGTATTCTTGCAATTTCCATGACATGGATATTGTCGTGGATCTTTACACTCATCGATGTCTGTATCACGCAGAATGGTGAACTGTAAATATACGTTTATGTGTTCTTTTTTCTTCTTCTGAAAATTACGTATTGGTTGAGGAAGTTGAATCGCGGAACTTATGGCCCAATCCAAACATATAATTTTTAACTTGCAAAGAGAACCGAAGAAGAATACCTTGACATCCTTGGGAGGCATAGGATCCTTGGGAGGCATAGGGATTCCCCGTGTACCCCGGCTTACAGAAGCAACGATAACCTTGCCCACTCCTGAAGTAACGGCAGATACTGTTGGCGCCACAGGCATTGGTCGATCGGTTCAATTGCGCTTCCTTGCAGGTCACATCTCTTTGAACGACCCAATCCAGGACAGCCTCCGAGTAAACTTCTTTCTGCATATCGGCCGGGATAGGAAGCTTGTAATCGGAGACATTAAAAGTCTCCTGGTCCACTACGAACGCTGATCCACAAGAGGGGAGGCTCTGAACTAAGGTGTGATTCGTTAAGCTGATTATGGATATATTGAAGCTCCTGAGGCTCTGGGGGATCGATGTCTGACAGCACCTGAGGCCGGAGCAAGCACTCTGAAACGTGAAGTTGATGCGCCCACGGCAAGAGGAGAGGCATCCATGGCTAAAAGTGCCAGCGGCATCTGAGATAAGAGCAATGGTGTCGCAACCAAAGACAGTAAGCTTGTTCCTGGTGTCCGACAATGTATATTGCTGGCCAAGTTCGATCCACAGGTCGGGGTTAGAGCTGTCAAGCCTACTGCCACTCTTGTCATGGCAGTCCCAAGCTCTGTACAAGCCAATGGTCATCGTCCCATATGCCAGGGATATGTTGTACACCAGAATGTTATCGCTGAGGCTCAGGATCCCCGATGTGTGGTTGCACCTGAGGACAAGGTCAGGGCTCCACGCACAATCTTCACTGAGCCCGAATGGGAAGTGCACGGTCACGTTGCCACACTGCCGGTTGCAGTAGTCCTTCTCAGCAGAAGTGGCCAAGGCCAAGGCCACTGGAAGAAAACACAACAGAGCCGCTTGCATCTTTATGTTTCTCCGTCTGTGATTTCCTCTGGCTCTACTCTTACCGGTTTTTATAAACCTATTTTCGTTGATGCTGATGCTTCAGCTGCAGCCAAGTCAGTCAGCACGCTGGAAGAGGGAGTCATCGATACTGACCCGTGGGAAAATCATTGCTGGCTTTTCCCGCAAACCACGCTTCCGTTTGTAAAAGCTGTGAATATTTCCATGAGCAAACTGATATAAATTTAAATACAACTGATGTTTATGTACACTTTCATTTTCACTCAAATTGCACACATTCTAAAGCCATGATTGTTTCACAAGGTAACACGAGAAAAATCAGTTTTTTGAACTGAAAATCTTCATGCTTAGTTATTCAATAAGGACTCTTGGAAGTCCTTAGCAAAATAAGTTCTTTGCATACTTTGCAACTGAGAGATCATCTCATCTGAGGTTTTCTTCTTTCTCAGTACTCCACAGAATATGCCTATATAGTTTTCCCCAAAAAAAAAAAAAAAAAAAAAAAAAAAAAAAACAAAAGAAAAAAAGAATCTCTCTCTCTCTCTCTCTCTCTCATACACACACACACATTTTTCCCCCTTTGGGACCTCTGCGCTTCTGCCCTTGTTCATAGAGTGGGATTCAAGCGTGAGCCGCTCACAGCAACAACCAATTATAGGCACATCGAAGAATTGGTGAAATTAAGCACAATAATAGAGGGCGGAAAGGCTAATTGTATCAGCAGAACAAATCGGAGGAATCCGATTACATATATGAAGAGATGCAATGCAGAATAAAGAAACCATATACAAAGGTTTTTAATTCAATTGCCGGTGCAAAAGACAATTTACATATGAAGGGCAATGCGCCCTTAGTCGTTGTCCTAGTGAAAATGTGGGTCAGAGTTTACTAAAGACTAATACAATTACATGATTAAGATAGTGAGACTGCATACTGAACTTTGCTTTATCTTGTATCTAAGAAGAAACAAGCGTATATAGTATCAGAAATTCAATAGTATAAAGAAACACCACTATAACTTTTTAATAAGTGACATGAAAGTTTCAGTTGAGCATTCAAATAAGTGGGATCCATTCTTTGCATGACGGGCTTGTTTAAGAAATTAATAAAAAATTGCCATATTATTTATCAGAAAAGTTTTAATATAGTTTCTTAGTACATATAGCATTACTCATATAGATATAGTTTTATCAAAAAATGCAAGATGAAGTAGAATGAACAACATGAAATAGCACCATTTGGGTAAGAATCAGTAGTTTCAGACCTCCCGAGACACATTGGCGACAAGTTTGAAACTCCTTAGTGGCTTCTTGACCTCAGCTAACCTTAATCTATTTGTTGCATATGTTCGAGTATGCCATGATATAGGATTATCCCTATTATATTCTCACTATATTGTTGTAAGCCAACAGTGACAATGTCAAGCCCCGAATCCCTGAGCGTGCAAACATCCCTCGATGGTCGATTAAAAATATAACGTTCTAGGACGCGTCGCCAACACATTCTTTTTATATTTTGATTAAATGCATCCGGAAGCGAAATAAATAAACACCCAGTTAACCAACAAAACATGGGTAGTAAATTCTGTGTTCTCTTTTGATTTCATATTAGAATCCAACTAGAAGACTATCAGCGTGAGAGAGTGGACGTAGGCTTTATTTAAGTCAAACCACTATAAATTATGTGTTGAATTTTCTCTTTCCTTAACTCCTTTAATTTGGTTGTGTCTTGCTAAATTCCAAAATACCTTATTTGAGTCTGAATTGAACTTAGAAGTCTAATGTTAATTAAACCTTGTTTGAGAAAGTAACTTTCATTGTTTTTATTGGTCAAATTTGTCTTTACACCTATTCACCTCCCTCTAGGTGGTAATACTTAGCACTTTTAAGATAAAATCTCAGCGAGTCAACTTCCTAAACCTCATTAGGATGTAAATTCATATGGAGGTAGCCTAATCATCCAATGGCATACAATCTTATCTCGCCTTGGCACACCCTTGCATATTAGTATGTCACATATGCCTTTATCAATATAATAAGCATAAATAATAATCAGAATACATAACTCTCATGCACCAAGCATTCACACGAGTCCCGATTATAAGGTAAAACCCATTTTGGCATGTCCCATACCATGCCTAACATTTTTACCCCATAATCAAGCATAGTACATCGCAATTATTCACATGTGTTTTGATTATTATGATCTCTCGGGCCACGGCCAACACTCGAGTTGGCGCTCTTTCGGCATCACCAGGTATCGTCCTGCCCCATCGGGCACAGCAACGTCTAAAAGCCCCACCTAGATGACATTCCATAAAGGAGTATCGGTTTGGCCTTAATCGCGACTCAGCATCCAGACCCCTGCCGGCCATACGATAAAAATCGGGCATCGCCCCCAAACTCGCGTTGGGTGACGGATTCAATTAAATGACCACACAAGCACGCCAACACTCGAACCAATTTTTATCTTTCATCAATTAGCCCAGTGTAAAAGAGTTCGTGCTTAAATAGCAAACCTCGGAAAATCTTTATAATTAAAATTCCGGTAAAATAACCGCACGTGGTCATGTATTTAAAATCAACCCATCAAACTTTGCATACTTTCATTTTAAAATATCATTGCCCCTTTTATCACGTAAAATACGGCGTCCAAACACGACATCTCAAAGTTTGCTATTTTCTTACCAATAAACCATCTTTGAAAAATAGCATTTAAAATACATGATAAGGGCAATCAAACATCATGGCATTACATGCTCAACTATCAGAATTAACTATAAATTCATCCAGTAAAACAAGCATAAAATTTTACTTAATGACTAATCCATCATTAATAATGCTAATCGTGATTAATTAAGCTAATCACAATTAATTAGGCTAATTACAATTAATTAAAATAAACTCAATTAATTAGCCAAACTACAAATAATTAAAAATTAATTGAAATTAACTAAAATAATTACAATTAATTAAAATAAATTAAGATTAATTAAATTAAACTCAATTAATTAATCTAACCACGATTAATTAATCTTATCGTAATTACTTAAACTAATCGCAATTAAAATTAATCTAACACTTTCTTAATCGTAGTTAAGAATAAATTAAAATTAACTAATACTAACCGCTGTTAATATTAAACTAACCACCCCTCAACCAATTAACCTCCTGATCCACAATTAGGAGGTTAACTCACCAATTTCTGGCGACAATGAGCACGCGGTGATGGTGGCGCGACGGCGTCAAGAACGCGATGCTCGTGGCTCAAACGGAGGCTCAACGGCGGCGGTAGCGGCTCTCGAAGCTCACGGCCAAAAGGGGGAGGCTCGGTTCGGGAGGTGGTGGTGGCCCGCGGGAGCTAGAGAAGAGAATGACGGTGACGGCACAGCGAACGGCGTGAGGGACGTGGGCGGCAGCTTGCGGCAACGAGCGAGCAGCGGCGTCGGGCGAGCGGCGGTGCAATGGCCCTTGAAGCTCGGTGGTGGAGATGGCGGTTTGGCGGTGAGGATGGCGAACAGCGCTGCTCCAAGTGGCGGACGGAGGTGGCGTGGTGGTGAGTTGGGCATGGGCGGTGGTGGGGTTGTGGGTGTAGCGGTAACCAGCAAGCGGAAGGAGGAAGAAGAAGGAGGAGGAGGAGGAGGAGAAAGGAGGGTTTCGGCCGAGAAGGGGGGAGGAAAGAGGAGAGAGGGAAGAAAAGACAAAAAAAATCACGGGCGGGCGGGGGCGGGGTTGGTCGGGGGCATGTCACAGGCGTACGGAGGGGGGGGGGGCAGGGGCATGTCACAGCGTACGCGTGTATGCAACTCTTACGGTAATGCTTACAGGGAGTCATCAATGTCGGACGCTCTTTCCTCCCATTTTATTTGTCAAATAATATTATCACAATAATGCTAACGTGATGTACAATAACATATATATATATATATATATATATATATATTGCACAAATATCCTTGTTGTAAAGATACATAAGTGCAAGATGAGAAATGCTATATTGGTGAAAATAGAGAATAATTATAGCATATATAGTCAATGTAAACAAAATTTTATACAAGTAATCACATACACTATTGATTTGAAAGAGTTGGTAGTTATAATCTTCAAATTGTGAATAGATGAGGCTGCTTATCTAAAATTTCCTTTATATTGGCAGTGTATGACATGTTTTTTGGGTAAAGATATAGCGAACTATGCTTGCTAGATAATGTAGTATGTACTGCTCGATAATTAAATGAAGGCACACTTTGTTTTGGGTCTCATACTTTCCAGCAAATATCGACTCCAAGAATGTGTGATGCCTCATAATTTTGTGAAGTTTTATGAGATAAATAAAGATGTATCCATAACCATATTGATATTTAAGCATCACATGTGGTGTTTAATGTTGTTGTCAAAAACCTTAAGTAATATGGAACGCAAAATATTTTTGAAAACTTCAGAAAATGGGGATGAGGGTCTTGCATCTCTTGCCGGGCTTCGGTGAATGCATCATGGCCTAGTGTTTCAAGAAAACTAATGTAACTTGTGGAATTTGCAATTATAGCTATGTGACATACTTTGCAATAGTAGTCAAGAAAAACCGAAAAGAGTTAGACCCATTGATTTTTATTTTTATTGTTTATCAGCCATACCCGATTCAACCCAAAAACCATTAGAAAAATCAGAGTAGAATTTCTATCGCTATTGCTCTTGATTTGACTCTCTAAAGAAAAGCAATTGCTCCTTAGCTTGAAACAATGATATTCAGTGCCATTCCTTGTCCAATCGGCAGATGCAATTGACAAAAGTAGCATTGGATACCAAATTGTGGGCCTGAGACATCATCCATTTTCCCCTCTTTTTACTAAGGAAACCTTGACAAGACCGTCTGTGCAATCTTGATGTTGGCCTTGACTTGGAAAGCAAAGCAATGACTTCCACGGCCAACTAATATCTCTATGATTCCAGCTTCAATAATTGCTCAATCCAATCGTGGAGGCTCGCTTTTTTTAGGAGCCTGATTCATGTGATCATGTTGTGATTGATTGGAGGTATTTCCAAATTGAGTTTAAAATGATTAAAATCGTGAATAGATACCTTTTTTCCTTTTTAATCCTCTACCCATGAAATAAATCAGTTTCAATGAATTGGCCATATATATAAACTCGACATCTTATTTAGATCTTTGCGTACAAACTATTATTTTGATTTGCGGTAGATAGAATTAAAAGACAAAGGTAGATCAATTGATAAATGCTATTGATTCAATTTGCTTAGTATTAACGCACTTATCGCAAACCCAATAACTATACCCCTAACTTTGTGGGAAATTTAAAGTAGCAGTTATATGAACAAGAGACTTTATACAAGCTATATCTATATCTCTTGAATATCAACCACTTCCAAATGAAGCACGCATAATTCGTCAATCATTGCTAGAGACATTCCCTTTGGCGTAATTTGATTGACATAGGAAATGCCTTGAGATCATACATTAAGCCTCGTAATCATGTGGTTAAACTATATTACTATATTACTATCAGCATATCAGATAAATCAATATACTTGAAAAAGAAGCTAGTTATTTGCAGAATTGCTATTCTCACAAAGGATTTCTAGTTGGTTGATGCCAGAGCTTGCGTACACAATGAGCCTAACCGAAAAATGCAATGTTTATAGCTTCGGTGTCCTAGCGCTCAAAGTGATAATTGGAAAACACCCATTGAAGCTCAGTTTATCTCTGAATATCCTGCAATCTGAGCAAAGCGTGGAGCTAGGAGTTTTGTTAGATGCATGTCTTCCACATTCGGCAGATCAAAACACCATGAACGAAGTGAAAGCAATAGTGAAGCAAGCATGTTCATGTATAGATGTCGATCCGAATCGTAGGCCAACCATGAGAGATGTGTCACAGGCACTCCTCAAAAATTAGAACAATCTTCACTAGTCTCAAGCAGGCACACCATTTGTATTTTCTCGCTGTAATCGATTCCCTCCCAGTCCTATGTGAGTAGGAAAATTTAAGCATTAAATAGGCAATGACGATCATGTGCTTTTTTACGTGTAATAAAAGCTTCTCCAGCACAATTAGATAGGCCCATCATGATCATCTTATTCTTATTATTAGCACGACAATAGTCAAAATACAAATTGCCCAGGAAAAAAAAAAAAAAACTCGAACATAACACGAAATGATTTGTTTAATCCGTACTATTTGGGCTCATGGAAGCTTATCGAGGTGAGACCGGCCGAAGAGAGCAATACGCACCAATCTCTCCTTTGAAAGAGC
This sequence comes from Eucalyptus erythrocorys, assembly GCA_014182555.1. NCBI lineage: Eukaryota > Viridiplantae > Streptophyta > Magnoliopsida > Myrtales > Myrtaceae > Eucalyptus > Eucalyptus erythrocorys. The sequence goes on along the minus strand of CM024601.1, from coordinate 47,033,477 downwards.
CCAGCTAGATATGCCTTGCTTGTTGGCCCAGAGAATCCTTGGTGAGACAGAGTCGAGAGCAAGTATTTACGGACAACAGATCAAGGTTCGGTCATCTCAGCACAAGTGTAGGAGCCACTGAACCCGATGAGATAAAACTTTGAGCAAACCAAGGAGGGAAGACAGACATTTAATGGTGGCCGACGGAAGAGTGATGAATGCCCTGAAGTCAAAGCCTACAGCAAAAGCAAAAGGCCTTTTATATATTGCCAAACAGAGAGGGGATCCAGCATATCACACTGGGCATGTAAAGAGACGGAGAAGATGTCTAAGCTGGCTCTTGTGCCGCTCATGATGCTGGTGGTGCTGTGGTCGATGGCCATCCCTCCTCTGGCCGTGGGTTGTCCTTCGGACGGTGGTGTATGCCGGGACTGCATCGTGGACCGGCTGAACCACGGTTGCCCGACCTGCAGACCAGTTCTCCGCTGCATGGGGCAGTGCTTGTGGGGCGGGTCATCGCGATCAAACTGCACAAGGAGGTGCGACTGCAATGGCGGGAAGCCAAAACTGTCTGATTGCAAGAAATGCATGTCCAAGTGCAAGTGCAGCTGTGTGGGCTAGGACTGCAGAGTTCTTTTGCCGTGGGTTTTTGAATAGAGTAACCAGGGCCTTTGGTTGTATAAATTCTGGTGTCTCTTGAAAGATTTTTGGTACTTGTTTTCTGACAGATTGGAGTTCAAGCTCTGTTTCTTTTAAGCCAAAAATAGGTGCTTCTGCATCTGAAAATGCTTATCCGATATAAAACTTGGAGGCATGCCAGGATCAGCTAGTTCAAATCGGTTGAATTAGCACAGGAAAGATGTTCAGGAAACTCAAGAAACAAGTGACAGATGATTTCATTTAATAGTAAATCAAGTATATATGATATATCAATATACAACTTCAGTATGTCACTCAAACTATTGGTGACACGAAATGACATGGTCTATCAACTGGGATGGGAATGAACACTACAATAATCACTAACGTTTGACTTGGGGGTACAAATGTTGGATCAACCTATGAATGAAAGATTTCCAGCATAAATTTGAATCAATGTGGGGCAGAAGTGACGCAACCTCACAATTACAAAAGCGAGGAACCGCGATTTTCAAACTTCTAGAAGGAACTCCTCAATTGTGTTGCCCTTTAATCCGACAATCTCAAATCACATGATTTCTCACTTCCCCGGATCGGCATTCACAAGGAAGAAGCATCATCGCACTTGTGCCTCTTCACCTCTCTTCCCACAATTTCATGAACACAAACACAATTGCAGCAACTCGTCCAAATTCATCCCTCCCGTTCAAAATTCAAATGGTATTTCAACTGGCTTTAACTCATGCATAATAGCCGTCAAGATCCAATTGGTCAAATCTTCGCTAATTGGGTTTGCCGGCCAGGCCCATTGGCCTGCGAGCATGTGCAGCTTTCCACAGCAATGGTAGGGGCATTTTTGTCTCAAACTTTTGGATTGTAAACGAAAATTTTTATGGTGTCTATGGACCAATAGTCAAAAACTAAAGTGTGGAAATGTATAATAAAATAGGCTTGTATGAGTCTAGAATATTTGAATTCAGGATCTTTCAATATGATCATGTTAATATGTCTAACCTAAAAGCTTTGGCCATTATGTTGGTGGACAATATGTGAATATAAGGCCCATTCAAATCTCGTTTTAGGGAAATTCAATAACTTCATAATGGAGAGATCCAATAAGAGCTAATAACTTGAAGCCATTGACAATTTAGTTGAACTCATATTCACTCAAAAACTTAAACTATTCAGTTATGGGCCAATTAAATATTATATATTACTACTAAACTTGTTATCTTTCACATTATGCACATGTGCACTCAACATTCTCTCCTCATATGTGAGTCTTTAAGACAATGGAGCCATCACCCCCTTAATCCAAGCCTAGTATTCTTCCACATAAACAAATCTCAACCTGAATCTCTAATCAACACCAACTATGCAAACTTGCCTTTTACTCATGCTCTTCTCATAGGCCAAACTGTGATGGCAAACTACACTCAGCAACCATGAGTATTAATAGAATTCCTTGTTGAGTGTAGGATGTTAATTCATATTAGGAGCCTACCAATCGACCGTCGGCTCTAATAAAATTATTGGGGAAGTTTTGCATAAATTTTATACCTTCATAAAGAAAGATCCAAGAGGGGAACAATAACTTGAGCTCATTGACAGCCTAATTGGATCTACAAACACTAAAAAATTTACGCAATCAAATTATGGGCAAATTGAGTATTATCAATTGCTTCTTTTAGCTCTTGACATCTAAAGTAAAATTTCTTTCTTTCATTTCACTCACATGTGCACTCAACACTCCATAAACAAGTGATGTAGGATATCTTCACAAAAGTATTGCCAATCAATATAAAAAAGAATTGAACTTAAAGGAACCCGCAATCTACCCGTAAATGATGCCTTGAACTTGGCATCAAGTGTTTGATGAGAAGTTAACTCCAATGGGATATCTCAATCTCCCATCACTGGTAAGCAATAATTGTAATTACGGATTGAGATGTTCTCACTTACGAAGGATCATTGGCATCTTCATTTTATTAATATAGATTCATGTGAATTGTATTAGAAGCAATCAAGTGTTTAAGTAAATGTGAGTTCAAATGGACATCTTGATAAGTTGGGGCTTAGAGACTCCGTTAATAATCTCCCACAATGAAGGTATCTCATTTCCGTTGGGTGTCCCAACAAGTGATATCAAAGCCAATTGTTAATTGATGGGCCTCAAATAGACATTTGTATTTGAGTGAAATATCTCATGGTCAACACAGCTTTTGGGTAGAAATTGCATACAGTTAGATTATCGACTAATATTATACCATAGCATCTGAAAAGGTCAAATCCCAGGTCGTTCTACACCACATGGTATGCATTTGTCCTCTTTCAGGATCAAACGTTATTGAATTTTAAATGTTGATTTGAATATTGCAAATGGGTTCTTGTCTATGAATTATTAAAAAACGCAGCACCTCACTTTTATTTATCTTTGGAGTTTTATATGGAGGATGCTTCCACACTCGAGAATTTTGAAATCAGACAAACATCAAATCACATTGATTTGCTCCTCACTTCCCCTGTTCTTTTCTTTCACAGCCATTGATCCTTTCTCCTCCAATGACCACACCCCATTTCTCAGCGTCTCTAGTCTAATTCATTCATTTTTTGACGACAGCTTCTCCATGTATAAATTTCATAGTCTGATTAAATACTGAGTTTTAAAGCCACCTTTTCCTTGTCTTGAGGGTATCATTGTAGCTCCCCTTCTTTAGGATTTTAATTCCGTCTTTGGGGTCAGATTTGTCAGGATTAAGCTCTCAAATACAAGAAAAGTAAGAAAAAAAAAGTGAAAAAGAGAAATGGAGACACAAAGACTACACTTGTGGAGGATTCCATTGTAATTAGCACATCACACCTCTTTGTAACCCTCAGTTACCCCAAAAAAAAAAAAAAAAAAAAGATTATATATACTTCGTATTTATTGATGAGCTCAAATTCAACTAATTAATATAATATAGCAGCTTGAGGGCATTACCCTTGCAACCCCTGTCGAAACAACCCTGTGCCTTCCTATTGATAGGGAGTATGAAGCACACCTCAATAAGATCTTGTTTTTACGTGTCAATATCGCTTTTATGGTTAGATTCTCATCTTTAGGGTGTTAATCCTGTCTAAATTCTTTAACTAGAGATCAAGTATAACAAATCATAGTTTCTTTTTGGTTTGGTAGAGTTTAGAATGGGTAATTTCTAAAACGGTTCGTAAACGGGGCTTGCCAAATCGTACTTTATATATATATATATATATATATATATATATATATATATATATTTTTTAGTAAATATAAAGATTGGGATGGTTGCCTTCTCCTGACTCATCACGTTTTATATATTTGTCCCTTCCATCTTTGACTGCTTCACGCGTAATTCGCTCAAACAATCTCACCTTTGGCAGACGGTGCTGCGACTAGCCGGCTCATCGGGACAACGGAGGAGCCACCGTTCAACGAGCATCCTGCGGCCGAGTGTGTACGACCCCGTGTAGTCGGCATTTAGTCCGCCTCATCGAAAGGCAGTGGGCCGCACTACCCGCAGTGCTCACCACGTTCGCTGCATTGGCCCTCATGCACGAGCTCATGCTCTACCACGTCGGAAGGAAGGAGCCCGCATGGGTGATCGGGCGGTTCTTCCTCCTCCATGGGGTCGCTGTGGCAGCAAAGGTCACAGCAAAGAAGACACTGCGCAGCACAAGGTGGCAGCGGCTGCTGGCAGAGGTGTCGAGGGTGTTGATGGCCGGGTTCGTGGTGGCGACGGGGTTTCAGCTGTTCATGCAGCTACTCCTGCAGTGCGGCGTGGTGGCGAAGGCGGGGAGGAGACCATAGCGGTTGTCTAGTTTGTGAAAGGGCTTTGGAGCATCCTGAGATTCATCTCACGTACCCTAGCGAGTGGTCCTTGAATTGCTCCAGATTTTTCATACATATTAGTTAAAGGGCGGATTTGTAAAAATTAACTATCGCATATGAATGCTATTTGGCTTGTGAACTTGAATTTTATTTCTAGGGATAAGGTCACAGGAAATGCCACCATTACCAAATTATCGGTCTCTCGCTAGTGGCTAAAACAATACGAGTATACTAAGGATACGTTTGATAACCATTTTGTTCTGAAAAATAATTTCTACTAAAAAAATAGTTTTGTTTTTTATTTTATTTCTGAACGAGTTTTTGAGCATTCGAAAACATTTGGTAATCGTGTCTAAAATTTCTATTCCCAAAATAGAAATACGTTTAGTATGCCAATTTGATTATTTTGGGACTTAGAATTTTTAAAATTTTTTTAATTATAATATTACATTTTTTTTTTTTTTCTTTATCTTCTTCTTCCGACCGACAAGAGCTAGTGAGGTCGCCGGTCACAACAATGGCTTGCCACTGGCCGAAGAGAGTTGGCGAGGTTGGGCCTTACCCAACCACCGGCCGAGGTCATCGAACCTCGGCTAACCGCTCTAGTCATTGCCTTGACTCGACAACCGGTTAGGGGAAGAAGAATAGGAGAGAAAAAGAAAGAAAAGAAACGAGGAAAAAAATAATAATTTTGGCTTAATTTTGAAGTTGTTCCCCGAAACAAAAATGTAAGTCTTTTTTTTTTTTTTACTTCTTGATTCTATCCTAAATCTATTTCTGAAAATTAAAAAATACCAAACGGAATTATGTTCTTTTTTTTTTTTATTCCAATGAACAAAAGAATATAATTAAGCACCGTTTAGCATGTTACTAAACAGATCCTAAATATCAACCACCGGGGTTTGCTTTAGTAGTCACCTTTATAACATGGAAGGGGGAGGTGGGGAGTGGGGATTAAGGTTGGGATGGAGACACTTTAGTTTCAAATGTAGGTTTTGATTCTCACGTCTTGTAATGAGATAGGGCAAACGTCTGAGAGTTAGAATAGGAATAGAATATGACCGATCAAAAAAAAAAATCCTAAATATCCAAAAAAGGCATGGAAGACAAGAAAGCAACTCTTTCTATATATATTAGCGAGTAGAATTTTTATTATTGTGTGACAGAGCTATTCAGTATCCATTACATAGCAATCAATTCAAGGTGGTCGCTCTACCAGTCGGCGCCATTGACCATGTACTCGACCGGACCGTCCGCCGAAGGATAGCTATCAGGGGTTGCCTGCGACTCCAAGTTTCGTCCCATGTTTTCTCCTGCGATCGAATCCGATTAAAACATCGCTCACTTCTCTTATCTTAGAGCAGAAGAGTCTCCGAAACGCCTCTAGCATAGAGAGACCCTAAACTAAGTATGATCTGAGAGAGTAAGAGAGAGAGAACCTGTCTCATAAGTTGAAGTGAGAACCCTCGTCGCTTCGCCTCCGAGCGCGGCGGAAACAACCAGAATGAACACGGCGGCTGTAAGAAGCGACCTGTTATAACTCATTTCCAGGCAACCTCTTCTCTATTAGCAGGTTGATGTTTCTGTTGAAGGCATATACTCGATAAAGGTATATATAGATTGGGAAGCGCGTGCCGTGTAGAACCAAATTGGTCTTGACACTTTGTCTTGTAGAAATGCATCTGTAACGAGTTTCCCAAGTTATTTCGGGATAATTTCCACAAAAAGAAAAAGAAAAATCATGAACCTACTCTACAATGCCAATTCAATTTTAAACTTTTTAATTTGGTTAATTTAGTCGTAAATCTTTTGACAATTGGTCAATATCGTCTTTCTGGCCAAATTTTGGTTGATAATTGCTAACATAGACGCGGTAGTTCTCATGGTATGCTAGTCCTAACATGGATGTTGTTTTGCATCTTTTAAGAAATTCAGAGTTTAAATTTTTTCCCCCTTCTTCCTTAGCCGATCGCCAGGCCTCAGCGATGGCTGGCAAACAGTGGAGGAAGAAGGAATAAAAATAAAAATAGAAAATAGAAAAAAAAGGAAAAATTCAGAAAATTTAAAAAAAAATTGTAAAAAATCATCCACGTCAACACCAAATGTGTCACATAAGATGGCCAGCATCCACATCACATATTTCTGATCAAATTTGACCGAAATGACTATATTGACAAATTTTTAAAAAGGTTTGGATTAAATTGGCTAAATGAAAGATTCAAGATTGAATAAACGTCTAGATTTTGGATTATTTTTGGTAATTATCCCACTTAGTGCTCAAGCTAATATGTACGCGTGATGATTTCTCTTTTTTCTCTAGTCAGCACTTAGGTCAAGCACGGCGTTGAGTTGATTTCCAAGCGCATTTACACTCAAGTCTCCTCCGTGATTGATGGGACTTCAATCTCCAGGTTTAATCAAATTTGTGACGGTCCATGCACCTCTCCATATTTCCATTGTCAACCGATTTTTATTTTTATTTTTTTTCGGGCCGAAATGATCGATCCATCCAATTCCTTTCCACGGCAAAATTGGCCTTCTATGGTTGCTCGAGGAACCTGTTGCTTAACGCAAAGTGCCGTGTTACACAATGTCGCGAACTGTCCTCCATGGATGGTTGAGATCATTTCCACGGCAAAATCGGCCTTCTATGGTCGCTCGAGGAACCCGTTGTTTAAGGCAAAGTGTCGTGTTATACAATGTCATGAACTGTCCTTGATGGATGGTTACGATCGTTTCTTTCACGCTCACCGATCTCTGAGGAACGGTTCCTCAAGAAATCGTATCTAGAATCGGGGAATTACTCTAAAGTCTCAGTCAAGTTAGCGTGTATTGAAAGGTCCCATTTGACCGACGGCGGTCCATACAATCTTGTTGCAAAGTCGCTGGTGAAATTCGCCTGTGTCGCCGCCGTGGTATGAACTGTTGAACCGCGTCCGTATAGACTGGGGTTGCTCCCGGGAACCTCCACATTTGTCGTCCATTCTCGTCGGATGAGGCTTTCCTGAAAATTTCGTCCTCATGCTCGAATGTCGCCGTCGTTTCAGTGGTCAAGATGTCGACAGCCTACAGCAATCTCAGCGGCTATCACGGTTTCGGAACAATCGCTTCCCGCTAGGCTCGCCATCACTGAGAACTCCAACTGATACGCAGCACGTCGCCGTCATCTGACGAGATAGCACAATCTGCTGCTATCTGCACGCAGACAAGAAGAAGATTGCTGACCATGGTGGAACTTAAGTCACCCATTTTGCTTTGGCTTCTGCTGCTATTATCTTGCAGTGCTGAAACGAGAGCTAGTTCAGAAGTAGAGGCGCTCCTCGCATGGAAATCGACTCTCGAGAACCAAGCCGCGCTTTAATCGTGGACGGCCATAGAACCGCCCCGACTGAATCAACCCGACTGTTTTTGGGCAGTTTTAGGGGTTGCCAGTCCGATTCTAGTGATTTTCAGTCCAGTTCCTGATTGCAAGATGGGAACCGCCCCAGACCAAATCGATTTACTTTTTTCTTTAATTTTGTATTTCTTAACGAAGTAAAGTGTAAACTTAAACCCTAACCTCCTCTTACGCCTCACTTATTCCAAATGATGAAGCAAATCATTGTTTCTTTCATATCGCTACACCCATTCATCCAACTTGTTCTTTTGTCTCTGGCTTCTTTCTTATTTTTACTTTCTTTCTTTTCCTGCAAAAATTCACCAGTTTTACCTCCTCGCTCCACCTTTCTTAAATTTGTGAGTCCATCCTTTATGAAAAAGAATTCAAATTCTCTCAATCCTCCACCTTTTTTTTCAAGCATGCCCTTACAATCACGACCACATCATCTCTCAGTCTTCTTCACAAATCTTGGACGAAATCCAAATTTCGAATTGCAACATAGATTGGCAATTCAATTAATCCAAAACTTTCGATCAAGATATGTGAATCCACCAGTTCTATTGGACTACCCAAGAACTGGACCGAGCCAGTGGTCCTAGGACCGGGTGGTCTGCTTCCCAATTCTAGAAATGGGGTCTTGGGTGGGATCAAACTAAACCGAGAACCGATCACTTCTAACCTTACATGGTCTCTCGAGGAACTAGTTGCTTAACGCGAAGTATCGTGTTATACGATGTCGTGAAATGTTCCTCGAGGGATCTTACCGACGAAAAGGTCCAATTTGATCAAGCGGCCGTCCATTCAATCTTGTTGCAAGTGTCTGGTGAAAGTCGTCCGCTTGATGTTAACAGGCGTAACTCAAAATTCCAAGTAATGTGGGGAATGCATGTTTACAACACGGTGCAAGAAAATAGACAACAAAGCCGACATCGACCCGTTATCATATCAGCATATAATGTTGCGGCCGTGCGATGAACTGTTGAACCGTGTCGTGTCGACTGGGGTTGCTCTTGGGGACTGCCACATTCGTCGTCCATTCTCGTCGGATTAAGCATTCCTGAAATTTTGTCCTCGTGCTCGAATGTGGCTGTCGTTTCAGCAGTCAAGATGTCGACAGCTTACGGCAATCTCGGCGGCTATCATGGTTTTGGAATGGTCGCTTGGCTCGCTTTCATCAAGAACTCGGACTGATCCAGGGCCTGTCATCATCATCTGATGAGATAGCACAATCCCTACAAGGGACTGAAGCAAGAATGTGAATCCATCAGAAGGAATTATAAATGGAATCTGCAGCAAGCTGAAGGCGGACAAGAGGAAGATTGCTGACCATGGCCGAACTTAAGCCACGCATCTTGCTTTGGACTCTGCTGCTATTATCTTGCAGTGCTGAAGCGAGAGCTAGTTCAGAAGCAGAGGCGCTCCTCACATGGAAGTCAACTCTTGAGAACCAAACCGCCCTTCAATCGTGGACGGCCAGCGGGACGATGGGTGGCCCGAACCTGTCAACGAGCCCATGCAGATGGTTCGGCATTTCCTGCAACGCGGAGGGCAGCATCACAAAGATACATCTCCCACACGCAAGCCTTGGGGGAAACCTCACTGGCTTTGAGTTCTTGGCTTTCGACAGCCTGGTGTCCCTCGATCTCAGCCAATGCAACCTCTCAGGGCCTATCCCGACTCAAATCGGCTCACTCTCAAAGCTGACGCACCTGAACCTCTACAGCAACATTCTCTCTGGTCGTCTCCCACTGACACTTTCAAACCTCACTCGTCTCTCCTTGCTCTCCTTCGGCAAAAACATGATAAGCGGCGAGCTGGATCCGCGCTTGTTTTCCAACTTGACTGAACTCCAGTTCCTGGAACTCCAAAACAACTATTTCACTGGGAAAATCCCCTCGGAGATCTGCCTCATGACGAATCTCATAGAGCTAGCTATCGATAACAACCGTCTGAATGGCTCGATCCCATATGAAATCGGAAACCTGAAGCATTTAGATGCTATATTTTTAAACATGAATTATCTCACCGGTCCGATCCCTGCGTCCATCGGCAATCTTACTAACTTGACGATGTTGTTCTTGCTTCAGAACAATCTCTCAGGACCTATTCCTCAGGATATTGTCAAGTGTACCAAGCTAGTCAAAATACTTCTGCATTGCAACAACCTCTCAGGTCCGGTACCCCCAGGATTCGCCAACTTTTCATTCCTGAAGGATCTTCATCTCAGTGAAAACAGTCTCTCCGGTCCCTTACCGCAAGTCTGCCGAGAGTCTCCTCTTGTAAATTTCACAGCCGCCTTCAACAGCTTCACAGGTCCAATGCCTGGAAGCTTGAGGAACTGCACGACTCTCGAGCGAGTCCGTCTCGAGAGGAACTTCCTTTCGGGGTATCTAGACCAAGACTTCGGCGTCTATCCCAACCTCAAATATCTTGACTTGAGCAACAATAAGTTGAGGGGAGTCCTGTCCCCGAACTGGGGATCATGCCTAAAGCTGACAGTGCTGAAAGTTGCTGGAAATGAGATCGGTGGCACGATTCCTAACGAGCTCGGCAAATTAAGTGTCCTGGGCATGCTCAATCTGTCGTCTAACCATATTACCGGATCGATACCCGGACATTTAGGAAGCTTGTCCTCTCTGTTTCAGCTGAATTTAAGAGAGAACAGGCTCTCGGGTTCGATTCCGCCTCAACTTGGGCATCTATCGCGTCTTGAGGACCTTGACCTCTCGTTGAACGAGCCGGGAGGCCCCATCCCGAACAACTCGAAATGCTTGAAGCCGAGGAATCTGTCCCGGCGATGAACAATCTCAATGGGTCAATATCACCTCAGGTTGGAGACCTAGCGCTGCAAGGTTCCCTGGACTTGAGCCATAACCGCCTCGCCGGCAATATACCTCCGCAGATTGCAAAGTTGGCCGTGGAGCATCTAGATCTCTCTCACAATGTGCTCTCCGGCAAAATCCCTCCTTCCTTTACCCTGATGACCAGTTTAACATCGGTCGATTTCTCACACAATGAACTGGAAGGTCCAATTCCAGACAGCAAATTCTTCCTCCTCTCGGCCCCAACCGCATTCAGAACAACAAGAACATGTGTGGTCCAAATCGAGGTTTCCACCATGCAATGCTAAATTATTCGGGAGCACAGTTCGCAAGAAAAACCACAAATTGTGGATTATATTAGGTGCTTCTTCATCGGTCGTTTTACTCCTAATTGTGGTATTGCTGGGAAAATCCATCCTATCCCGCCAAAGGACGAAAAGCGCGAGTGTGAGAATTGCTGGGCTAAACAGCAGAAATGTTTTCTCCGTGCTGAACTATGATGGGAAAGTCGTCTACGAGGACATCGTCAAAGCCACAGAGGGTTTCGATGACAAGTATTGCATCGGCGAGGGCAGAAGCGGAAGAGTCTACAGAGCACTGCTTCCGACGGGACATGCGTTAGCCATAAAGAAGATCAAGTCCTCGGAAGGCGATGAAATAGAGCAGATCACAGCAAGCTTCATCAACGAGATCAGGTTGTTGACAGCGATACGACATCGAAACATTGTCAAGTTCTATGGATTCTGCTCTAGCGGGCCTCATAAATTCCTCATGTACGACCTGATCGAGAGGGGAAGCCTAGCGAGCACCCTGAACAATGGTGGTGAAGCAGCACAGCTCGACTGGAAGAGGCGAGCAGAGATCGTGAGGGACATAGCATGGGCCCTGTGTTACATGTGTAGGCCGTTTAATACGGCTTCCCAAGATCTACATAGCTAGAAACTCAAACATCCATGAGGTTTGACAAGGATTTGTGTACCTGATTTTGAATTCATTGTTCTTGGAGCAAACGACAGCAATCCCGCCTTCAATGCTAAAGATCTTCTCCTCTATGACCCTCGATTCCTGGCTCGATGAGACCGCCACTCATGACTTGCCTTATGTGAGTTCAGAGAGAGTTTTGGAAAAGTTAAGGGCTAGAGGAGGGACCTTAGCGCTATTTATAGAGTTTTGGGCTGGCCCTCTCATCACGGGCCGGGCCCAACTCGGCCCACACAAGCCAGCCCATATTCGACCATTAAGAAAACCTTATGCCTTACCTTATTAGACCAACCCCGTAAAAACGGTAATTACAATCTCAATTAATGTAGCCCACATAAGGAAAACTCTTACATTCTCCCACTTGGGCTATATTAATTGAGACTGTACTTTATGTGCACATCTTTATGTTGGTCTAGTGGCAATTCTTAATAGTCAATCCTATCCCATAAAGTCTCCAACACCGAATCATGGCGGTAATCGCATGTATTTACACGAGCCTTCCATGGTCACGAATGCTTTCAACTTTATTGATATGGATTCAATATGGTTGTGTGGCAAATAGATAACACCTCATAAAGAGCAATACCTTATGTGTTATCTCCTTGTCGGTCACTATTCTCTTATCTTTAAGTGTCACGTAAAACCGGATGTGGCACTAGAGAATATCTTTATGGTTCTAACGAACCCACATATGTCTTATCTTTATGGTTAACATTTCTTTATGTGTAATCAAGACATATGTACAAGGCTAATAACTGGATGCCCCTAGCCTTTACTCAAGATTTACACAAGATCTTGAGATTTTCCTTAGATATATGTGCACAACTCAATAACAACTTATACAAAGAAAAGAGTTGACATATATCGAAATGTTACAAAAAGTAACAAGGTACAGACATAAACTTTATTAGAGCAAATCTGAAATACTTCCTACTAAACGATATTATCCATTGATTCTCCCAAGCCCATGTTCATGATATGTCGCTCAAATACACAAGGGCGTAGGCCTTTAGTCAGTGGATCTGCCAACATATCGTCTGTAGAAACATGCTCTACTATAATGTCACCATTCTACGTACCATTTCCTTTATGGTCAAAAATTTGACCTCCATATGCTTAGACCCTTTGAGACTTCGTTGTTATTGACAAACAACACAGCGGAATTGTTATCACAATACAACCGTATGGGTCTATTCACAAAATCAAATACGGTCAATTCCTTAATGAGGTTCCGAGCCAAACGGCTTGAGTAGCAGCTGAAAAACATGCTATAAATTCTGCTTGCATGGTAGAGGAAGATATAGATTTCTTTTCTCACTTTTCCATGATACCGCACCTCCCGCTAACATGAAGATATATCCTCGTTGTCGACTTCCTATCATCTTCACAACTAGCAAAGTCTCGCATCTCGAATATGCTACCAATTGCAAATCATGGACATATCTATACACCAACATATAATCTCTTGTTCTTTTTAAGTATCTCAAGACCTTTTTGGAAGCAACCCAATGATCATGTCCTGGATTCGACTGATATCTGCCTAAAAGTCCTGTTACAAAGGCAATGTCTGGTCTAGTGCAAACTTGAGCATACATAATACTTCCAAGTACATTAGCATAAGGTATGTCCTTCATTTGGTCTTTTTCAAAATCTGATTGAGGACATTGTGAGAGACTCAACTTGTCACCCTTAACGACAGAACACTTCCCGGTTTGCAATCTTGCATGTTGAATCTCTCCAAAATACGATTAACATATGCCTTTTGAGATAAACCTAACATACGACAAGAACGATTTCTATGGATTTCAATGCCTAGAACAAAAGATGCCTCACCCAAGTCTTTCATGTCAAAATTCTTTACAACATTTGTTTTGTTTCATGCAAGAATCCAAAATCACTACTTGCAAGCAAAATGTCATCCACATAGAGTATGAGAAAAATAAATTTCCTCCCACCGACCTTGCAAGTATATGCACCGATCTACTTTGTTCTCAACAAAACCAAAAGAAGTAACAACATGGTGAAACTTCATGTACCATTGTCCGGAAGCTTGTTTGAGACCATAAATAGCTTTCTTTAATTTACACACACTGAGTCATTTGTTGCAAAACCTTCAAAGTTGCATCATATAAACCTCCTCATCAAGGTCTCCATTTAGAAAAGCGCCTTAACGTCCATCCGATGTAATTCCATGTCAAAATGAGCTACTAATGCCATGATCACTCTAAAAGAGTCTTTAGAGGAAACTGGAGAAAAGTTGTTTCATAGTCTATCCCTTCCCTCTCGAGTGAAACCTTTGGCTACAAGTCTGGCTTTAAATTTCTCAATTTTTCCTTTTGAATCTCTTTTAGTCTTGTAAACCCACTTGCAACCTATGGGCTTACAACCTTTCGGTAATTCAACAAGTTCCCAAACGCCATTATATTTCATAGATCGTATCTCATCTCTCATTGCATCCAGCCATAAACTAGATTGAGGACAGGAAATGGCGTCTGTATAAGTCATTGGATCTTTAATGCATCCTATATCATAATCATGTTCTCCTAAATAGACCATATAGTCCGATGGTATAGCTGAACGCCTTTCCCTAGTAGACCTCCTAAGTGGAGCCACTGTAGGCTCATTTTGAGTCTGAAGAACTTCAAGGACTTCATCTGTGGTCATTTCATCAATAGGATTCTCAGCGTTGACATGGTTCGGCCAGGCATAGTAGGCTCTATCATTGTTTGCATAGGTAAGGAGAAAGATATAGCAGGTCTCATGATGTTGTCATGTTCACTAATTTGTGAACAATCATGCTTTTCAGCTACATCAAATTCCAAAAACTTGGCCGTTTGTGATTCCACAATCCTTGTTCCTCCACTTGGATTATAAAACCGATATCCCTTTGAATGTTCCGAGTAAGATACAAAGTAACATCGAGTGGTTTTAGCCTCCAACTTACCCAATGTTGGATTATACAATTTTACTTCAGACATCCCTGCACCTTAAAATGATTCAAACTTGGTTTGCGCCCGAGTCCATAACTCAAAAGGAGTTGATGCAAATGCCTTTAGTAGGAACACGATTCAATATACAAACGGCTGTTTTTAATGCCTCACCCCATAAAAATCGGGTAAATTAGTTCTACTCATCATAGATCTTACCATATCCATGAGAGTACGATTGCGCCTTTCACCACACCATTCTCGTTCAGACTTCCAGCATAGTGAATTGAGCCACTATCCTGAATCCTCTAAGTATTTAGCAAATGGTCCTTTAATTTGCCCAAAGATTACCATGTCTACCATAATATTCTCCACCTCGATCGATCTGACCACCTTTATTACCTTTCCTAACTCAAGTTTCTCAACTTCAACTCCGATAGATCTTGAATTTGTCAAGAGATTCGGATTTCTCCTTAATCAGAAAAGGTAACCATACCGAGAATAATCATCAATAAACGTGATGAAATAAAAATTTCTACACAAGGTTGCAAGATAGGGTCCACCGATATCGGTGTGAATGACCTCCAGTAATCCGTAACTTCGAACCGCGGTTTTCTTCTTTATCTTAGTCATCTTTCCTCTACGCAGCCTATGCAAGTCTCTAGGTCACCTTTAAGATTAGGCAGATGTGTGTCTTTATCAGCCTTTCTACTCTTTCTTTGGATATGTGACCTAGCCGTTTATGCCACAACACATAAGATTGTTCCTTAGGTAGAGGTCTTTTGGAAACAACATTTTCAACCGTATTAGCGACGTATATATCATTGGGAGATAAACACAATCTGTACAATCCATTGAACATGTTGCAGCACCCAACCTTATTTGAGTTAAAGAACATAGAAACAAGATCGTTCTTTATTTCAAAAGAGTAACCACACATATCCAAACATGATGCGGAAACTAAGTTCCGTCTAAAGGAAGGTACATAGAAAGTGTTTCTTAATATCATATTAAAACCGAGTCTAGATTCAAAATGACATCTCCCACGAACTCAACATCGATCTTATCGTTGTTTCCCACAAAGTGAGCGATGATTCATCCCGATTTGGCATCCTTCGTTTGTGAATCCCCGTATGGTAAACGCAACATGATTAGTTGCACCACTATCTAGCCACCGGAACTGGATGGGGCTTCAGATAGGTTGGATTCACAGACAAGTACCAAAGAATCATTACCTTTATGCTCATTTTTAGACAACCAAGCTTTATATCTCTCACAATATTTCTTTATGTGTCCCCTCTTTCCACAAAAGTAGCAAAGGACACCTTCCCTTTTAAAAGGTATCCTTTTGGGAACCATAGAAGTGGAGGGACCAAAGAAAGGGTGCCTTTCTAAGAGCCATAGAGTTGGAGGGACCTACAAACCTTCAGGATCCCCTCTCTTGGGAGCTGTATTATTAAAAGTTCTTATGGCTTTAGGATTTCCTCTCGATGTGCAATCCATTTGCCTTTTCTAATCGGCGTAACTAGAGGCATACAAGGCAAGATGCCCTCTCTCCTTCTTTAATTTCTCTTCCTCTCGCCACAATTCTAACTATAAGATCATTAATGGACCAAGATTCATTCTGCGAACTATAGTTTGTCTTGATAATTCCAAAATCAGGAGGAAGAGTATTTAATGCTTGATGCACAATGCAAGCTTCAGGTATATCAACTTGAAGGATTCGAGTTTTGTCTCAAGATCTACCATCCTAAGCACATAATCTCTAACTCCGCTTGAACCATCATACTTCATATTAAAGAGTGATTGCATGAGTGTACCTATCTCAAAGATTGGTAGAAACACGATACCTAGCCTCCAAAGCTTCCATCATTTCCTTAACGGACAATCGATGGCAAGCCACTCATCAAATGTTCCCTGAATTGACCGTTTCATAATGAGCAAGCAAATTCTATTACTCTTTTCCCATGCAAAGAAAACGTACTTTCGGGTTTCGTACTTGCATCGCAAGGTCCGCCGGTCTATCCTCGCAAGAGCAATATGAACATCCGCAAGCTCCATTCCAAACAGAAAAATCCTCTTTCCATTTCTTGAAGTTTGACCTAGTAAGAACCTCAATAGCTATAGAATTGCCATTCACAGAATGTAACTCGGTTTTGCGAGCAATACATGTAATTAGCATCATGTGAGTATTAAATATACAAGAGCTACACGTATCATCATATAAACACCTTTGGGCAGAATACATGACATACAATTGTATACCCTTTACATGACAAATGGTTCCATGAAAAATATGCTCTAACCTTTCGCGAATTCATCACCTTTGGGTGTATAAATCACTAGGGCTAGCTACTTTTCAACCATATGCTGTACATGTATCCCTCCATCAACTAATGCACAATTACCTCCTTTGGGAGTATAATTATACATAAGATCGTGAGACATCCCATTTAAATATGAGACAGATATTTCTCAAATCCAATCAAGTGTGCCACTTTGGCGGTCACAACCCAAATGAATCATCAAAATTTCTCTTATATCAAGGATATAACTTTATAACTCACATACGACTTGATGACGGGGTCTTTTGTCACTAAAATCACAAAACATGCTAATTGCATTGCTCCATCCATTAATACAAACCGATAATAAATCAACACCATATATATTCCTCAAGTGATGATATAATTGTAAGTATGCAATTGCATTTCCAAAAACATAGAGAAATACATGAGAATATTCCAAAATTAACCCAAAATCACATACTTTAAGGCTTTCACATGCATTTTCACATCCTTAAAGGCATCAAAAATGCAAATAAGCACATCACAAGATAGGAAATTCACATACGAGCACGGCGGTACAAGTCACTTTTATTGGACCAAAAATCACGAAAAAGCAAGGCAAAGATTCGGAGCTAGGGAGAAGACCGAAAACAGGCCGTAGGCGGCCAATTTAGCTCCGGCGACGGACTCAACAGGCATAAAAGGACTCATTTCTAGTCTATGCAGCTCGATACCAAATGTAGGCCGTTTAATACGGCTTCCCAAGATCTACATAGCTAGAAACTCAAACATCCATGAGGTTTGACAAGGATTTGTGTACCCGATTTTGAATTCATTGTTCTTGAGCAAAACGACAAAGAATCCCGGCCTTCAATGCTAAAGATCTTCTCCTCTATGACCCTCGATTCCCGGCTCGATGAGACCGCCACTCATGACTTGCCTTATGTGAGTTCGTAGAGAGTTTTGGAAAAAGTTAAGGGCTAGAGGAGGGACCTAGCGCTATTTATAGAGTTTTGGGCTGGCCCTCTCATCACGGGCGGCCCAACTCGGCCCACACAAGCCAGCCCATATTCGACCATTAGGAAAACCTTATGCCTTACCTTATTAGACCAACCCCGTAAAAACGGTAATTACAATCTCAATTAATGTAGCCCACATAAGGAAAACTCTTACAACATGCACAATGATTGCACACCGCCTGTAATTCATCGAGACGTATCAAGCCGAAACATCCCGTTGAACGCAGAATATAAAGCTTTTCTTTCCGATTTCGGCATCTCTAGGATTTTAAAGCCCGATTCGAGCAACCGGGACAGCCGTGGCAGCACGTACGGTTATGTCGCTCCAGGTAACTCTCCTTGCGCCTCTTTCTCTGTGCTTTACGAGCTTACGCATCGTTCGTCATCGTTGCTAGAGACATTCCCGTCGGCATAATTGGATTGACATAGGAAATGCGTTGAGATCATACTGATTGAGCCTGTAATCCTGTGGTTAAACAAATTTCAGACTATATTACTATCAGCATATCGATAAATCAAAGCATACTTGGAAAGGAAGCTAGTTATTCGTAAAATTGCTACTCTGACAATGGATTTCTCGTTGCTTGATGCCAGAGCTCGCGTACACAATGAGCTTGACTGAAAAATGCGATGTTTATAGCTTCGGCGTCCTGGCGCTTGAAGTGATAATCGGAAAACACCCAGCGGAGCTCGGCTTAGCTCTAAATTCCCTGCAATCCGAGCAAAGCGTGGAGCTAGAAGATCTGTTAGATGCACGTCTTCCACCTCCAGCAGATCCAATCACCATGAACGAAGTGAAAGCAATAGTGAAGCAAGCACGTTCATGTATAGATGTTGATCCGAATCGTAGGCCCACCATGAGAGAAGTGTCGCAGGCACTCCTCGAAAATTAGAACAATCTTCATTCGTCTCGAGCAGGCACGCCCATTTATATTTTCTTGCTGTAATCGATTCCCTCCCAGTCCTATACGAGTAGGCAAATTTAAGCATTAAATAGGCAAGGACGATCATGTGCTTGTTTACGTGTAATAAAAGCTTCTCGAGCACAAGTAGATAGGCCAGTCATGATCATCTCATTCTTATTATTAGCACGACAAGAATCTGAATACGAATTGCCCATGAAAAAAAAAAAAAAAACCTCGAATATAACACGACATGATTTGTTTAATCAGTACTATTTGGGCTCATGGAAGCTTATCGAGGTGGAACCGCCCAAAGCCAGCAATACGAACCAATCTCTCCTTTGAAAGAGCCCAGCTAGATATGCCTTGCTTGTTGGCCCAGAGAATCCTTGGTAAGACAGAGTGGAGAGCAAGTATTTACGGACAACAGATCAAGGTCCAGTCACCTCAGCACAAGTGTAGGAGCTACTGAACCCGATGAGATAAAACTTTGAGCAAACCAAGGAGGGAGGACAGACATTTAATGGTGGCCGATGGAAGAGCGATGAATGCCCTGAAGTCAAAGCCCACAGCAAAAGCGAGAGGCCTTTTATACATTGCCAAACAGAGAGGGATCCTGCATGTCAAAATGGGCATGTAAAGAGATGGAGAAGATGTCTAAGCTGGCTCTTGTGCCGCTCATGATGCTGGTGGTGCTGTGGTCGATGGCCATCCCTCCTCGGGCCGTGGCTTGTCCTTCGGACGGTGGTGTATGCCGGGACTGCATCGTGGACCGCCTGAACCACGGTTGCCCGTCCTGCAGACCAGTTCTCCGCTGCATGAGGCAGTGCTTGTGGGGTGGGTCATCGCGAGCAAACTGCACAAGGAGGTGCGACTGCAATGGCTGGAAGCCAAAACTGTCCGATTGCAAGAAATGCATGTCCAAGTGCAAGTGCAACTGTGTGGGCTAGGACTGCAAGAGTTCTTTTGCCGTGGGTTTTTTAATAGAGTAACCAGGGCCTTTGATTGTATAAATTCTGGTTTCTTGAAAGATCTTTGGTACTTGTTTTCTGACAGATTGGAGTTCAAGCGCTGTTTCTTTTGAGCCAAAATAGGTGCTTCTGCATCTGAAAATGCTTATCCGATATAAAATTTGGAGGCATGCCAAGATCGGCCAGTTCAAATCGGTTGAATTAGCACAGGAAAGATGTCCAGGAAACTCAAGAAACAAGTGACAGATGATTTCATTTAATAGTAAATCAAGTATATATGATATATCAATATACAACTTCAGTATGTCACTCAAATTGTTGGTGACACAAAAATGAAAAGGCCTATCAACTGGGACAGGAATGAACACTACAATAATCACTAACGTTTGACTTGGGGGTACAAGTGTTGGATCAACCTATGAATGAAAGATTTCCAGCATAAATTTGAATCAATGTGGGGCAGAAGAGACGCAACCTCGCAATTACAAAAGCAAGGAAACGCGATTTTCGAACTTCTAGAAGGAACTCCTCAATTGTGTTGCCCTTTAATCCAACAATCTCAAATCACACAATTTCTCACTTCTCCGGCATTGGCATTCACAAGGAAGAAGCATCATCGCATTTATCCCTCTTCACCTCTCTTCCCACAATTTCATGAACACAAACACAATTGCAGCAACTCGTCCAAATTCATCCCTTCCGCTCAAAATTCAAATGGCATTTCAACTGGCTTTAACTCGTACATAATAGCCGTCAAGATCCAATGGAGGGACATGGATCATTACGGCGATATTTCCTATTCGTCTCTTCTTTCACAAATATTCTCCTCAGCCTGCATGATTGTTCTATGATCAACTTATAGGTTGAGAGGTGATTCCGGGCCACGAACGAAAATTGGTCAGCGTAACCCTGCGTATCATCTGCTAACAATTGCCAAATTAAGGCTCCAGCTCCAGCTTGCCTCTTCTTTGCTGATTCATATATTTTGTCATAAACTGTCTTCAAGAATATATCTCTTTGATATGACTCTTGTTGATTCTGATGCGATGATGACCCAACTTCTGTGAAAAGAACCGGTTTCTTCAGTATGTCGTCCCCATCATGTATGTGAGAATCCACCCACTGCGAAAGATATTTCACTTTTTCATCCAAACTGGCCTCCGGAATCCTACAACCAACAGAGAAGAATTTAAAAGTACTGCAGTAAACAAAAATGCAAAATTTGCATGGAAAGCCAAGAGTCATTGCCTATGGCTCCTTTAAAACAATTACAGGAAGGCTTTCGCAATTTCCACTCCTTTTCATGTTATTAATTTAGACATGATAATCTTTCTATAACCAAAAAGCACAGCTAGCAGTATTGGGAGATGCATTCTAATTTCAACTAATTTCAAGTTGCAGCATCATCTAGTGACGTTTAAAGCACTTATTGAAGTTGATATTAGTTCCTACAAGCATCATCCCAGGCTGAAGTTTACTAACCAACTATCAGGATAAGCATGGACAGAAGCAAAATCAATGTTGTGAATTGCTGAGTTGTTAAGGAAATCTGTTCCAAGTAAAGAGGCCCATTCCCCAGGATTAACTGCATTTTTTTCTTGTGTTTGCAACCCATAAAACCCCTCAACTCCAATGGTAATGAGGTGTCTTTGGTCTAAGCTCTTGATATATGCAGCCATCTCAGTGATCCAAGACTGTCACACAACCACAAACAAGATCAGGATGGAAGCATGAGAAGCTCAACTTAAGAAGAGGTACACGCGATACATAACGAAAAAGGATGAGCTAATAACATAACAAACAGCAAGACTGTTTCTCATTCATGGAGATCAGCATGATACAGCAATAAATAACAAAACCTATCAATGCGAATATCTAGCAGATATATAAGAATTTCTTTTGTATGGTAAATAAGGTGTGTTCTTCACTCAATAAGATCACAGAAGTGTATCCAGAAAGAGATGAGCCTGGAAACATCCAAAGAATTAGTCTTCTAAACCTCAAGATATTTGATGAGAATGAGATCCACATGATTTTATTCATAGACACAGAGAGAGAGAGAGAGAGAGAGAGAGAGAGAGAGAGAGAGTTATGAAGTTTACATGAAGAAGTGGAGCAGACGACCCAGATACACCACGAGGTTCATTCATTAGCTCCCAAGCAAAATAGCTGGTTCATCAAAATAATGAACTCCAGTCATAGAGTTTTTCTTGTTACTACTGCCTGCACAATGAGGTAGTTATGCAAGCATCATATGCCTTTGTGATGCAGCCAAAATACTGTGGCACAAGGAACGACATTCATCCGCTTCTAATGCCTAGCATGAAGCAGAAAAATGAGAGCACAATCTACCTTGACATAAGCCTTGTAGTACTCCTTTATTGTGGGATGCGAGAAAAATGAATCTGCCGTTGAAGAGACGTTCTCTCCAGCTTCTTGTGCCCATCTGATATACTGTGCTTTACCACCAAATGCATTCAAATTGTTGACTAAGCTCAGGATTACTCGCACCCGATTCCTCCGAGCTTCAACAATTACATAATCTAATCCCTGAAATCAAATTAACAAAGCTAAGAACGTCGAAATGTCCCTGCCAAATGTTGCTTGTATAAAAAAGTGAAATCTATATTCACAGGAGAGCCACCACAGGGAGAAAAGAGTACAAACATACTGACAGCTATTTTTATATCTTGATGGTCATCTCCCCACCGCAAAGTTAGCACCATTCACCCGTCCCTTCGCTCAACCCACTACTTACAGCCATTTCCGGCAGCTGTATAAACTATTTTCTACTGTAATCTCTACGGTCTACAGCTAATACTCGTAGCTGCAACAAAACTTCTTGCAATTCTCCATCGGAGATTCATCCATGAGGAACCCGATACTTCACCTACATGCACATATCATTACGACGAAACGACGAAAGGAGGTGTTCTGCAGTTCTTTAATTCAAAGCTCAAGTAACTCCCACTGAATTCAAACCCCGGAAACAAAACGTTAACCGGATCCTAAAATTCGGGGATCGAATACTTCCATTTCTAAATCAACCTCATAAATCTCTCCAATGCTTTCTGCGGCTAGCAGTGGAATCAATTCTATCGACGGAGAAAGAAAAAATCTGCCGTTGGCAACCCACCGACACTGCACACGAAGGAAAAGAAAAAAAGAAAAACAGAGCGCAAGAGAGTTCATTTCCACAGACCCTGAACACCCTCTCGTCGAAAACGCCCGGCGACCTCTGCAGCGCGTTGGGCCCGTCGCCGTCGCTGAACGCCCACGTCCGGCACACCGTCATCCCCATCCCGGCCCCTCGCCTCATCATCTCCGACACCCTCCCCCTCGACGGCCCGCCCCACACGCTCTCCTCCATCAGCCAGTACGAATTCCACCCGTTGACGTACACCGCCGACTGGGCTCGACCCGCTCCTCCTCCGCCGCCGCCGCCGCCGCCGCCGCCGCCGTCTTCGACCACCACGAACCGGGTCGATTTCGTCCCCACGAAGCCCATCTTCGGGAGCCATAGAACCGGGAAGGTGAAGCTGGGTTCGTCGAAGTTGAGGTAGACGATGAGGAGGACGGTGGCTCCGCCGAGGATCGGATACAGAGCCTTGTCTCTCCAGTTCGGCTTCATCTTCGTGGCCTCTACTTTCCTCGTTCGAGTTTGGAACGAGTCGAAGAGTTTCTCGAGAAATCATTTTCAATGCGGGTCAACAAAAGTCAACGTCCGACGTGGCGCCTTGCCGTCGTGTCGTCGCTCTTTTTCATTTCTCCGACAGTGACGCGGCACGGGCTGAAGCGCGTTGATTGGTCCAGTTGGCTTCCGTGTCAAGCAAAGTCAGGGTAGTTGGCTGTTGTGCTTGAGGCTTAAATTTATGTCCAACTTT
Organism: Eucalyptus erythrocorys; assembly: GCA_014182555.1. Classification (NCBI taxonomy): domain Eukaryota; kingdom Viridiplantae; phylum Streptophyta; class Magnoliopsida; order Myrtales; family Myrtaceae; genus Eucalyptus; species Eucalyptus erythrocorys. The sequence goes on along the minus strand of CM024601.1, from coordinate 47,009,839 downwards.
CCCTTCATCCCCAAATTTGCCTGCACATTTCAGCAATCACCCCTGGTTTAATCAAGAACGAAAGTGAAGATATTGATAAAAGTGCAAGTTCATTTAATAGCTCCAATGTTTATAATTATAAAAGAAATATTTTTTGACGCATGAATAGGGTTCAAACTAGAACGAAAGTAAATAATTCTTTTAAGATAAAGAAAAATCGAAGAAGGTGAGGAATTGACCTAAAGTGGTTTTTAGAAAATTAGACCCTTGTAATTGTGAAACAAGAGAATTACATTTTGCCCCTCAAATTTTTCTAATTGGGGAAAGTTGCGTCCTGCGTTTCAAATTTTTGCAAGTTGCCTCCCAACTTTTTGAAATTTGTGGTGGCGTGCCACCTACCGTTAATTCTAGCCAAACTTTTTTTTTTTCATATATCTAACCACATGACTAATTATTAGAAGGTGAGTTGGTCATGTATGATCTATCACGTGGTTAGATGACAATATATTTCAAAACCTGTATATCAATACAAATTTGGTATCAGTTCTAATTAAATTATCGTCGATTCTTCAACCACACACTTCCATACATAATATAATTCTACATTATTCTTCGACTTTCTTTTTCATATCTATATACTTACATGATAAATTCACCCATCATAATAGCTCACGTGTCGTCTCGCCCTCGGAAGCTCCAAGCAAAAACTCAGTCGGAGTCAACGCCAAGGGACGAATGACAGCTGATTTCTTAAACTCGGGTAGCAAATTGCAAAAAATCTATGCTTACCCCCGAGCCCGGGGGAGAGGGGAGGGGGCAAATTTGCAACGACCCTAAAAACTCCGGGGGGGCAACAATAATATGTAGTTTGCCCCAAGGGCAGAAGGAAGGCCTGAGCGGGCCGGGCCAGCCCCGGCCCAAATATGTCCCCCAGGCCCGTCCCGAAACTGGATGGGCCCTAATTCGCGCCTCCCGCCAAGCCCAGCCCGTATCGGGATCTTCCTGCTCATCCTTATGCGCGCTTCTCTCTCTCCTTTTCTCGTTAAATGTCCCTGCATCACCATCCCATCAGCAGAGCATCAACTAACAAATTGAATTGAATCGAAACGAAACGGAACGACCGAAAATCGCCGATCCCGATCGAACGCCGACCTCCGTCGCCGGCGGATTAGGGTCGAAGCCGCTCGTCCGATCGCAAACCCTAGCGGTTCAGTCTTCCCGAGAGATCTCTTCTCTCTCGTCTTCGCTGTAGCTTTCCCCGGCGGATTCCGCGCGGTTCGGTGGACACGAAGAGGGGCGGGGCCCGGGGCGGGGAGGGGGTGGAAGGAAGGATGTCGTTCGATCTGGTGTTGAAGCCGACGTGCGGCGGCTGCGGGGCGGCGGCGGATCTCTACGGCAGCAACTGCAAGCACATGACGCTCTGCTCCACCTGCGGCAAGGCGATGGCGGAGTCCGGGGCCAAGTGCTACGAGTGCGGCGCCACCCTCACTCGCTTGATTAGGGTTTGGCCTCTCTCCCTCTCTCTTTTCCGTTCCCTTCGTCGGATTGAGTGTGTTACGTGGTTTTGCGCTTCGATGTGTTCGTTACTCGTTTATTGGATTGTTTAGTTAGTCAATTTAGGGGATTGAGTTTTTGCGAGGGGAGGAGGTTACAGGCTGTCTATGGTTTTTCTGTGTTGTTGGAAGCTGAGATGCGCGTATTGTGGGCGGTGAGGGAACCTGAGTGGGAGCTGAAATGCTGTGTATGTTGTGCGTTATGTAGGAATATAATGTCAGGGCTGGTCCCAGCAGTGAGAAGAACTACTTCATTGGTAGATTTGTCAGTGGTTTGCCGAAGAAGGTAAGGGACATAACAGAGCAACTCTTGCTATATAAACTGGCGAGTGGAATGTTTATTATTGTGTGACATATCTATTCAGTATCCATTACATAGCAATCAATCCGAGGTCGTCGCTCTACAAGAGCTAGCCTTAATTGTTGGGGCTGTGAGCCTTGAACCCAATTGGAGGGCCGCACGCCCAAGAATAGCAATCGGGTTGCGCCTGCGACTCCAAGTTCCGTCCCTTGTTTTCTCCTGCAATCAAATCCGATTAAAACGGGGCTCACTTCTCTTATCTTAGAGCAGAAGAGTCTCCCAAATGCCTTTAGCACAGAGATTTTAAACTGAGCATGATCTGAGAGAGTAAGAGAGAGAACCTGTCTTATAAGTTGAAGTGAGAACCCTCGTCGCTTCGCCTCCAAGCGCGGCAGAAACAACCAGAACGAGCATGGCGGCCGCAAGAAGTGATCTGTTATAACCCATTTCCATGCACCCTCTTCTCTATTAGCGAGGTGATATGTCTGTTGAAGGCATATACTCGATAGGGGTATATATATGCGTGCACACGAGCATGTATTCGCACTCAATGCTTTGACGATGCAAGGGACTGGTATTAGCCTCAGACTGAGAAGCGCGTAGAACCAAATTGGTCTTGACAATTTGTCACGTAGGAATAGGAATGCATCTGTAATGAGTTTCGCAAGTTATCTCGGGATAATTTCCTCAAAAAAAAAAAAAAAAAAATCATGAACTTATTTTATAAAGCCAATTCAATCTTAAATTTTTTAATTTGACCAATTTAGTCATAAATATTTTGAGAATTTACCAATATAGTCTTTCCAGTCAAATTTTGGTCGATAATTGCTTCCACGATTGTTGGTTGTTCTCATGGTACAACAGGTGCTAACGTGAACATTGTTTTGCCTTTTTTAAAAAAAAATTCTCTGATTTTTTTATAACTTATTTGAATTTTTTTCTTTTTCCTTTCTTCCTCAGCAATCATTGGGCCTCAGCGACGGCCAGCAACTGGTGGAGAAAGAAGAAACAAAAATAAAAATGAAAAAAAAAAAAAAATGAAAAAATTCAGAAAATTTTAAGAAATTACAAAATCGTCCATGTCAACGCCAACTGTACCACATAAGATAACCAACATCCATGTCACATATTTCCAACTAAATTTGGCCAAAATGATTACATTGACAAATTCTTAAAAAGGTTTAGATTAAATTCGCCAAATAAAAGGTTTAAGATTGAATAGACGTCCTTATAATAGATTATGAATTTTATTTTATTTTTTTGTAATTATCCCACCTATTTCACAAAGCTAATACGTAAGCGTGATGATTTTCTCTTTTTCTCTAGTCAGCACTTCAGTCAAGCGCGGCGCTGAGTTGCTTACCAAGCGCATTTACACTCAAGTCTTCTCCGTGATCTATGGGAATTTAATCTCCAGGTTTAATCAATTAGTGACGGTCCATACATCTCTCCATATTTCGATTTTCAACCGATTTTTATTTTCATTTTTTTTCCCAGCGGGAATGATCAATCGATCGAATTCCTTTCCATGGCAAAATCAGTCTTCTATGGTCGCTTGAGGAACTCATTGCTTAATGCAAAGTGTCGTGTTATACAATGTCGCGAATTGTCCTTCATAAATGGTTACGATGGTTTCTTTCCGGGACCGATCTGCGAGGAACGGTTCCTCAAGGGATCGTATCTAGAATCCGGAAATTTCTTCTAAAGTCATAGTCAAGTTAGCGTATCGATGAAAGGTCCCATTTGATCGACGGCGGTCCATACAATCTTGTCGCAAAGTCGCTGGTGAAAGTGGCCTGTGTCGCCGTCGTGGTATGAACTGTTGAACCGCGTCCGTATAGACTGGGGTTGCTCTCGGGGACCGCCACATTCATTGTCCATTCACGTGGGATTAGGCTTTCCGGAAAATTTCGTCCCAGTGTTCGAATGTCGCCGTCGTTTCAGCGGTCAAGATGTCCACAGCTTACGGCAATGCAGCTATCGCGGTTTAGGAACAATCGCTTGCCACTAGGCTCGCCATCATCGAGAACTCCAACTGATCCGCAGCACGTCATCGTCGTCTGATGAGATAGCACGATCTGCTGCAATCTGCACGCAGACAAGAAGAAGATTGCTGGCCATGGTGGAACTCAAGTCACACATCTTGCTTTGGTTTGTGCTGCTATTATCTTGCAGTGCTGAAGCAAGAGCTAGTTCAGAAGCAGAGGCGCTCCTCGCATGGAAGTCGACTCTCGAGAACCAAACCGCCCTTCAATCGTGGATGGCCGGCAGGACGATGGGTGGTCGGAACCTGTCGACGAGCCCGTGCAGGTGGTTTGGCATCTCCTGCGACACGGAGGGCAGCATCACAAAGATACATCTCCCGTCTGCAAGTTTAGGGGGAAACCTCACTGGCTTTGAGTTCTCGGCTTTCGACAGCCTGGTGTCCCTCAATCTCAGCGAATGCAGCCTCTCGGGGTCTATCCCGCCTCAAATTGGTTCGCTCTCGAAGCTGACGCACCTGAATCTCTCCAGGAACATTCTCTCCGGTCGTCTCCCTCCGACGCTTTCCAACCTTTCCCGTCTCTCCTTGCTTTATCTCGGCAGCAACATGATAAGTGGCGAGCTGCATCCACGCTTGTTCTCCAACTTGACTGAACTCCAGTTCCTCGAGCTCCACAACAACATATTCACTGGGCAAATCCCCTCGGAGATCGACCTCCTGACGAATCTCGTAGAGCTAGCTATCAGTAACAACCGTCTGAATGGCTCGATCCCATATGAAATCGGAAAACTGAAGCATTTAGAAGTTATAGCATTATACGGCAATCATCTTACTGGTCCGATCCCTGCGTCCATCGGCAATCTTACTCGCTTAACGATGTTGTACTTGCATCAGAACCATCTCTCAGGACCTATTCCTCAGGATATTGTCAAGTGCACCAAGCTAGTCGAAATATTTCTGCATTACAACGACCTCTCAGGTCCGGTACCTCCAGGACTCGCTGACTTTTCATTCCTGAAGGTGCTTCGTCTCAGCATGAACAATCTCTCCGGTCCCTTACCGCAAGTCTGCCAAGAGTCTCCTCTCGTAGTATTCACGGCCGCCTTCAACGGCTTCACAGGTCCAATGCCTGGAAGCTTGAGGAACTGCACAACTCTCGTGCGAGTCCGTCTCGAGAGCAACTTCCTTTTGGGGTATCTAGACCGAGACTTCGGCATCTATCCGAACCTCAATTATCTTGACTTGAGCAACAATAAGCTGAGGGGGGTCCTCTCCCCAAACTGGGGATCATGCCTAAAGCTGACACTGCTGAAAGTTACTGGAAATGAGATCGGTGGCGCGATTCCGAACGAGCTCGGGAAATTAAGTGTCCTGGGCGTGCTCAATCTGTCGCATAACCATATTACCGGATCGATACCCGGACATTTAGGAAACTTGTCCTCTCTGTTTCAGCTGAATTTAAGACAGAACAGGTTCTCAGGTTCGATTCCGCCTCAACTCGGGCATCTGTCTCGTCTCGAGGACCTTGACCTCTCACTGAACAAGCTGGGAGGCCCAATCCCGGAACAACTCTGGAAATGCTCGAAGCTGAGGAATCTGGTCCTGGCCATGAACAATCTCAATGGGTCAATATCACCTCGGGTCGGAGCCTTAGCGCCAAGGGTTCCCCGGACTTGAGCCATAACCGCCTCGCCGGCAATATACCTCCGCATTGCAAAGTTGGCCGTGGAGCATCTAGATCTCTCTCACAATGTGCTCTCCGGCAAAAAATCCCTCTTTCCTTTGCCCCGATGACCGCCTTAACATCGCCGATTTCTCACACAATGAACCGGAAGGTCCGATTCCGGGCAGCAAATTCTTCCTCCTCTCGGCCCCAACCGCATTCAAAGCAACAACAAGAACATGTGTGGTCCAAATGAGGTTTCCGACCATGCAATGCTAAATTATCTGGGAGCACAGTTCGCAAGAAAAACCACAAATTGTGGATTATATTAGGTGCTTCTTCATCGGTCGTTTTACTCCTAATTGTGGTATTGCTCGGAAAATCCATCCTATCCCGCCAAAGGACGAAAAGCGCGAGTGTAAGAATTGCTGGGCTAAACAGCAGAAATGTTTTCTCCGTGCTGAACTTTGATGGGAAAGTTGTCTACGAGGACATCGTCAAAGCCACGGAGGGTTTCGATGACAAGTATTGCATCGGTGAGGGCGGAAGTGGAAGAGTCTACAGAGCTCTGCTTCCAACGGGACATGCGGTAGCTGTAAAGAAGATCAAGTCCTCGGAAGGTGATGAAATAGAGCAGATCACAGCAAGCTTCATCAATGAGATCAGGTTGTTGACAGCCATACGACATCGAAACATCGTCAAGTTCTACGGATTCTGCTCTAGTGGGCCTCATAAATTCCTCGTGTATGACCTGATCGAGAGGGGAAGCCTAGCGAGCACCCTGAACGATGGCGGTGAAGCAGCACAGCTCGACTGGAGGAGGCGAGCAGAGATCGTGAGGGACATAGCACGGGCCCTGTGTTACATGCACAATGATTGCACACCGCCTGTAATTCATCGAGACGTATCAAGCCAAAACATCCTGTTGAACGCAAAATATAAAGCTTTTCTTTCCGATTTCGGCATCTCTAGGATTTTAAAGCCTGATTCGAGCAACTGGACAGCCGTGGCAGGCACGTACGGTTACATCGCTCCAGGTAACTCTCCTTGCGCCTCTTTCTCTGTGCTTTACGAGTTTACGCATCGTTCGTCATCATCGCTAGAGACATTCCCTTTGGCGTAATTGGATTGACATAGGAAATGCGTTTTTTTGGTCAGTGACATAGGAAATGCGTTGAGATCATACTGATTGAGCCTGTAATCCTGTGGTTAAACAGTTTCAGGACTATATTACTATCAGCATATCTGATAAATCAGTATACTTGAAAAGGAAGCTAGTTATTCGTAAAATTGCTATTCTGACAATGGATTTCTCGTTGCTTGATGCTAGAGCTCGCGTACACAATGAGCCTGACTGAAAAATGTGATGTTTATAGCTTCGGTGTCCTGGCGCTCGAAGTGATAATCGGAAAACACCCATCGGAGCTTAGTTTATCTCTGAATATCCTGCAATCCGAGCAAAGCGTGGAGCTAGCAGATCTGTTAGATGCACATCTTCCACCTCCGGCAGATCAAATCACCATGAACGAAGTGAAAGCAATAGTGAAGCAAGCACGTTCATGTATAGATATTGATCCGAATCGTAGGCCAACCATGAGAGAAGTATCACAGGCACTCCTCGAAAATTAGAACAGTCTTCACTAGTCTCGAGCAGGCACGCCCATTTGTATTTTCTTGCTGTAACCGATTCCCTCCCAGTTCTATGGGAGTAGGCAAATTTAAGCATTAAATAGGCAATGACAATCATGTGCTTGTTTACGTGTAATAAAAGCTTCCCCAGCACAATTAGATAGGCCCATCATGATCATCTTATTCTTATTATTAGCACGACAATAGTCAAAATACAATGCCCAGGAAAAAAAAAAAAAAAAACTCGAACATAACACGACATGATTTGTTTAATCCGTACTATTTGGGCTCATGGAAGCTTATCGAGGTGAGACCGGCCGAAGCCAGCAATACGCACCAATCTCTCCCTTGAACGAGCCCAGCTAGTTATGCCTTGCTTGTTGGCCCAGAGAATCCTTGGTAAGACAGACTGGAGAGCAAGTATCTACGGACAACAGATCAAGGTCCAGTCATCTCAGCACAAGTGTAGGAGCTACTGAACCCGATGAGATAAAACTTTGAGCAAACCAAGGAGGGAGGACAGACATTTAATGGTGGCCGACGGAAGAGTGATGAATGCCCTGAAGTCAAAGCCCACAGCAAAAGCAAAAGGCCTTTTATATATTGCCAAACAGAGAGGGGATCCTGCATATCACACTGGGCATGTAAAGAGACGGAGAAGATGTCTAAGCTGGCTCTTGTGCCGCTCATGATGCTGGTGGTGCTGTGGTCGATGGCCATCCCTCCTCTGGCCATGGCTTGTCCTTCGGACGGTGGTGTATGCCGGGACTGCATCTTGGACCGGCTGAACCACGGTTGCCTGTCCTGCAGACCAGTTCTCCGCTGCATGGGGCAGTGCTTGTGGGGCAGGTCATTGCGAGCAAACTGCACAAGGAGGTGCAACTGCAACGGCGGGAAGCCAAAACTGTCCGATTGCAAGAAATGCATGTCCAAGTGCAAGTGCAGCTGTGTGGGCTAGGACTGCAGAGTTCTTTTGCCGTGGGTTTTTTAATAGAGTAACCAGGGCCTTTGGTTGTATAGATTCTGGTCTCTTGAAAGATCTTTGGTACTTGTTTTCTGACAGATTGGAGTTCAAGCTCTGTTTCTTTTAAGCCAAAAATAGGTGCTTCTGCATAAAATGCTCATCCGATATAAAACTTGGAGGCATGCCAGGATCGGCCAGTTCAAATCGGTTGAATTAGCACAGGAAAGATGTCCAGGAAACTCAAGAAACAAGTGACAGATGATTTCATTTAATAGTAAATCAAGTATATATGATATATCAATATACAACTTCAGTATGTCACTCAAACTGTTGGTGACACAGAAATGACAAGGTCTATCAACTGGGACGGGAATGAACACTACAATAATCACTGACATTTGACTTGGGGGTACAAGTGTTGGATCAACCTATGAATGAAAGATTTCCAACATAAATTTGAATCAATGTGGGGGCAGAAGTGACGCAACCTCACAATTACAAAAGAGAGGAACCGCGATTTTTGAACTTCTAGAAGGAACTCCTCAATTGTGTTGCCCTTTTAATCCGACGATCTCAAATCACACAATTTCTCACTTCCCCGGCATCGGCATTCACAAGGAAGAAGCATCATCGCACTTGTGCCTGTTCACCTCTTTTCCCACAATTTCATGAACACAAACACAATTGCAGCAACTCGTCCAAATTCATCCCTCCCGCTCAAAATTCAAATGGTATTCCAACTGGCTTTAACTCATACATAATAGCTGTCAAGATCCAATGGAGGGACATGGATCATTACAACGATATTTTCTATTTGTCTCTTCGGTCTAAGTTCTTGATATATGCAGCCATCTCAGTGATCCAAGACTGTCACACAACCACAAACAAGATCAGGATGGAAGCATGAGAAGCTCAACTTAAGAAGAGGTACATGCAATACATAACAAAAAAGGATGAGCTAATAACATAACAAACAGCAAGATTGTTTCTCATTCATGGAGATCAGCATGATACAGCAATAAATAACAAAACGTATCAATGCCAATATCTAGCAGATATGTTTCTTTTGTATAGTAAATAAGGTGTGTTCTTCACTCAATAAGATCACAGAAGTGTATCCAGAAAGAAACACGAGCCTGGAAACATCCAAAGAATTCCAAAGAATTAGTCTTCTAAACCTCAAGATATTTGATGAGAATGAGATCCACATGATTTTGTTCATAGAGAGAGAGAGAGAGAGAGAGAGAGAGAGAGAGAGAGAGAGAGAGTTATGAAGTTTACCTGAAGAAGTGGAGCAGATGACCCAGATACACCACGAGGTTCATTCATTAGCTCCCAAGCAAAAATAGTTGGTTCATCAAAATAATGAACTCCAGTCATAGAGTTTTTCTTGTTACTACCGCCTGCACAGGTAGTTATGCAAGCATCATATGCCTTTGTGATGCAGCCAAAATACTGTGGCACAAGGAACGGCATTCATCCGCTTCTAATGCCTAGCATGAAGCAGAAAAATGAGAGCACAATCTACCTTTACATAAGCCTTGTAGTACTCCTTTATTGTGGGATGCAAGAAAACGAATCTGCCGATGAAGAGACGTTCTCTCCAGCTTCTTGTGCCTATCTGATATACTGTGCTTTACCACCAAATGCATTCAAATTGTTGACTAAGCTCAGGATTACTCGCACCTGATTCCTCCGAGCTTCAACAATTACATAATCTAATCCCTGAAATCAAATTAACAAAGCTAAGAACGTCGAAATGTCCCTGCCAAATGTTGCTTGTATAAAAAGTGAAATCTATATTCACAGGAGAGCCACCACAGGGAGAAAAGAGTACAAACATACTGACAGCTATTTTTATATCTTGATGGTCATCTCCCCACCGCAAAGTTAGCACCATTCACCCGTCCCTTCGCTCAACCCACTACTTACAGCCATTTCCGGCAGCCATATAAACTATTTTCTACTGTAATCTCTACGGTCTACAGCTAACACTCGTAGCTGCAACAAAACTTCTTGCAATTCTCCATCGGAGATTCATCCATGGGGAACCCGATACTTCACCTACATGCACATATCATTACGACAAAACGACGAAAGGAGGTGTTCTGCAGTTCTTTAATTCAAAGCTCAAGTAACTCCCACCGAATTCAAACCCCGGAAACAAACATTAACCGGACCCTAAAATTCGAGGATCGAATACTTCCATTTCTAAATCAACATCATGAATCTCTCCAACGCTTTCTGCGGCTAACAGTGCAAACAATTCTACCGACGGGGAAAGAAACGATCTGCACTTGGCAACCAACCGACACTGCACACGAAGGGAAAAAAAGAACAGAGCGCAAGAGAGTTCATTCCCACAGACCCTGAACACCCTCTCGTTGAAAACGCCCGGCGACCTCTGCAGCGCGTTGGGCCCGTCGCCGTCGCTGAACGCCCACGTCCGGCACGCCGTCATCCCCATCCCGGCCCCTCGCCTCATCATCTCCGACACCCTCCCCCTCGACGGCCCGCCCCACACGCTCTCCTCCATCAACCAGTATGAATTCCATCCGTTGACGTACACCGCCGACTGGGCTCGACCCGCTCCTCCTCCGCCACCGCCGCCGCCGCCGTCCTCGACCACCACGAACCGGGTCGAGTTCGTCCCCACGAAGCCCATCTTCGGGAGCCATAGAACCGGGAAGGTGAAGCTGGGTGCGTCGAAGTTGAGGTAGAGGATGAGGAGAACGGTGGCTCCGCCGAGGATCGGATACAGAGCCTTGTCTCTCGTTTGAGTTTGGGAAGAGTCGAAGAGTATCTTGAGAAATCATTTTTCAATGCAGGTCAACAAAAGTCAACGTCCGACGTGGCGCCTTGCTGTCGTGTCGTTTCTCTTTTTCGTTTCTCCGACAGCGACGTGGCACGCGAGGAAGAGAGTTTATTGGTCCAGTTGGCGGTTGTCAAAGCAAGAGCAAGAGCGGTGGTTGCTGCTTCGCCTTCAGTTTCAACCAAAGCGAGGGTAGTTGCCTGTTGTATTTAATATTTTTTTTTTTGGTCATACTACTCTATTCCTACTTTATACTCACTCTCAAACTTTTACCCTGCCTCTTGCGAATGTAGAAATTTGAACTAATCACCTCCCTCTTCCATGTTAGAAAGGTTGCCACTGAGGCAAATTCTAGTTATTGTATTTAAGGTTGAATATCTAAAAATAATGCTCGAATTTTAGTCTCACTTTCACTTCAATCCTAAATTTTACTACACATTCAACAATCGCATTGGTCTATTTAAAAATTTCAGCTTCAAGAATGAACAAAAATAAGGGTATTGATAAAGGTGCAGTTTCAGATAATGAACTTTTTTTTCTTTTTTTGGTCGAGAGATAATGGACTTAAAACAAATACTTTTTGACGCATGAATAGAATTGAAACTAGAGCCAAAGTAAAGGATTCTTTTTAGACCAAAAAAAAAAAAAAAAAATTGGAGAAGATTTAAAGTTAACCTAAAGTTAGGAGCTTCTAGAAAACTAGACCATTGTAATTGTGAAATGGGAGAATTACATTTTATCCTTCAAGTTTTTCTAATTGTGGAAAGTTGCCTCTTGGCATTTCAAAATTTTAAAGGGTACCTCCTAACTTTTCGAAATTTGTGGTAAGTAATTATTTTTTGAAATTAGAAAGTGAATTGATCATGTATAATCCGTCACATGATTAGATAACAACATATTTCAAAATTGTATATCAATACAAATTTGGTATCATATCCAATCAAATTCTTGTCAATTCTTCAACCACACACTTTCATACATAATATAATTCTACATTATTCTTTGACTTTCTTTTTCATATCTATGTACTTAAATGATAAATTCGCCCGTCATAATTGCTCACGTGTTGTCTCGCCCTCGAAAGCTCAAAGAAAAAACTCGATCAAAGTCAACACCAAGGGCCGAATGACAGCTGATTTCTCATACTCTTGTGGCAAATTGCAAAAAATTGAGACATCCCCGGGGCCCAATTTGCAATGACCCTAAAAACTTTGGGGGCAATAATAATATGTTATTTTCCCCAAGGGCGGATGACAGGCCTGAGAGGGCTAGGTCGGCCCAGGCCCAAATATGTCCCCCAGACCCGACATGAAAAATGATGTGCCCTAATTCACGCCTCCCGCCAAGCCCAGCCCGTATTAGGATCCTCTTGCTCATTCTTATGTGCACTTCTCTCTCATTTTCTCATTAAATGTCTCTGCATCACCACCGCATCAGCGAAGTATCAACTAACAAATTCAAGCCTTATAAGTTAGCCCAAAACTCCCTCCCTAGCGATGTGGGACGAAAGACATGCCCTTAGCATCGCCTGCGTACTACCGAGGCGATCTTAGTCCGTTCTTTCGTATTGCCCCGGATCTGGGTTGTCACATTTGAAGTTACAAACTTTTCTCGCTTAAAGCCAATAAAATCAAAATGCTAAGAGATTTTACATGATCATTTTACCTTTAATTCACTAATTCTACCAAAGAATTGTCAAGATAGACCAATTTGATGAATGATCTAGAATTACTTGAGGATGTCAAATGAGATGTGTTAGGATGACGAAAAGCAAACCCTGTTCTATACATATTTTTTCCTGTTTACGTACATGTTTTTTACCTTTATTAGTCCATCAATTAAGCAAATTATCAATTACATGGCTTTAAGTTGCAGATAATTGCCATTCTAGCATTACATGCGGTATTGGCGTTGCGGTGGCAGTGACCATCTTTCAGATTCTGTATGGCGCCCGTGACAGATCCTAGTGAAGCATGTGGAAACGTGAGGAGTATGGGAAGGCTGCATGTGGAAGGGGTTTCCATCATCCATCAAGGCCATTATTGTGACTTCACTTTCAAAATAATACGTGGTATGTAAAGGAAGCTATAGAAATGGAGCAAAGGTGCATTACTCGAAGGTAAACTACAAGAAAACCTAGTAGCAAAAAGCATTCAGCTGAAGCCCACCTGGGATGCCTTTATCATATTTATGAGTAATCATATCATGGTTGGAGGATGTGGTGTATTTTATGTTTTAAATCGGTTTGTCCTTCCCACTCTCACTCCCGATTTATCATCCAAACTTAAATTATATTAAATGAACTACAAATAAAGAGAAATTAAATTAAATTGGGATTTTATTTTATTTTTTTTCAAATTAAGATCAAATTTATAAGAAAAGTAAACAATAGTGAAAGTAGATACTTTTTCCGGCCCTGATATTGTCTTTTTGGCGACAGTTATTATCTTTGTCTGGATATGGATATTACATTAGGATTAAGTGCAATATAATGAGGGAAAAGTATAGATTGGAAGTAAAGGGAGATTTTTACTTGCCACAAAGTGTACTGGGATTATATTAAGGGAAAAATAAGATAAAAAGGAGAATGGCCGTATGCCAGCCTTCTTTAAGTCTACTTCAGTGCATAGCTGTGCATATATCATATAGATTGTGACACTTAAACTTGCACGAATGATTGCACAACTATGAGTCCAAAGACACTGCCAAACATAATATATATTCAGAATGCATAATTGACCTAGAAGTCCACATGGACAGTTAACAGACATGTTGTTACGGTAATGAGGATCAGATGCTGGAACCTGCCGAATCCATTCACTGATCAGAACAGAGAGCTTGACGTCCCATGTAGGCTTGTCTCGCCAATAACTGGAGTCGAATGGGATGGGAGATTTTCTTCATCCACTTCGTACTTGATCTCTTCATTGTTTTCTTCAATTGTCAAACCATCGAGCTCACGGTTAATCCTGGTGAGTTGGGCAGCCACTTCGCTCATTGACGGCCTCCTCGCACCACTTTGGTCTAAGCACTTCACTGCAATTTCAGCCGCCATTCCTACTCTCTCCATTTCATCTTCACTAGCGCCCTCAAAGTTTATGACATCGGAAAGTGTCTTATCCTTCACAGAAGAGATGAAATAATGGATGATATTGATTGACTCTTCAGACTTAGTAATAAAACTTGTAGGCTTCTTTCCCGTGAGCAACTCCACTAGGACAGCTCCAAAACTATATGTATCACTCTTGACTGTTAGCATACCGGTGACTAAATATTCTGGATCGATGTAACCCAATGTGCCTTGTACTTCATTGGCTAAAACATGACTATGCTTTGGCGATATAAGTACTGAAGTTCCAAAATCAGATACTTTTACGGAGTAATTTTGATCTAGAAGTATGTTCACCGACTTGATGTCGCCGTGAATGATTGGGGGTTCTGCACAAGAATGCATATACTCGAGTGCAAGAGCTGCTTCAAAGTGGCTATTCTCGAGCCGGTTTTTCCACGATCTCAAGATGGTCGATGCATTCCGATGGATGTGTTGGAAGAGGGTGCCATTTGAAATGTATTCATAAACCAGCAATGGTATTCTAGTCTCCAAACATATGCCATGGAGCTTCACCACATTTTTGTGGTTTATTTGCATCACAATTTCAAGTTCCTGCTGGAAATCCCCTTGATTAGAGACTTGTGCACATCTTTAGGCTTCTTGACCGCGACCATGGTACCCCCAGCGATTGTGCCTCTATAGACAGAACCGAAACCGCCCTCACCAAGCTTATTGCTATCATCATAGTTGTTGGTTGCTTTTGCCAGCTCCGCCTCCGTAAAAATTTGAACTCTCTGGTGTTTCAAGAGCTGACCTCCATTTCGTCTGAAGTTTTTTTGTTTTCTTGTCTTCCTCCACTTGTCAATGACTAAAGCAACAGAAGTTACGCCGCATATGGACAGAGCAATCACTGCGAAAGAGTATATGCTACTAGATTAAATTCGAGCATGTCATCCTTGTATGGTCCACATAGTTCACAAAAGATATTAATTTCAAATGGGCTACCTATCTAATCTTTTATTACACAATCCGCATCGATCACCATTTATTTGAATCATTGGTCTATTCTCAAAATATAACTACCCAATCTAACTGTGACAAAAATGGTTTCTGTAACAAATGGGTTACCATATTATGTATCATGTAACAATCCTTATAAAAGTCCTCATCTAATCAAAAGAACTCAATTGAAATACATATTGCCAACATCTTCTATGACCCTTCCAAATGTGTTTCCTTGATTATTATGACAAAGGTTTGTTATGAACAAAAGTAAATGAGGAAGCATTCGCCTCACATTGTTTTAGCTCTTTTCATTTACAAATGACATAAGAAGCAACCGATTATGCACGTTGTAATTATCATGGTTAAATGTTTTCGTCCATCCTATTGAAGGAAACCTTAACTGGGCTTACGAACATAGATATCATTCAAAATTGTATTTAGGTAAATTTGCATATGGTTTATGTGTATAATGTAGACCACGATTGAAGGAGATTTCTTCTAGCTAGAGATGAAAGAAAATATTGCCTTATTCATCTACACATTAATTATTCTCTAAAACTAATTTTAAATAGGAATTGTAACGGGGCAGGGACCAGGATCATGTCCTTTGTCCCCACCCCTTGAACTGAAAACTTGCCCGCCTCACGGGCACACGGGCACCACTGGAATTAATTCACCTACTAGATAAACTCGACATTTTTCTTATTTTTTACAATTTTTGTAAGAAATAATGGCCAAATGGATGAATTTTTGACCCAAAAAAAAAAAAAAAGGCCCCTTTGATTGGTTTTATAGAGCCAAACAAACTCCAACCTTCACAAATTAGTCAATGTGCGAAAATGCGAGGAAGAAATACATGGAAAACAGTTGTGCCACATTGCTCACCTAGAGGACTTTACAAGCCTTCATCTTCTATAAAAACAAGACTGGTAAAAAGAAGTGGTTATTCTTTGGGTTTTGTTATTATTATTTCATCGTCTTCAGAGCAAACATTACAAATCAAACAAAAGAAAATAAATTTTCTTACGAAGTTTGCGCGGGCAGATTTGTCTGGCGGGGCAGCGCTAATAGCCCCACCCCGCGGGAGAATTTGCCCCGCCAGACAGAGATTGTCCGTGCCTCGTGCCTATCCTTTGCTTTAAGAACCTTGCTCCCCCAGCTTAGCTTTTAAGTATTGATCCGTTCCTTTTTTGCACCAATTATTATCCAAATTTTGAAAGGAATGATTACATGATAATCTTTAATATGAGAATAACAATTTATTTTGGACCATAAAAATTAAATTATAGATAATTATATATTGTCGTGGGATTCGCTTTTTTAATAATTTGTGACTTGTTATTTTCATAGTATCTCAAAGACTGTAATGCTAACGAAACTTTTGAATTTATATGTTTCACTTCAATAACTTTAAATATGTAAGATAAATGATAAAATGTAATTTCAAACCTCGGGAAAAAAAAAGATGGATTATCATACTCGTTCTTCGGCAGCGTAATCTCAAATCACACAAGCAAAGGCCGAAGATCCGCCACCTCTCCGGTAGCTTCCTTCCGTTTACTCTCAAAAACTCCGTTTGTCCATTTCTACTCATTTTACTTTGTTTCTTTATTTTTCTTTTGCTATGCTTTAGTAGACAATTAATCGAGTAATTTTTTTAATTCACGGGAGGATGCCTAAAGGGAACAATTTTTATCCAATTCCAAACTCAAACATGACCTACAAGTCTGAATAATATCTAGATTTCATTTGTTTCGCGAAAAATGAATGATTTGAAAAATATTTTCCTAAAAAGGATCACTTACAAAAATAAATGAACGAAAACATTTTTATCATCTATAAGTATATTTAGATATAAATTATTATCAATAATAAATATAGTTTTTAGTGACTAATGATTTCAAGCGAATCGAGTGGTGACCAATGATCGCTCGGGTGCGAAGTAAAATCAGACACAATTTCAGAACATCTTCACATAAGCCAGATCAAAAGCAAGTGGACTCGTGAGTCTAAAGCAAGGATAGCTTAAATCATCGAGCGACTATCGCAAGGGAGGTGCAATTACCTGCAGCAGTTATGGCGAGACGAGAAATTTGGCAGCCAACTTTGCCATCACGAGTCTTGCCAAATGGGCAGTCGCATGTGTAGTTCCCGGGTGTATTCTTGCAATTTCCATGACATGGATATCGTCGTGGATCTTTACACTCATCGATGTCTGTATCACGCAGAATGGTGAACTGTAAATATACGTTTATGTGTTCTTTTTTTTTTTCTTCTTCTGAAAATTACGTATTGGTTGAGGAAGTTGAATCGCGGAACTTGTGGCCTAATCCAAACATATAATTTTTAACTTGCAAAGAGAATCGAAGAAGAATACCTTGACATCCTTGGGAGGCATAGGGATTCCCCATGTACCCCGGCTTACAGAAGCAACGATAACCTTGCCCATTCGTGAAGTCACGGCAGTTACTGTTGGCGCCACAGGCATAGATCGATCGGTTCGATTGCGCTTCCTTGCAGGTCAAATTACTTTGAACGACCCAATCCACGACAGCCTTCGAGAAAACTTCTTTCTGCATATCGGCCAGGACAGGAAGCTTGTAATTGGAGACATTAAAAGTCTCCTGGTCCACTACGAACGCTGATCCACAAGAGCTGAGGTTCTTAACTGAGGTGTAATTCGTTAAGCTGGTGATGGATATATTGAGGCTCCTGAGGCTCTTGGGGATCGATGTCTGACAGCACCCGAGGCCGGAGCAAGCACTCTCAGTCCTGAAGTCGATGTCCTCAAGGCAATAGGAGAAGCATCCACTGCCAAAAGTCCCGGCGTCATCCGAGATACTAGCAATGGTGTCGCAACCAAAGACAGTAAGCTTGTTCCTGGTGTCCGACAATGTATATTGCTGGTTAAGTGTGATCCACGCGCCAGGGTAAGAGCTGTCAAGCCTACTGCCACTCTTGTTATAGCATTCCCAAGCTCTCGGCGAGCCAATGGTCATTGTCCCATTTGCCAGGGATATGTCATACACCGGAATGTTATCGCCGAGGTTCAGGATTCCCGATGTGTGGTTGCACCAGAGGACAAGGTCAGGGCTCCGCGCACAACTTCCATTGAGCCCGAATGGGAAAGGCACAGTCACGTCGCCACACTGCCGGTTGCAGTAGTCCTTCTCAGCAAAAGTGGCCAAGGCCAAGGCCACTGGAAGAAAACACAACAGAGCCGCTTGCATCTTTATGTTTCTCCGTCTGTGATTTCCTCTGGCTCTCCTCTTACCGGTTTTTGTAAACCTATTTTCGTTGATGCTGATGCTTCAGCTGCAGCCAAGTCAGTCAGCACGCTGGAAGAGGGAGTCATCGATACTGATCCGTGGGAAAATCATTGTTGGCTTTTCCCGTAAACCACGCTTCCGTTTGTAAAAGCTGTGAATATTTCCATATGCAAACTGATATAAATTTAAATACGACTGATGTTTATATACACTTTCATTTTCACTCAAATTGCACACATTCTAAAGCCATGATTGTTTCACAAGGTAACACGAGAAAAATCAGTTTTTTGAACTGAAAATCTTCATGCTTAGTTATTCAATAAAGACTCTTGGAAGTCCTTAGCAAAATAAGTTCTTTGCAAAACTTTGCAACTGAGAGATCATCTCATCTGAGGTTTTCTTCTTTCTCAGTACTCCACAGAATATGCCTATGTAGTTTTCCAAAAAAAAAAAAAAAAAGAATCTCTCTCTCTCTCTCTCTCTCTCTCTCTCTCTCTCATACACACACACACACACAGACACACATTTTTCCCCCTTTGGGACCTTTGCGCTTCTGCCCTTGTTCATAGAGTGGGATTCAAGCGTGAGCCGTTCGCAGCAACAACCAATTATAGGCACATCGAAGAATTGGTGAAATTAAGCACAATAATAGAGGGCGGAAAGGCTAATTGTATCAGCAGAACAAATTGGAGGAATCCGATTACATATATGAAGAGATGCAATGCAGAAGAAAGAAACAATATACAAAGGTTTTCAATTCAATTGCCGGTGCAAAAGACAATTTACATATGAAGGGCAATGCGCCCTTAGTCGTTGTCCTAGTGAAAATGTGGGTCAGGGTTTACTGAAGACTAATACGATTACTTGACTAAGATATTGAGAGTGCATGCTAAACTTTGCTTTTATTTTGTATCTAAGAAGAAACAAGCGTATATAATATTAGAAATTCAATAGTATAAAGAAACACCACTAAAACTTTTTAATAAGTGACATGAAAGCTTCAGTTGAGCATTCAAACAAGTGGGATCCATTCTTTGAATGACTGGCTTGTTTAAGAAATTAATAAAAAAATTGCCATATTATTTAAAATAGCATCTTTGAAAAACAAGACATCTCAAAGTTTATTATTTTCTTATCAATAAACCATCTTTAAAAAATAGCATTTAAAATACATGATAAGGGCAATCAAACATCATGGCATTACATGCTCAACGATCAGAATTAACTATAAATTCATCTCGTAAAACGAGCATAAAATTTTATTAACGACTAATCCATCACTAATAATGCTAATTGCGATTAATTAAGCTAATCGCAATTAATTAGGCTAATTATGATTAATTAAAATAAACTCAATTAATTAGCCAAACTACAACTAATTAAAAATTAATTGAAATTAACTGAAATAATTACAATTAATTAAAATAAATTAAGATTAATTAAATTAAACTCAATTAATTAATCTAACCACGATTAATTAATCTTATCATAATTACTTAAACTAATCGCAATTAAAATTAATCTAACACATTCTTAATCGCAATTAAGAATAAACTAAAATTAACTAATACTAATCACTGTTAATATTAAACTAACCACCCCTAAACCAATTAACCTCCTAATCCACAATTAGGAGGTTAACTCACCGATTTCTGGCGACGACGAGCACGCGGCGATGGTGGCGTGACGGCGTCAAGAACGCGATGCTCGTGGCTCAAACGGAGGCTCGACAGCGGCAGTAGCGGCTCTCGAAGCTCACGGCCAAAAGGGGAGGCTCGGTTCGGGAGGTGGTGGTGGCCCGCGGGAGCTAGAGAAGAGAATGACAGTGACGGCACGGCGAACGGGGTGAGGGACGTGGGCGGCAGCTTGCGGCAAGGAGCAAGCGGCGGCGTCGGGCGAGCGGCAGTGCAATGGCCCTTGAAGCTCGGTGGTGGAGATGGCGGTTTGGCGGTGAGGATGGCGAACAGCGCTGCTCCAAGTGGCGGACGGAGGTGGCGTGGTGGCGAGTTGGGCGTGGGCGGTGGTGGGGTTGTGGGTGTAGCGGTAACCAGCAAGCGGAACGAGGAAGAAGAAGGAGGAGGAGAAGAAGAAAGGAGGGTTTCGGCCGAGAAGGGGGAGGAAAGAGAGGGAAGAAAAGACAAACAGAAATCGCGGGCGGGCGGGCGGAGGGGGGGGTGGGCGCAGGGCATGTCACAGCCTATTGCGTGTATTCAACTCTTACGGTAATGCTTACAGGGAGTCGTCAATGTTGGACGCGCTTTCCTCCCATTTTATTTGTCAAATAATATTATCACAGTAATGCTAATGTGATGTACAATAATATATATATATATATATATATATATTTGCACAAATATCTTTGTTGTAAAGATACATAAGTGCAAGATGAGAAATGCTATACTGGTGAAAATAGAGAATAATTATAGCATATACAAATCAATGTAAACAAAATTTTATACAAGTAATCACATACACTATTGATTTGAAAGAGTTGGTAGTTATAATCTTCAAATTGTGAGTAGATGAGGCTGCTTATCTAAAGTTTCCTTTTATATTGGCAGTGTATGACATGTTTATTTGGTAAAGATATAGCGAACTATGCTTGCTAGATAATGTAGTATGTACTGCTCGATCATTAAATGAAGGCACACTTTGTTTTGGGTCTCATACTTTCCAGCAAATATCGACTCCAAGAATGTGTGATGCCTCATAATTTTGTGAAGTTTTATGAGATAAATAAAGATGTATTCATAACCATATTGCTATTTTAGCATCACATGCGGTGTTTAATGTTGTCGTCAAAAACCTCAAATAATATGGAACGCAAAATATTTTTTGAAAACTTCAGAAAATGGGGATGAGGGTCTTGCATCTCTCGCCGGGCTTTGGTGAATGTAGCATGGCCTAGTGTTTCAAGAAAACTAATGTAACTTGTGGAATCTGCAATTATAGCTATGTGGCATACTTTGCAATAGTAGTCAAGAAAAATTGAAAAGAGTCAGACCCATTGATTTTTATTTTTATCGTTTATCAACCATACCCGATTCAACCCAAAAACCATAAGAAAAATCAGAGTAGAATTTCTATCGCTATTGCGCTTGATTTGACTCTCTAAAGAAGAGCAATTGCTCCTTTACCTTGAAACCATGATATTCAGTGCCATTCCTTGTCCAACCAGCAGATGCAATTGACAAAAGTAGCGTTGGATATTAAATTGTGGGCCTGAGACATCATCCATTTCCCCTCTTTTTACGAAGGAATCCTTGACAAGACCATCTGTGCAATCTTGATGTTGGCCTTGACTTGGAAAGCAAAGCAATGACTTACACGGCCAACTAATATCTCTATGATTCCAGCTGCAATAATTGCTCAATCTAATCGTGGAGGCTCGCTTTTGTTAGGAGCCTGATTCATATGGTCATGTTGTGATTGATTGGAGGAATTTCCAAACTGAGTTTAAAATGATTAAAATCATGGATAGAGACCTTTTTTCTTTTTAATCCTCTACCCATGAAATAAATCCGTTTCAATGGATTGGTCATATATATAAACTCTTAACATTTTATTTAGATCTTTGTGTACAAACTATTATTTTGATTTGCGGTAGATAGAATTAAAAGACAAAGGTAGAATGTCTTCTCCTGCGACTGCGACTCCAAGTTCCGTCCCATGTCTTCTCCTGCAATCAAATCCGATTGAAACATCGCTTACTTCTCTTATCTTAGAGCAGAAGAGTCTCCCAAATGCCTCTGGCACAAAGAGACCCGAAACTGAGTATGAATTGAGAGAGTAAGAGAGAGAAAGAACCACCTGTCTCATTAGTTGAAGTGAGAAGCCTTGTCGCTTCGCCTCCAAGCACGGTGGAAACAACCAGAACGAGCATGGCGGCCGCAAGAAGTGACCTGTTATAACCCATTTCCATTCACCCTCTTCTCTATTAGTGAGGTGATATGTCTGTTGAAGGCATATACTCGATAGGGGCATATATATGCGTGCACACGAGCATGTATTCGCACTCAATGCTTTGACGATGCAAGGAACTGGTATTAGCTTAGACTGAGAAGCGCGTGCCGTGTAGAACCAAATTGGTCTTGACACTTTGTCATGTAGGAATAGGAATGCATCTCTATTTTACAATGTCAATTCAATCATTTTTTTTTTTTTAATTTGGCCAATTTAGTCATAAACATTTTAACCATTTGTCAATGTACTCTTTCCAGCCAAATTTTGGTCAATAATTGCCGACGTAGATGCCGGTTGTTCTCATGGTATTGACCAATGCTAACACGGACATTATTCTACATTTTTTCAAGGCCCGTATCGGGATCTTCCTGCTCATTCTTATGCGCGCTTCTCTCTCTTTTTCTCATTAAATGTCTCTGCATCACCACCGCATCAGTAAAGCATCAACTAACAAATTCAAGCCTATAAATTAGCCCAGGACTTCCTCCTTAAGCGATGTGGGCTAGAAGACATGCTCTTAGCCTTGTCCGCGTACTACCGATGTGATCTTAGTCTGTCCCTTCGTATAGCTCCGAGTCCGGGTCGTCACATTTGAAGTTACAAACTTTTCTCGCTTAAAGCCAATAAAATCAAAATGCTCAGAGATTTTGCATGATCATTTTACCTTTAATTCACTAATTCTACCAAAGAATTGTCAAGATAGACCAATTTGATAAATGATCTCGAATTACTTGAGAATATTAAATGAGATGTGTTAGGATGACGAAAAGCAAACCCTGTTCTATACATATTTTTTCCTATTTAAGTACATGTTTTTTAACTTTATTAGTCCATCAATTAAGCAAATTATCAATTACATCACTTTAAGTTGCAGATAATTGCCATTCTAGCATTACATGCAGTATTGGCGTTGTGGTGGCAGTGACCATTTTTCAGATTCCGTATGTCACCCGTGATAGATCTTAGTGAAGCATGTGGAAACGTGAGGAGTATGGGAAGGCCACATGTGGAAGGGTTTTCCATCATCCATCAAGGCCATTATTGTGACTTCACTTTCAAAATAATACGTGGTATGTAAAGGAAGCTATAGAAATGGAGCAAAGGTGCATTACTCGAAGGTAAACTACAAAAAAACCTAGTAGCAAAAAGCATTCATCGGAAGCCCACCTGGGATGCCTTTATCATATTTATGAGTAATCATATCATGGCTGGAGGATGTGGTGTATTTTGAGTTTTAAATCGGTTTGCCCTTCCCACTCTCACTCCCAATTTATCATCCAAACTTAAATTATAGTAAATGAACTACAAATAAAGAGAAATTAAATTAAATCGGAATTTTATTATTTTCAAATTAAGATCAAATTTATAAGAAAATTAAACAATAATGAAAGTAGATACTTTTTCCGGTCCTGATATTGTCTTTTTGGCGACAGCTATTATCTTTGTCTAGATATGGATATTACATTAGGATTAAGTGCAATATAATGAGGGAAAAGTATAGACTGGAAGTAAAGGGAGATTTTTACTTGCCACAAAGTATACTGGGATTATATTAAGGGAAAAATAAGATAAAAAGGAGAATGGCCATATGCCAGCCTTCTTTAAGTCTACTTCAGTGCATAGCTGTGCATATATCATATAGATTGTGACACTTAAACTTGCCCGAATGCTTGCACAACTATGAGTCCAAAGACAATGCCAAACATAATATATATTCGGAATGCATAATTGACCTAGAAGTCCATATGGGCAGTTAATAGACATGTTGGATGGTAATGAGGATCAGATGCTGGAACCTGCCGAATCCATTCACTGATCAAAACAGAGAGCTTGACGTCCCAGTAGGCTTGTCTCGCAAATAACTGAAGTCGAATGGGATGGGAGGTTTTCTTCATCCACTTCGTATTTGATCTCTTCATTGTTTTCTTCAATTGTCAAACCATCGAGCTCACGGTTAATCCTGGTGAGTTGCGCAGCCACTTCGCTCATTGACGGCCTCCTCGCACCACTTTGGTCCAAGCATTTCACTGCAATTTCAGCCGCCATTGCTACTCTCTCCATTTCATCTTCACTAGCGCCCTCGAAGTTTATGACGTCGGAAAGTGCCTTATCCTTCACAGAAGAGATGAAATAATGGATGATATTGATTGACTCTTCAGACTTAGTAATAAAACTTGCAGGCTCCTTTCCCGTGAGCAACTCCACTAGGACAGCTCCAAAGCTATATATATATCACTCTTGACTGTTAACATACCGGTAACTAAATATTCAGGATCGATGTAACCCCATGTGCCTTGTATTTCATTGGCTAAAACATGACTATGCTTTGGCGATATAAGTACTGAAGTTCCAAAATCGGATACTTTTACGGAGTAATTTTGATCTAGAAGTATGTTCACCGACTTGATGTCGCCGTGAATGATTGGGGGTTCTGCACAGGAATGCATATACTCGAGTGCAAGAGCTGCTTCAGTGGCTATTCTGAGCCGGTTTTTCCACGATCTCAAGATGGTCGATGCATTCCGATGGATGTGTTGGAAGAGGGTGCCATTTGAAATGTATTCATAAACCAGCAATGGTATTCTAGTCTCCAAACATATGCCATGGAGCTTCACCACATTTTTGTGGTTTATTTGCATCACAATTTCAAGTTCCTGCTGGAAATCCCCCTTGATTAGAGACTTGTGCACATCTTTAGGCTTCTTGACCGCGACCATGGTACCCCCAGCGATTGTGCCTCTATAGACAGAACCGAAACCGCCCTCGCCAAGCTTATTGCTATCATCATAGTTCTTGGTTGCTTTTTCCAGCTCCGCCTCCGTAAAAATTTGAACTCTCTGGTGTTTCAAGAGCTGACCTCCATTTCGTCTGAAGTTTTTTTGTTTTCTTGTCTTCCTCCACTTGTCAATGACTAAAGCAACAGAAGTTATGCCGCATATGGACAGAGCAATCACTGCGAAAGAGTATATGCTACTAGATTAAATTCGAGCATGTCATCCTTGTATGGTCCACATAGTTCACAAAAGATATTAATTTCAAATGGGCTACCTATTTAATCTTTTATTACACAATCCGCATCGATCACCATTTATTTGAATCATTGGTCTATTCTCAAAATATAACTACCCAATCTAACTCGTGACAAAAATGGTTTTCGTAACAAATGGGTTACCATATTATGTATCATGTAGCAATCCTTATAAAAGTCCTCATCTAATCAAAAGAACTCAATTGAAATACATATTGCCAACATCTTCTATGACCCTTCCGAATGTCTTTCCTTGATTATTATGACGAAGGTTTGTTATAAACAAAAGTAAATGAGGAAGCATTCGCCTCACATTGTTTTAGCTCTTTTCATTTACAAATGATATAAGAAGCAACCGATTATGCACGTTGTAATTATCATGGTTAAATGTTTTCGTCCATCCTATTGGAGGAAACTTTAACTGGGCTTACGAACATAGATATCATTCAAAATTGTATTTAGGTAAATTTGCATATGGTTTATGTGTATAATGTAGACCACGATTGAAGGAGATTTCTTCTAGCTAGAGATGAAAGAAAATATTGCCTTATTCATCTACACATTAATTATTCTCTAAAACTAATTTTAAATAGGAATTGTAACGGGGCAGGGACCAGAATCATGTCCTTTGTCCCCAGCCCTTGAACTGAAAACTTGCCCGCCTCAAGGGCACACGGGCACCACTGGAATTAATCGTTATTTTCTCAAAAAAAGCTAATCCACCTACTAGATAAACTCGTCATTTTTCTTATTTTTTACAATTTTTGTAAGAAATAATGGCCAAATGGATGAATTTTATACCCCAAAAAAAAAAAAAAAAAAAATGGCCCCTTTGATTGGTTTTATAGAGCCAAACAAACTCCAACCTTCACAAATTAGTCAATGTGCGAAAATGCGAAGAAGCAATACATGGAAAACAGTTGTGCCACATTGCTCACCTAGAGGACTTTACAAGCCTTTATCTTCTATAAAAACAAGATTGTAAAAAGAAGAGGTTATTCTTTGGGTTTTGTCTTCAGAGCAAACATTACAAATCAAACAAAAGAAAATAAATTTCCTTACGAAGTTTGCACGGGCAGATTTGTCTGGCGGGGCAGCGCTAATAGCCCCACCCCGCGGGAGAATTTGCCCCGCCAGACAGAGATTGCCCGTGCCTCGTGCCTATCCTTTGCTTTAAGAACCTTGCTCCCCCACCTTAGCTTTTAAGTATTGATCCGTTCCTTTTTTGCAGCAATTATTATCCAAATTTTGAAAGGAATGATTACATGATAATCTTCAATATGAGAATAATAATTTATTTTGGACCATAAAAAATTAAATTATAAATAATTATAAATTATTGTGGGATTCGCTTTTTCAATAATTTGTGACTTGTTATTTTCATAGTATCTCAAAGCAAAACTTTTGAATTTATATGTTTCACTTCAATAACTTTAAATATGTAAGATAAATGGTAAAATGTAATTTCAAACCTCGGGAAAAAAAAATGTGGATTATCATACTGTTCTTTGGCAGCGTAATCTCAAATCACACAAGCAGTGCCGAAGATCTGCCACCTCTCCCATAGCTTCCTTCCGTTTACTCTCAAAAACTCCGTTCGTCCATTTCTACTCATTTTACTTTGTTTCTTTATTTTTCTTTTGCTATGCTTTAGTAGACAATTAATTGAGTAATTTTTTTAATTCACGGGAGGATGCCTAAAGGAAACAATTTTTATCCAATTCAAAACTCAAACATGACCTACAAGTCTGAATAATATCTAAATTTTATTTGTTTCGCGAAAAGTGAATGATTTGAAAAATATTTTCCTAAAAAGATCACTTGTATCACTTACAAAAATAAATGAACGAAAACATTTTTATCATCTATAAGTATATTTAGATATAAATCATTATCAATAATAAATATAATTTTTAGTGACTAATGATTTCAAGCGAATCAAGTGGTGACCAATGATCGCTCGGTTGCGAAGTAAAATCAGACACAATTTCAGAACATCTTAACATAAGCCAGATCAAAAGCAAGTGGACTAGTGAGTCTAAAGCAAGGATAGCTTAAATTATCGAGCGACCATCGCAAGGGAAGTGCAATTACCTGCAGCAGTTATGGCGAGACGAGAAATTTGGCAGCCAACTTTGCCATCACCAGTCTTGCCAAATGGGCAGTCGCATGCGTAGTTCCCGGGTGTATTCTTGCAATTTCCATGACATGAATATCGTCGTGGATCTTTACACTCATCGATGTCTGTATCACGCAGAATGGTGAACTGTAAATATACGTTTATGTGTTCTTTTTTTTCTTTTTTCTTTTTTTCTTCTTCTGAAAATTACGTATTGGTTGAGGAAGATGAATCGCGGAACTTATGGCCCAATCCAACCATATAATTTTTAACTTGCAAAGAGAACCGAAGAAGAATACCTTGACATCCTTGGGAGGCATAGGGATTCCCCATGTACCCCAGCTTACAGAAGCAACGATAACCTCGCCCATTCGCGAAGTCACCGCAGTTACTGTTGGCGCCACAGGCATAGATCGATCGGTTCGATTGCGCTTCCTTGCAGGTCAAATTTCTTTGAACGACCCAATCCAGGACAACCTTCGGGTAAACTACTTTCTGCATATCGGCCAGGACAGGAAGCTTGTAATTGGAGACATTAAAAGTCTCCTGGTCCACTACGAACGCTGATCCACAAGAGCTGGGGTTCTTAACTGTGGTGTAATTCGTTAAGCTGGTGATGGATATATTGAGGCTCCTGAGGCTCTTGGGGATCGATGTCTGACAGCACCCGAGGCCGGAGCAAGCACTCTCATTCCTGAAGTCGATGTCCTCATGGCAATAGGAGAAGCATCCACTGCCAAAAGTCCCGGCGTCATCCGAGATAATAGCAATGGTGTCGCAACCAAAGACAGTAAGCTTGTTCCTGGTGTCCGACAATGTATATTGCTGGCCAAGTGTAATCAACCAATCGGGCTCAGAGCTGTTAAGCCTACTGCCACTCTCGTTATAGCATTCCCAAGCTCTCGGCAAGCCAATGGTCATTGTCCCATCTGCCAGGGATATGTTGTACACCAGAATGTTATCGCCGAGGTTCAGGATTCCCGATGTGTGGTTGCACCAGAGGACAAGGTCAGGGCTCCGCGCACAACTTCCATTGAGCCTGAATGGGAAAGGCACAGTCACGTCGCCACACTGCCGGTTGCAGTAGTCCTTCTCAGCAAAGTGGCCAAGGCCAAGGCCACTGGAAGAAAACACAACAGAGCCGCTTGCATCTTTATGTTTCTCCGTCTGTGATTTCCTCTGGCTCTCCTCTTACCGGTTTTTGTAAACCTATTTTCGTTGATGCTGATGCTTCAGCTGCAGCCAAGTCAGTCAGCACGCTGGAAGAGGGAGTCATCGATACTGATCCGTGGGAAAATCATTGCTGGCTTTTCCCGCAAACCACACTTCCGTTTGTAAAAGCTGTGAGTATTTCCATATGCAAACTGATAGAAATTTAAATACAACTGATGTTTATATACACTTTCATTTTCACTTAAATTGCACACATTCTAAAGCCATGATTGTTTCACAAGGTAACACGAGAAAAATCAGTTTTTTGAACTGAAAATCTTCATGCTAAGTTATTCAATAAGGACTCTTGGAAGTCCTTAGCAAAATAAGTTCTTTGCATACTTTGCAACTGAGAGATCATCTCATCTGAGGTTTTCTTCTTTCTCAGTACTCCACAGAATATGCCTATGTAGTTTTCCAAAAAAAAACAAAAACAAAAGAAAAAAGGAACTCTCTCAGATTCTCTCTCTCTCTCTTTCTCTCTCTCTCATGCACACACACACACAGACACACATTTTTCCCCCTTTGGGACCTTTGCGCTTCTGCCCTTGTTCATAGAGTGGGATTCAAGCGTGAGCCGTTCACAGCAACCAATTATAGGCACATCGAAGAATTGGTGAAATTAAGCACAATAGTAGAGGGCGGAAAGGCTAATTGTATCAGCAGAACAAATTGGAGGAATCCGATTACATATATGAAGAGATGCAATGCAGAATAAAGAAACAATATACAAAGGTTTTTAATTCAATTGCCGGTGCAAAAGACAATTTACATATGAAGGGCAATGCGCCCTTAGTCGTTATCCTAGTGAAAATGTGGGTCAGGGTTTACTGAAGACTAATACAATTACTTGACTAAGATATTGAGAGTGCATACTAAACTTTGCTTTATTTTGTATCTAAGAAGAAACAAGCGTATATAATATTAGAAATTCAATAGTATAAAGAAACACTACTAAAACTTTTTAATAAGTGACATGAAAGCTTCAGTTGAGCATTCAAACAAGTGGGATCCATTCTTTGAATGACTGGCTTGTTTAAGAAATTAATAAAAAAATTGCCATATTATTTAAAATAGCATCTTTGAAAAACACGACATCTTAAAAGTTTGCTATTTTCTTATCAATAAACCATCTTTAAAAATAGCATTTAAAATACATGATATGGGCAATCAAACACCATAGCATTACATGCTCAACGATCAGAATTAACTGTAAATTCTTCCAGTAAAACGAGCATAAAATTTTACTTAACGACTAATCCATCATTAATAATGCTAATCGCGATTAATTAAGCTAATCGCAATTAATTAGGCTAATTACGATTAATTAAAATAAACTCAATTAATTAGCCAAACTACAATTAATTAAAAACTAATTGAAATTAACTAAAATAATTACAATTAATTAAAATAAATTAAGATTAAATAAATAAATTGTGATTAATTAATCTAACCACGATTAATTAATCTTATTGTAATTACTTAAACTAATCGCAATTAAAATTAATCTAACACATTCTTAATCGTAATTAAGAATAAACTAAAATTAACTAATACTAATCACTGTTAATATTAAACTAACCACCCTCTAAACCAATTAACGTCCTAATCCACAATTAAGAGGTTAACTCACCGATTTCTGGCGACGACGAGCACGCGAACGCGATGCTCGTGGCTCAACGGAGGCTCGAGGGCGGCAGTAGCGGCTCTCGAAGCTCACGGCCAAAAGGGGGAGGCTCGGTTCAGGAGGTGGTGGTGGCCCGCGGAGCTAGAGAAGAGAATGACGGTGATGGCACGGCGAACGGCGTGAGGGACGTGGGCGGCAGCTTGCGGCAACGAGCGAGCGGCAGCGTCGGGCGAGCGGCGGTGCTATGGCCCTTGAAGCTCGGTGGTGGAGATGGCGGTATGGCGGTGAGGATGGCGAACAGCGCTGCTCCAAGTGGCGGACGGAGGTGGCGTGGTGGTGAGTTGGGCGTGGGCGGTGGTGGGGGTTGTGGGTGTAGCGGTAACCAGCGAGCGGAAGGAGGAAGGAGGAGGAGGAGGAGAAAGAAGGAGGGTTTCGGCCGAGAAGGGGGAGGAGAGAGGAGAGAGGGAAGAAAAGACAAAAAGAAATCACGGGCGGGCGAGGGGGCGGGGCGGGGGCATGTCACAGCGTACGGGGAGGGTGGGGTAGGGGCATGTCACAGCGTACGCGGGCAGGGCATGTCACAGGCGTACCCCGGGGGGCGGGGAGGTCACAGCCTTTTGCGTGTATGCAACTCTTATGGTAATGCTTACAGGGAGTCATCAATGTTGGACGCTCTTTCCTCCCATTTTATTTGTCAAAAAATATTATCACAGTAATGCTAATGTGATGTACAATAATATATATATATATATATATATATATTGCACAAATATCCTTGTTGTAAAGATACATAAGTGCAAGATGAGAAATGCTATACTGGTGAAAATAGAGAATAATTATAGTATATACAGTCAATGTAAACAAAATTTTATACAAGTAATCACATACACTATTGATTTGAAAGAGTTGGTAGTTATAATCTTCAAATTGTGAGTAGATGAGGCTGCTTATCTAAAATTTCCTTTATATTGGCAGTGTATGACATGTTTTTTCGGTAAAGATATAGCGAACTATGCTTGCTAGATAATGTAGTTTGTACTGCTCGATAATTAAATGAAGGCACTCTTTGTTTTTGGGTCTCATACTTTCCAGCAAATATCGACTCCAAGAATGTGTGATGCCGCATAATTTTTGTGAAGTTTTATGAGATAAATAAAGATGTATCCATCTGTGATGCAAGTTGCAGGGAGGCTGGCGTGAGACATTGGTGACTTACCCGGTGTCATGTGTGTGGTGGCTAGCACGTGTCGCCCCCAGTGGTTTATCTCCGGCTGCCGGCCGTACGGGGTTCCCTGGGTCATCAAAAATATAAAAAAATAAATAAAAAATAAAGATGTATCCATAACCATATTGCCATTCTAGCATCACATGTGGTGTTTAATGTTGTCGTCAAAAACCTTAAATAATATGGAACGCAAAATATTTTTGAAAACTTCAAAAAATGGGGATGAGGGTCTTGCATCTCTCGCTGGGCTTCGGTGAATGCAGCATGGCCTAGTGTTTCAAGAAAACTAATGTAACTTGTGGAATCTGCAATTATAGCTATGTGGCATACTTTGCAATAGTAGTCAAGAAAAATTGAAAAGAGTCAAACCCATTGATTTTTATTTTTATCGTTTATCAGTGATACCCGATTCAACCCAAAAACCATAAGAAAAATCATAGTAGAATTTCTATCGCTATTGCTCTTGATCTGACTCTCTAAAGAAGAGCAATTGCTCCTTTACCTTGAAACAATGATATTCAGTGCCATTCCTTGTCCAACTAGCAGATGCAATTGACAAAAGTAGCGTTGGATATTAAATTGTGGGCTTGAGACATCATCCATTTCCCCTCTTTTTACTAAGGAATCCTTGACAAGACCGTCTGTGCAATCTTGATGTTGGCCTTGACTTGGAAAGCAAAGCAATGACTTACACGGCCAACTAATATCTCTATGATTCCAGCTGCAATAATTGCTCAATCCGATCGTGGAGGCTCGCTTTTGTTAGGAGCCTGATTCACATGGTCATGTTGTGATTGATTGGAGGAATTTCCAAACTAAGTTTAAAATGATTAAAATCGTGAATAGAGACCTTTTTTCTTTTTAATCCTCTACCCATGAAATAAATCAGTTTCAATGGATTGGCCATATATATAAACTCAACATTTTATTTAGATCTTTGTGTACAAACTATTATTTTGATTTGCAGTAGATAGAATTAAAAGACAAAGGTAGAATGTCTTCTCCTGCGACTGCGACTCCAAGTTCCGTCCCATGTCTTCTCCTGCAATCAAATCCGATTAAAACATCGCTCACTTCTCTTATCTTCGTTTTCGTTGAAGTGAGAACCCTTGTCGCTTCGCCTCCAAGCGCGGCGAAAACAACCAGAACGAGCACGGCGGCCTCAAGAAGTGACCTGTTATAACCCATTTCCATGCACCCTATTCTCTATTAGCGAGGCGATATGTCTGTTGAAGGGACTGGTGTTAGCTTAGACTGAGAAGCGCGTGCCGTGTAGAACCAAATTGGTCTTGACACTTTGTCATGTAGGAATAGGAATGCATCTCTATTTTACAATGTCAATTCAATCATTTTTTTTTTTTTTAATTTGACCAATTTAGTCATAAACCTTTTAACCATTTATCAATATACTCTTTCCGGCCAAATTTTGGTCAATAATTGCCGACGTAGATGCCGGTTGTTCTCATGGTATAGACCAAGTGCTAACACTGACATTATTCTGCATTTTTTCAAAAACATTTCTTTGATTTTTTTTTAATAAATTCTTTCAAGTTTTTCCCCCTTCTTCCCTAGCCGATCGTCGGGCCTTCGTAATTGCCGGCAACAGGTGGAAGAAGAAGGAATAAAAATAAAAATAAATAAATAAAAGAAAAAGAAAGGAAAAATTCTGAAAATTTTAAGAAAGTGCAAACATCATCCACATCAACACCGATCGTACCACATAAGACGGCTAGCATCCATGTCACATATTTCTGACCAAATTTGACCGAAATAACTGCATTGGCAAATTCTTAAAAAGGTTTGGATTAAATTGAAAATGAATGATTCAAGATTGAATAGACGTCCAGATTTCATATTTATTTTGGTAATTATCCCCCTTATTGCACAAGCTAGTACGTAAGCGTGATGATTTTCTCTTTTTTCTCTAGTCAGCACTTAGGTCAAGAACGGTGGTGAGTTGATTTCCAGCCGCATTTGCACTCAAGTCTTCTCCGTGATTGATGGGAATTCAATCTCAATGTTTAATCAAATTTGTGACGGTCCATACATCTCTCCATATTTCGATTGTCAACCGATTTTTTTTTTTTTATTCGAGCTGGAATGATCGATCGATCCAATTCCTTTCCACGGCAAAATCGGCCTTCTATGGTCGCTCGAGAAACCTGTTGCTTAATGCAAAGTGCTGTGCTGCACAATGTCACGAACTGTCCTCGATGAATGGTTGAGATTGTTTCCCCAGCAAAATCAGCCTTCTATGGTCACTCCAGGAACCCGTTGCTTAACGCAAAGTGTCGTGTTATATGATGTCACGAACTGTCCTTGATAAATGGTTACGATCGTTTCTTTCCCGGTCACCGATCTGCAAGGAACGGTTCCTCAGGGGATCGTATCTAGAACCGGGGAATTTCCTCTAAAGTCTTAGTCAAGTTAGCGTATCGATGAAAGGTCCCATTTGATCGACGGCGGTCCATACAATCTTGTTGCAAAGTCGCTGGTGAAAGTCGTCTGTGTCGGCGTCGTAGTGTGAACTGTTGAACCGCGTCCGTATAGACTTGGGTTGCTCTCGGGGACCGCCACATTCATTGTCCATTCACGTGGGATTAGGCTTTCCGGAAAATTTCGTCCCCGTGTTCG
This sequence comes from Eucalyptus erythrocorys, assembly GCA_014182555.1. Classification (NCBI taxonomy): domain Eukaryota; kingdom Viridiplantae; phylum Streptophyta; class Magnoliopsida; order Myrtales; family Myrtaceae; genus Eucalyptus; species Eucalyptus erythrocorys. Next base: position 46,975,820 of record CM024601.1, on the reverse strand, counting down.
AATGTCGCCGTCGTTTCAGCGGTCAAGACGTCCACGGCTTACGGCAATGCAGCTATCGCGGTTTAGGAACGATCGCTTCCCACTAGGCTCGCCATCGTTGAGAACTCCAACTGATCCGCAGTACGTGGTCGTCGTCTGATGAGATAGCACAATCTGCTGCAATCTGCACGCAGACAAGAAGAAGATTGCTGACCATGGTGGAACTTATGTCACACATCTTGCTTTCGTTTCTGCTGCTATTATCTTGCAGTGCTGAAGCAAGAGCTAGTTCAGAAGCAGAGGCGCTCCTCGCATGGAAGTCGACTCTCGAGAACCAAACCGCGCTTCAATCGTGGACGGCCAACGGGATGATGGGCAGCCCTTGCAGATGGTTTGGCATCTCTTGCAATGCAGAGGGCGGCATCACCAAGATATATCTCTCGCGTGCGTTGACACCTAAATTTTTGCATAAAAAAAGGATTAATTTTTACCGCAAAAAATAATAAAAAAATTGCACGACATATAGTTTTAGGAGCATTTATTATTATTATTATTACATTTGCATTGGAGCATGATGGATTTGATTCAATGGTTTTGAGTTTTAACCTGACGAGATTAGACCAAGCCCGCATTGAGGAAAATTTTTAGCCAAGTCCATGGATGTTCAAATCGAGACGAATTTGAAAAAAAAAAAAGTAATATCTTAAAATCTTTCAATCACGTGGCAGAGAGGGAAACAATGGGTGTAGTCCGCGTCTTAGTTGTGCTTAGTGGGTTATTTGAACAAAAAATAAAAGGAGAGAGTGACATATGTGCGGCCACCAATTGCACATGAAGAGGCCATTCAAGAGCGATTTGGTCATTAAAAGATTTAGTCCAATATGAATATTGACTGAATATCTCTGCCAAATAGAAAAGGAAATAAAAAATGTCAAGATAATGGGCAGAAAAAAGAATATTTAATTGAGACATTCGAGTCAGGGAAGGAGAGAATTGGATCAAAGAATCTCAACGCACATAATAGAGAAACACCCGCGTGGGAGAGAAGGGAGAGAAGGGAGAGAACATTCTCTCTGGACGTCTCCAGGAACATTCTCTCTGGACGTCTCCCGCCCACATTTTCGAACCTCACTCGTTTCTCCTTGCTTTATCTCGGCAACAACATGATAAGCAGCGAGCTGGATCCACGCTTGTTTTCCAACTTGACTGAACTCCAGTTCCTGGAACTCCAAAACAACTATTTCACTGGGAAAATCCCCTCGGAGATCGGCCTCCTGACGAATCTTGTAGAGCTAGCTATCAATAACAACCTTCGAATGGCTCGATCCCTTATGAAATTGGAAACCTGAAGCGCTTAGATGCAATATCTTTATACGGAATCATCTCACCGGTCCGATCCCCGTGTCCATCGGCAATCTTACCCACTTGACAATGTTGTACTTGCATCGAACCATCTCTCGGGACCCATTCCTCGGGATATTGTCAAGTGTACCAAGCTAGTCGAAATATTTCTGCATTACAACAACCTCTCGGGTTCGCACCTCCAGGACTCGCCAACTTTTCACTCCCGGAGACGCTTCATCTCCTCGAAAACAATCTCTCGGTCCCTTACCTCAAGTCCGCGAGTGTCTCCTCTCGTAGTATTCACGGCCTCCTTCAACAGCTTTACAGGTCCAATGCCTGGAAGCTTGAGGAACTGCACGACTCTCGTGCGAGTCCGTCTCGAGAGCAAGTTCCTTTCAGGGTATCTAGACCAAGACTTCGGCGTCTATACGAACCTCAAATATCTTGACTTGAGCAACAATAAGTTGGGGGGAGTCCCGTCCCCGAACCGGGATCATGCCTAAAGCCGACACTCGCTGAAAGTTGCTGGAAATGAGATCGGTTGCACGATTCCTAACGAGCTCGGCAAATTAAGTGTCCCGGGCATGCTCAACCCGTCGTCTAACCATATTACCAGATCGATACCCGGACATTTAGGAAATTTGTCCTCTCTCGTTTCGGCTGAATTTAAGAGAGAACAGGGCTCTCGGGTTCGATTCCGCCTCAACATGGGCATCTATCGCGTCCGGAGGACCTTGACCTCTCGTTGAACGAGCTGGGAGGCCCAATCCCGAACAACTCGGAAATGCTCGAAGCCGAGGAATCTGGTCCCGGCGATGAACAATCTAAATGGGTCAATATCACCTCAGGTCGGAGACCTAGCACTGCAAGGTTCCCTGGACTTGAGCCATAACCGCCTCGCCGGCAATATACCTCCGCAGATTGCAAAGTTGGCCGTGGAGCATCTAGATCTCTCTCACAATGGGCTCTCCGGCAAAATGCCTCCTTCCTTTGCCCCGATGACCGGTTTAACATCGGTCGATTTCTCACTCAATGAACTGGAAGGTCCGATTCCGGACAGCAAATTCTTCCTCCTCTCGGCCCCAACCGCATTCGGCAACAACAAGAACATGTGTGGTCCGGTCGAGAGGTTTCCGACCATGCAATGCTAAATTATCGGGAGCACGGTTCACAAGGAAAACCACAAATTGTGGACTATATTAGGTGCTTCTTCATCGGTCGTTTTACTCCTAGTTGTGGTATTGCTCGGAAAATCCATCCTATCCCGCCAAAGGACGAAAAGCGCGAGTGTGAGAATTGCTGGGCTAAACAGCAGAAATGTTTTCTCCGTGCTGAACTATGATGGGAAAGTCGTCTACGAGGACATCATCAAAGCCACGGAGGGTTTTGATGACAAGTATTGGATCGGTGAGGGCGAAGCGGAAGAGTCGACGAGCACTTTGCTTCCGACGGGACATGTGTTAGCCGTAAAGAAGATCGAGTCCTCGGAAGGCGATGAAATAGAGCAGATCCAGCAAGCTTCATCAATGAGATCAGGTTGTTGACAGCAATACGACATCGAAACATTGTCAAGTTCTATGGATTCTGCTCTAGCGGGCCTCAGAAATTCCTCGTGTACGACCTGATCGAGAGGGGAAGCCTAGTGTTGTAAATCGGCGGCGCAGCGGAAGCGGATCGTATTATTTTTGCAATTATGTCGGGAGATATAGAAATCGATCGAAATAAAACGAGGAACAATAAAAGGACATCAGAAATTTACGTGATTCGGTCCAAATATTGGAACCTACGTCCACGGAGAGAGCCAGCAAAAAAACAATCCACTATAAATCGGAGAATTACAGGATTACAATTACTCAATGCACTCGAGTGTTTCCCAACCCTACTTTATACCCGATACTCACAGTGTTTAACAACTCAAATCACTGAACTCGACTAATGCACAAACCTCTTTGAGCTCACAGCCTCTCACTCTCTCTCAAGCTCTTTTCTTTTTTGCTCTCTCTGCCGAGCTCTCTTCTTTCGCTCTATACTTTAGCTCTTCGGACGTCTTCTCCTTTTAGGGAGAAGAGCAAGAAACAAGACAAAGCAAATTGCCTCATTAAATGCGGCACACGCGCCCACAAGACAAAACTGCACTCGGCACCGACACCCACCATATTCGTAGGTCTGCATGGGCAGGCATTTAATGAGTGGCAGACGAAAGAGGATCCGTGAAATGAGGTGGGCTGCAGTCTTCAAATCTCTCTCGTTCCGAAGAGAGAGGCTTGCATAGAAGAGTCTTCTTCACGTGTGGGGGTGAATTTTTAATTCAACAAGGATGCCTTCCTTCTTTCTTTATTAATAAAATAAGAGAAACCCACACAAGAGAGAAACCGTAGAAGAGGGAATTCGGCGCCTACAATTGTTGACCAACTTCATTCTTCTTCAAACATGCATGCACATGGCCATGTGCATGCATTTAATAACCGTAGAAGAAATGGAATTGGAGATCAACCCTTCGGCCTTATTTCATGCTGACAAATGAGAAGAGTTCCACGGATTTGTAGCCTTCATTTCCAACGTGAAGAGCATATCGAGGACGGGATCATTTCGGCTCCTGACACACGCCATTTTTCATCAAATGCTCCGCGCACATTCTTTCTTATTTCAGCATGTAAATATTTTGTACGGATCGGATATTGTATATGGACTCAAACTCGAGACATAATTCAACACCTAGCGAGCACCCTGAACAATGGCAGTGAAGCAGCACAGCTCGACTGGAGGAGGCGAGCAGAGATCGTGAGGGACATAGCACGGGCCCTATGTTACATGCACAATGATTGCACACCGCCTGTAATTCATCGAGACGTATCAAGCCAAAACTGTGACACCCTTCGACGGCCCCCGATCCGTTAGGGTCGTCACAATTCGCTTACCTTTCCCTCTTGCTTGACCTGAAGGTCTATCTATCCTGGGGGTTTATATTCTTATATATATATATATTTGAATAAATGCGTGGTCCCAGCGCAATTAAATAGCGAAAGCGAAATCACGACTCTCCCAGACAGCCAGAGCCAATGCACACAACTAAATGATATAAGATACGAAAACCGGTTCTCTTATTCATATAGCCAAAGGATGGATGTTTCTTGCTCTTTTCGGGTAGAATGTACATCAAAAGACTACATCAAAAGAAACCTCAAAAACTCTACCCATCCTCAAAGAAGCTCTATACAATCTCTATCCATCCCCGCAGATCCTGTTATGTCAAAATCCCTCCGGCCTCCTCCGGCTTAAGCTCACAGGTTTACCTCCAAATGGGCACTCCGGGGCGACGGCGGCGGCATCCTGCCCATCATGACTCCGTCACGGCAGATGTAAACGGAGACGAACTCTTAGTATACCGGGCCGCTCTCCAAGCCCACATCAAACCTTACCTGCACGTTCACCCTGAAGTAGGACAACCCCGGGACAAGAGGGCTATCCGGATGCAAAGACTCTCACATCCACATCGGAGGGTATGCCGTAGAACGCGCCAAGAGCGACAGGAGGCAGCGACATATCTAAGCTGAAATGTTAGTCCCCAAAGGGGTGAGTACAACCACTCAGCAGAAATGTGATCTCTATGACTACCCATACAATACAACCAAGCATATCATAACATCACATAACAACATTAAGACCATGTCAGAATATCGTATAATCATCATCAACAAGCAATTCAGCCATTGCTCATGCATATGTATATCTCATCACCCATACTCTTTGCACATAGGCATCTCTTATGTATATAAGTACAACATATAATTCAGCAAATACAAATGCAAAATCCCGGTACACACCACCCGGCTTCCGGCCACGCCACATTCCGGGCATCTCACATCCAAATCTGGCATCATGAGGAATTCACGGCACACACCATCCGTGCTTCCGGTATTTACACTCCCTGGCCGGGCATCTCGCACCTCAACTAGCATCACGAGGCAAACACGGCACACACCATCCGTGCTTCCGGCATCCCCTACGCTCCGGGCATCTCAACTCCGAGGCCATCCAGATTTACGCTCACAGGGCTACTGGGCATCCGGCATTCACTCCCTGGCCGAGCATCCTGACACTCCCGAGGCATCATCGGCACACACCACCCGATGGCCTCTTTCATATGCATGATTCATGGCATATAATATAATGCTCCACATATATAACAGCATATAATGTCACGTACTTTCACTCACAAAGCATGGAATTCATGTGACATGTTCCATGCTCCATTCAATTGATATCTAACAATTCAGCATATACAGATTTCGGCAATCACCTCAATTGATCATCAATTGCCTTTTCAAACATTGTAGGACACACACACACGATAGTCAAGGCAATATAATACATGATTCATGAAGAAAAGCATGCCTTGGATGTCATTACACAAAGAAGTATGTTCGGCCATATCAATTTAACAAGTTCCAAACCTAACAGTTTACATGGTTATGGAAAAGATTATAATGTACCACCCCATTGACTCTTAAAGACAATGACTCTTCACCACATTGACAATAAGACATAGAAGTGTCACTCTCATTGAGAAACCATGCTCAAACAATGTTCACACAAAAGACATATGTTCGTTCAAAACAGATATAAGTTTAGAAAATTCCAGTTTACACCGCCCACGAAACTCACTAATTTAATATACCAAATCACCTTCAAAAATTTCCAAATCTCAGTATGTCTTAGCCAAGGGTCTAAAGATCATTTCTTATGAAGGCACCATCATCAAATTCGTTCTATATAATTCTATACAAAAATCACAAGTTCTGCTTTTGTTCCCGAGCAGTACAGGATTCACTATTGACAAAATTTCCTCAATTGAGCAACTAAATCTCCTTCTTTTTCCCTAATTTTTGGATATGTTATAGTTTAACATGTTTCCTACAACTTTCCTTCAGAAGTCGAAGCAAAATTCTCAAGCAAAAGCCACCTTACATGCTCTACAACGTACTGACCTTCCACCAAAACAATCCAGAATCCAAGTCCGTAAGGAAACATGCAAATCACTAGGCTACATCGAATGAAATTAGCTCAATTTTCAGTATGTTATTCATAAAGATATCCTTTACATTTCACAAGAAGAAGTCGAGCAAAAATTCCAAAGAAAAAGACATAATCAGAAGCTATCAAGCATCAAAGGTCAACTAGCACCTCCGATAGACACCCGGTTCCAAAGAAATTCCATTTCACCCCTCTAATCTCACTCAAATCACTTCAAATTCGACTATGTTATAGCTCAAGATGTATTCTACAACTTCCATGAAGGATTCAAGGTCAAATTTCAACCCTAAGAGCACCTACGGACACATGCAAACTACTGGCGCACAAGAACACTTCACCACCCGATTGTACCTACTTGAAGTTCTTCTCAAAAACTCCACAATCCGACCACCAAATCCACAAATCCGACCATCACACATCACCACAACATGCATAGGTAGGTGAGAGATCATTCTTGCCTTAGGATCAAGCAAAATTGGCGAAGAATCCCAACGGCAAAAGCTCGGCTATCTCTCGGACGGTCTCCCTTTTCTCTCTTTCTTCTTCTCCTTCGCTTTCTCTTTGTCCCTCTCTCTCTTCAGTCGACGGAAAAGCTTCAATTAAACGGCAGCTTCTCCTTTTATACTTCAATTTAGTCATCATTAGGCCTAATGGCTATTCTCCATGCACGGCGACACTTGGCGGCAAGGGGGACAGCTTGGACGCCACCTAGGCGTGCTCCTTCTCCCCTTTTTGCGTACGTGGAGTGGCCCTCTTCGTGGGCCTGCTTTGGCTGACCCAATTTCTCCTCTTAAGTCCACATTAGGCCCAAGTCCGTTATGCCTTAATCCCCCAAAATTTAGTCCTTAGCCGTAGGTTATATGTACACACATATACATTCAATTACAAATACCAACTTAGTCATATACTATAGCTACCATGTCAACAAAGATAGTCCAATTATAGCTCAATAGTCCAATGGCTAAAATCCCACAAATTAGATCGGCCACAATCATCACATCTTCAAGAATTGTCGAAAAATGAGGATGCCACAAAAACATCCTGTTGAACGCAAAATATAAAGCTTTTCTTTCCGATTTCGGCATCTCTAGGATTTTAAAGCCCGATTCGAGCAACCGGACAGCCGTGGCGAGCATGTATGGTTATGTCGCTCCAGGTAACTGTCCTTGCGCCTCTTTCTCTGTGCTTTACGAGTTTACGCATTGTTCGTCATTGTCACTAGAGACATTCCCTTTGGCGTAATTGGATTTACATAGGAAATGCGTTGAGATCATACTGATTGAGCCTGTAATCCTGTGGTCAAAAAGCTTCAGGACTATATTACTATCAGCATATCAGATAAATCAGTATACTTGCAAAGGAAGCTAGTTATTCGTAAAATTGCTATTCTGACAATGGATTTCTCGTTGCTTGATGCCAGAGCTCGCGTACACAATGAGCTTGACTGAAAAATGTGATGTTTATAGCTTCGGTGTCTTGGCGCTCAAGTGATAATCGGAAAACACCCATTAAGCTCGGCTTAGCTCGAATTCCCGCAATCCGAGCAAAGCATGGAGCTAGAAGATTTGTTAGATGCACGTCTTCCACCTCCGGCGAGATCAAATCACCATGAACGAAGTGAAAGCAATAGTGAAGGAAGCATGTTCATGTATAGATGTTGATCTGAGTCGTAGGCCAACCGTTAGAGAAGTGTCGCAGGCACTCCTCAAAAATTAGAACAATCTTCACTAGTCTCAAACAGGCACGCCCATTTGTATTTTCTCGCTGTAATCGATTCCTACCCAGTCCTATACGAGTAGGCAAATTTAAGCATTAAATAGGCAATGACGATCATGTGCTTGTTTACGTGTAATAAAAGCTTCTCCAGCACAATTAGATAGGCCCATCATGATCATCTTATTCTTATTATCAGCACGACAAGAATCTGAATACGAATTGCCCATGAAAAAAAAAAAAAAAAAAAAAAAACTCGAACATAACACGACATGATTTGTGTAATCCGTACTATTTGGGCTCATGGAAGCTTATCGAGGTGAGACCGGCCGAAGCCAGCAATACGCACCAATCTCTCCCTTGAACGAGCCCAGCTAGACATGCGTTGCTTGTTGGCCCAGAGTATCCCTGGTGAGACGGAGTGGAGAGCAAGTAATTACTGACGACAGATCAAGGTTCAGTCATCTCAGCACAAGTGTAGGAGCCACTGAACCCGATGAGATAAAACTTTGAGCAAACCAAGGAGGGAGGACAGACATTTAATGGTGGCCGACGGAAGAGCGATGAATGCCCTGAAGTCAAAGCCCACAGCAAAAGCAAGAGGCCTTTTATATATTGCCTAACAGGGAGGGGATCCTGCATATCAAAATGGGCATGTAAAGAGATGGAGAAAATGTCTAAGCTGGCTCTTGTGCCGCTCATGATGCTGGTGGTGCTGTGGTCGATGACCGTCCCTCCTCAGGCCGTGGCTTGTCCTTCGGACGGTGGTGTATGCCGGGACTGCATCGTGGACCGCCTGAACCACGGTTGCCCGTCCTGCAGACCAGTTCTCCGCTGCATGGGGCAGTGCTTGTGGGGTGGGTCTCCGCGATCAAACTGCACAAGGAGGTGCGACTGCAATGGCGGGAAGCCAAAACTGTCCGATTGCAAGAAATGCATGTCCAAGTGCAAGTGCAGCTGTGTGGGCTGGGACTGCAGAGTTCTTTTGCCGTGGGTTTTTTAATAGAGTAACCAGGGCCTTTGGTTGTATAAATTCTGGTCTGTTGAAAGATCTTTGGTACTTGTTTTCTGACAGATTGGAGTTCAAGCTTTGTTTTTTTTAAGCCAAAAATGGGTGCTTCTGCATCTGAAAATGCTTATCCGATATGGAATTTGGAGGCATGCCAAGATCGGCCAGTTCAAATCGGTTGAATTAGCACAGGAAAGATGTCCAGGAAACTCAAGAAACAAGTGACAGATGATTTCATTTAATAGTAAATCAAGTATATATGATATATCAATATACAACTTCAGTATGTCACTCAAACTGTTGGTGACGCAAAAATGAAAAGGCCTATCAACTGGGACGGAATGAAGACTACAATAATCACTAACGTTTGACTTGGGGGTACAAGTGTTGGATCAACCTATGAATGAAATATTTCCAGCATAAATTTGAATCGATGTGGGGCAGAAGAGACGCAACCTCGCAATTACAAAAGCAAGGAACCGTGATTTTCAAACTTCTAGAAGGAACTCCTCCTCAATTGTGTTGCCCTCTTAATCTGACATTCTCATATCACACAATTTCTCACTTCCCCGGCATGGGCATTCACAAGGAAGAAGCATCATCGCATTTGTCCCTCTTCACCTCTCTTCCCACAATCTCATGAACACAAACACAATTGCAGCAACTCGTCCAAATTCATCCCTTCCGCTCAAAATTCAAATGGCATTTCAACTGGCTTTAACTCGTACATAATAGCCGTCAAGATCCAATGGAGGGACATGGATCGTTACGGTGATATTTTCTATTCGTCTCTTCTTTCACAAATATTCTCCTCAGCCTGCATGATTGTTCTATGATCAACTTATAGGTCGAGAGGCGAGAGGTGATTCCAGGCCACGAATGAAAATTGGTCAGCATAACCCTGCGTATCATCTGCTAACAATTGCCAAATTAAGGCTCCAGCTCCAGCTTGCCTCTTCTTTGCTGATTCATATATTTTGTCATAAACCGTCTTCAAGAATATATCTCTTTGATATGACTCTTGTTGATTCTGATGCAATGATGACCCAACTTCTGTGAAAAGAACCGGTTTCTTCAGTATGTCATCCCCATCATGTATGTGAGAATCCACCCACTGCGAAAGATATTTCACTTTTTCATCCAAACTGGCCTCCGGGATCCTACAACGAACAGAGAAGAATTTAAAAGTACAGAAGAAAATAGAAATGCAAAATTTGCACAGAAAGCAAAGAGTCATTGCCTAAAGCTCCTTTAAAACAAGTACAGGGAGGCTTTCACGATTTCCACTCCTTTTCATGTTGTTAATTTAGACATGATAATCTTTCTATAACCAAAAAGCACAGCTAGCAGTATTGGGAGATGCATTCCAATTTCAACTAATTTCAAGTTGCAGCATCATCTAGTGACGCTTAAAGCACTTATTGAAGTGATATTAGTTTCTACAAGCATCATCCCAGGCTGAAGTTTACTAACCAACTATCGGGATATGCATGGACAGAAGCAAAATCAATGCTGTGAATTGCTGAGTTGTTAAGGAAATCTGTTCCAAGTGAAGAGGCCCATTCCCCAGGATTAACTGCATTTTTTTCTTGCGTTTGCAACCCATAAAACCCCTCAACTCCAATGGTAACGAGGTGTCTTTGGTCTAAGCTCTTGATATATGCAGCCATCTCAGTGATCCAAGACTGTTACACAACCACAAACAAGATCAGGATGGAAGCATGAGAAGCTCAACTTAAGAAGAGGTACACGCGATACATAAGGAAAAAGGATGAGCTAATAACATAACAAACAGCAAGATTGTTTCTCATTCGTGGAGATCAGCATGATACAGCAATAAATAAGAAAACCTATCAATGTGAATATCTAGCAGATATATAATGATTTCTTTTGTATGGTAAATAAGGTGTGTTCTTCACTCAATAAGATCACAGAAGTGTATCCAGAAAGAGACACGAGCCTGGAAACATCCAAAGAATTAGTCTTCTAAACCTCAAGATATTTGATGAGAATGAGATCCACATGATTTTATTCATAGAGAGAGAGAGAGAGAGAGAGAGAGAGAGAGAGAGAGAGAGAGTTATGAAGTTTACCTGAAGAAGTGGAGCAGACGACCCAGATACACCACGAGGTTCATTCATTAGCTCCCAAGCAAAAATAGCTGGTTCATCAAAATAATGAACTCCAGTCATAGAGTTTTTTCTTGTTGCTACTGCCTGCACAATGAGGTAGTTATGCAAGCATCATATGCCTTTGTCATGCAGCCAAAATACTGTGGCACAAGGAACAACATTCATCCGCTTCTAATGCCTAGCATGAAGCAGAAAAACGAGAGCACAATCTACCTTGACATAAGCCTTGTAGTACTCCTTTATTGTGGGATGCAAGAAAAATGAATCTGCCGATGAAGAGACGTTCTCTCCAGCTTCTTGTGCCCATCTGATATACTGTGCTTTACCACCAAATGCATTCAAATTGTTGACTAAGCTCAGGATTACTCGCACCCGATTCCTCCAAGCTTCAACAATTACATAATCTAATCCCTGAAATCAAATTAACAAAGCTAAGAACGTCGAAATGTCCCTGCCAAATGTTGCTTGTATAAAAAAGTGAAATCTATATTCACAGGAGAGCCACCACAGGGAGAAAAGAGTACAAACATACTGACAGCTATTTTTATATCTTGATGGTCATCTCCCCACCGCAAAGTTAGCACCATTCACCTGTCCCTTCGCTCAACCCACTACTTACAGCCATTTCCGGCAGCTGTATAAACTATTTTCTACTGTAATCTCTACGGTCTACAGCTAACACTCGTAGCTGCAACGAAACTTCTTGCAATTCTCCATCGGAGATTCATCCATGAGGAACCCGATACTTCACCTACATGCACATATCATGACGACGAAACGACGAAAGGAGGTGTTCTGCAGTTCTTTAATTCAAAGCTCAAGTAACTCCCACTGAATTCAAACCCCGGAAAGAAAACGTTAACCGGATCCTAAAATTCGGGGATCGAATACTTCCATTTCTAAATCAATCTCATAAATTTCTCCAATGCTTTCTGCGGCTAGCAGTGGAATCAATTCTATCGACGGGGAAAGAAAAAATCTGCCGTTGGCAACCCACCGACACTGCACACGAAGGAAGGAAAAGAAAAATGGAAAAACAGAGCGCAAGAGAGTTCATTTCCACAGACCCTGAACACCCTCTCGTCGAAAACGCCCGGCGACCTCTGCAGCGCGTTGGGCCCGTCGCCGTCGCTGAACGCCCACGTCCGGCACACCGTCATCCCCATCCCGGCCCCTCGCCTCATCATCTCCGACACCCTCCCCCTCGACGGCCCGCCCCACACGCTCTCCTCCATCAACCAGTACGAATTCCACCCGTTGACGTACACCGCCAACTGGGCTCGATCCGCTCCTCCTCCGCCGCCGTCCACGACCACTACGAACCGGGTCGAGTTCGTACCCACGAAGCCCATCTTCGGGAGCCATAGAACCGGGAAGGTGAAGCTGGGTTCGTGGAAGCTGAGGTAGAGGATGAGGAGGACGGTGGCTCCGCCGAGGATCGGATACAGAGCCTTGTCTCTCCAGTTCGGCTTCATCTTCGTGGCCTCTTCTTTCCTCGTTCGAGTTTGGGAACGAGTCGAAGAGTTTCTCGAGAAATCATTCTTCAATGCGGGTCAACAAAAGTCAACGTCCGACGTGGCGCCTTGCCGTCGTGTCGTCGCTCTTTTTCATTTCTCCGACAGTGACGCGGCACGAGCGGAAGCGCGTTGATTGGTCCAGTTGGCTTCCGTGTCAAGCAAAGTCAGGGTAGTTGGCTGTTGTGCTTGAGGCTTAAATTTATGTCCAACTTTCACTTCGACCCCAAATTTGCCTGCACATTTCAGCAATCACCACTGGTTTAATCAAGAACGAAAGTGAAGATATTGGATAAAAGTGCAAGTTCATTTAATAGCTCCAATGTTTATAATTATAAAAGAAATATTTTTTTGACGGATGAATAGAGTTCAAAACTGAAGATATTGATAAAAGTGAAGATATTGCTAATAGCTTTTTTTTTTTTTTTTTTTTTTTGGTAAAGTACAAGTTCATTTAATAGCTCCAATGTTTATAATTATAAAAGAAATATTTTTTGACGCATGAATAGGTTCAAACTAGAACGAAAGTAAATTATTCTTTTAAGATTAAAAAAAAAAATCGAAGAAGGTTAGGAATTGACCTAAAGTGGTTTTTAGAAAATTAGACCCTTGTAATTGTGAAACGAGAGAATTACATTTTGCCCCTCAAATTTTTCTGATTGGGGAAAGTTGTGTCCCCTGTTTCAAATTTTTGCAAGTTGCCTCCCAACATTTTGAAATTTGTGGTAACGTGCCACCTACCGTTAATTCTAGCCAAACATTTTTTTTTTTCATATATCTAACCACATGACTAATTATTAGAAGGTGAGTTGGTCATGTATGATCTATCACATGGTTAGATGACAATATATTTCAAAACTGTATATCAATACAAATTTGGTGTTAGTTCTAACTAAATTCTCGTCGATTCTTCAACCACACACTTCCATACATAATATAATTCTACATTATTCTTCGACTTTCTTTTTCATATCTATATACTTACATGATAAATTCACCCATCATAATAATTCACGTGTTGTCTCGCCCTCAGAAGCTCCAAGCAAAAACTCAGTCGGAGTCAACGCCAAGGGACGAATGACAGCTGATTTCTTAAACTCGGGTAGCAAATTGCAAAAAATCTATACTTACCCACGAGCCCGGGGGAGAGGGGAGGGGGCAAATTTGCAACGACCCTAAAAACTCCGGGGGCAACAATAATATGTAGTTTGCCCCAAGGGGAAGGAAGGCCTGAGCGGGCCGGGCCAGCCCCGGCCCAAATATGTCCCCAGGCCCGGCCCGAAACTGGATGGGCCCTAATTCGCGCCTCCCGCCAAGCCCGGCCCGTATCGGGATCTTCCTGCTCATTCTTATGCGCGCTTCTCTCTCTACTTTTCTCGTTAAATGTCCCTGCATCACCATCCCATCAGCGGAGCATCAACTAACAATCGAATCAAAACGAAACGAAACGGAACGACCGAAAATCGCCGATCCCGATCGAACGCCGACCTCCGTCGCCGGCGGATTAGGGTCGAAGCCGCTCGTCCGATCGCAAACCCTAGCGGTCCGTCTTCCCGAGAAATCTCTTCTCGCTCGTCTTCGCTGCAGCTTTCCCCGGCGGATTCCGCGCGGTTCGGTGGACACGAAGAGGGGCGGGGGCGGGGGCGGGGGCGGGGGAGGGGGCGGAAGGGAGGATGTCGTTCGATCTGGTGTTGAAGCCGACGTGCGGCGGCTGCGGGGCGGCGGCGGATCTCTACGGCAGCAACTGCAAGCACATGACGCTCTGCTCCACCTGCGGCAAGGCGATGGCGGAGTCCGGGGCCAAGTGCTACGAATGCGGCGCCACGCTCACTCGCTTGATTAGGGTTTTGTCCCTCGCCCTCTCTCTGTCCCTCTCTCTCTCTCTCTTTTCCGTTCCCTTCGGCGGATTGAGTGTGTTACGTGGTTTTGCTTTTGGATGTGTTCGTTACTCGTTTATTGGATTGTTTAGTTAGTCAATTTAGGTGATTGAGTTTTTGCGAGGTGAGGAGGTTACAAGCTGTCTATGGTTTTTCTGTGTTGTTGGAAGCTGAGATGCGCGTATTGTGGGCGGTGAGGGAACATGAGTGGGAGCTGAAATGCTGTGTATGTTGTGCGTTATGTAGGAATATAATGTCCGGGCTGGTCCCAGCAGTGAGAAGAACTACTTCATTGGTAGATTTGTCAGTGGTTTGCCGAATTTCTCGAAGAAGAAGAGTGCGGAGAATAGGTGGTCTGCGCAGAAGGAAGGGCTGCAGGGGCGTCAAGTTACGGATACCTTGCGGGTACGGATGGACTCTCCTCGTCTATGGACTTCCCCTCTTGCTATTTTTGGAAGTTCGTAGATTGTCACTTTAAATGGTCAACATCATTCCTGTACCTCACATTTTGAAATCGGCACTGCTTATTTCCATATATAGGAGTTGAAGGATGTGTCAAATGTTCTCACTTCTGTTTACTTGATCATCCTTTTGGTTGTAATCCTCTTTCCTGATGCATTTTGTTGAGTAACACGCTTTGAGTTTGCAGTAATTTATCATCATGTCATTATAGTCCTCCTTTTGCGTATGTCATTATGGATTACAGTGGTTTAATATGACTCTATAGGTTCAGTTATAGTTCTCTTGTGGTTTGAATGTTAAAGGATAGCGGTACCTTTTCTTTATCTTTGAGGTAATTATCTCTCAAATTTTCAGCTTCTATGATTATGGTTTTAAGCATCTGACTCAGTTATATCTTGGTCTTAACAATTCTTATTGTGGTGCTCATATTGGCATGCTAAGGTTTGTAAATAGATTTCATTTTAGGGGTCGGCAATGTTCTAATTGCATTCAAATTAATACACGGCTGGTCTGATTCTGCCTTCATCTTTGACGCTCTTGTTGTTCTTTGGCACAATTGCATCTCATAGGAGAAATATAAGAATAAACCCTGGCTTTTGGAGGATGAAACGGGACAGTCTCAGTATCATGGCCATCTTGAAGGTTCCCAGTCAGCTACTTACTACCTATTAATGCTTCAAGGAAAGGAGTTTGCTGCTATTCCTGCCGGTTCTTGGTATGAAAAACTCATTTCTGATTAATAATTTATATATGATTTTCCTCTCTTCTAGGCTTCTCTTCAGCATACAAGGGTTCTAGCCTGGTGGGTGGGGTTGCAATTTCTACAAATTGTACTCCTTGGGACTGCTTATGTTGGATTATAAACAAATCTGGAAATTATTGTCGGACAAAATCCCCTTTTGTGGTTAAATTGGGGGAAAATTTGTGTTTTTACGGCTTTTGAAGTGTATTTCTTTCACATATATAGTGAATTAGTTAAACTTGCACCAGAAACTACATTCAGTGGCAGGATATTTGCACTATAAGATAGATTCAAGAATGAAGATAGTTTAATGTGGCCTCTATACCTGATAAAATAGCAAAATGCTCAACAAGAGTGTAACGTCAATATCTTAGGCAGAGATTGCTCGTATTAGTGAGGAAAGGGATTATTCATCTAGGAAATGTTAAATAACATGCCATGCAAATTGGGTTTCAACCAAACACCTTTGCCTTAAAGGCGCGTAAAGAAAGTGAGGCAGGCTGATTGCAATACCATGAAATTTCTGTTAATAATTTGGGAGCTTATTATTGTGCTCCTGTGAGGCGGTTGGTGTTCCTTTATTACCCTTGTTGTAGAAAGGCTGTGAATCTGTTATGCTTGTCCGAGTCAAGCCAAGGCATTACGCTCTGCTATACAAGTCATATATAATGTAATTGGAGTGGTGACAAACCGGTCACATGTTTTACAGGTACAACTTTAACAAAGTTGCGCAGTACAAGCAACTTACCTTGGAGGAGGCAGAAGAGAAGATGAAGAACAGAAAGAAAACTGCTGATGGTTATCAGAGGTGGATGATGAAAGCTGCTAACAACGGAGCTGCTGCCTTTGGTGAGGTTGAGAAATCCGAAGACAAGGATGGTAGTGGAGGAGGAGGAGGAGGAGGTGGTGGTGGTGGTGGGAGGGGACGTAAAAAGACAAGTGGTGACGATGATGAAGGTAACGCATCAGACAAGGGAGAGGAAGATGAAGAAGAAGAGGCAGCAAGGAAGAGTAGGCTAGGACTCAACAAAAGGGTTGGTGATGATGATGAAGAAGGTCCAAGGGGAGGTGATCTAGATTTGGATGATGATGACATTGAAAAGGGTGAGGGTGTCCTATGTTTTTTTTATCTTTTTTTGGGTGGTGGGCGAGGGTGTCATAGAGGGTGTCTTATTTATCTGCCGATTTATGTTGCAAACAATCTGTTTCTTTCTAATTATCTTAGATGGAGGAGCTAGTTAGAGAACTTAATTGAAAAACCAAAAGAAAAAACATCACAGTAAATTAGGGAAGAAAAACACAATTCTGAAATTGGACTTTCCCTTCTCTCTTATTAGAGTAATATTTTTTCAGAAGCTCAACGGAAGAGCAATTGGCCGTTATGTCACGAGAAATCAGTGATACCTTAGGAAGTGCTCTTTCTTGTGTATGCCATGAATTACAATTGTAATCAATCTTTCAGTCAACATTATATCATTTTTCACACCTTTCTTCTATATGAAAAGCACATTTGGTTTTTCTTTCCTTGGTTTGACATTTTTGCACCTTCAAGCATCTCTGTGATTTCCTTGGGATCCTGTAATATGCCATTAGTTCAGAGGTTCATTATGTTTGATGTATCTCTGTTTGTTTGCTCTAGGTGATGACTGGGAGCACGAAGAGATTTTTACTGATGATGATGAAGCTGTTGGGAATGACCCACATGAACGAGAAGATTTGGCACCTGAAGCTCCTCCTCCTCCAGAAATCAAAGTATGTATGCCTATCTTTCTGCAACTAGGCCTTTTTTGTGGAAATACCAGAAATAGTTTGGCCGGATGATGCATTGATGAAGTGTTATTTGGTTACTAAGATGCATCAGCAAGGCGACATAGTAGGAGGATGGCATTTCTTTAGTAAGCAGAGTGCCAATATGGTGTTTTCTTCAGATTGATGCTCCATTTTTCCATTTCTTTGTTCCTTGCTCCAAAATTGAGTTCTTTTGGGCCTAATCTTGACGCCCATCACATTACAGCAGTTATTTATTTTGATTTGTTCTGATTTGTTTTTCTATCAAAGCTCAATTTTGTCATGGGCTTAGTTTATTGTTCAAGGTCTTCTTAGACAGCATTAAGGGTGAAAACTAGTTTTGATCTTTCAAATTTACTCCTTATTTGCCGTTCTATCTCTCAACTTTAAAATTGTGACATTCTTACCTTGAATTTTCAAAATTATGGCTAGGGAAACTTATTCACATCCATCTTATTTTTTTATGAAATAGTTTATCCGCTTGAGATTAAACTATTGTTGTAGTCTTCTGCTGAAATTTTGTGCATCTGAACACATTCATGCATCAATAACATAGAAATAAACTAGCATTTCAGAATTGACAAATTCTTGATACATGTCAAATTATTACTGAAAAAAAGTTTTGAGCGATCTATACTTAATTTCAGAATCAAATGAACTCATTGGTTTGTGAAAAGTTTACTGAAGAGTTATGACTAACGCCGAGATTTGTGGTCATAACAAGGGTGAAAAGCCTTAATTTTTTTTTATTTTTTTTAATTATTTCCATTGGTGGGGAGTTGGGGTTTGTGTAATCCCGCACAAAGTTGAGCAGCGAAAAGAGTTGTCTACATTGATGCCTATGAGAGCTGGTTATGATGATTGTGCATTGATTTATTCTAAAGGATGAGGAGGAGGATGAAGCAAATGAAGAGGAAGGAGGACTGAGTAAATCTGGAAAAGAATTGAAGAAGCTGCTTGGACGAGCTAGTGGGGGCAATGATTCAGATGCAGAGGAAGATGATGACGATGAGGATGTAAGTTCTCAAATTGACTGCTCTGCAGAATAATATTAGGTCATCATTATCTTCGGCCCCTCTAGTACAGCTTTCTTTTGCTCAAGGAGATGCATAGTCGCTGTGATGGTGATCAAATATTAATTGGAAGCTAACCATGTCTGTTGATTTTGAAAGATGCATGTTGATAGCTGCATCAATTTGTGTCTCTTTTCACTCTTGTGCAGATGGAAGATGAGGTGGGGCTTTCACCTGTACTGGCCCCTAAACAGAAGGAAGCCCTTAAAGAGGAACCCGCAGAAGAGAGCCCTTCAAAACCCACTCCTTCTGCATCTGCTAAGGGAACTCCACCTACTTCCAAATCTGCCAAGGGAAAGAGGAAGTTGAATGGAGATGATGCTAAACCATCGAATGGTGCACCCCAGAAGAAGGTGAAGACGGAAACTGTATGTTCGTTGCCTTTTGACTCTGTTCTCTTGTTCCTAGCAAAAAAAAAGAGACTATTCTCTTGTTGTGGCTTCTGTATTATTTCTTTGGTATCTTTACTCTGGACATGTGAACTTGCAATTTCTATAGATAGCCAAGATAAATTGTAATTTTCCGTTGTTTTCTCAATTGATTTGTGGGATCAGGAAGCAAAATCTTCCGCAAAAGATGAAAGCGTGCCTACTTCTAAAAGCAGCATTGCCTCTAAAGCTACACAGTCAGATTCGAAGAGTGCATCTACTCCGCCTACCGGACCGGTTGCAGAAGAAGAGATAAGAGCATTCATTTTGCAGAAGGCACCTGTTACCACACAGGATCTTGTCGCTAATTTCAAAGCAAGACTCAAAATCCCTGAGGTGCTGGGTCACTCTTTGATGTCTTGTTTCCTCATCTTCCGTTAATGATCCAAGAACTGCTGTCACTTTAGAAGTAGTCCAATTTTTTCAAAATGTCTCATATGAGTGAACTATTTAAGATATGGATGATTTCTAAATAATTTGAGTAAGGTTTTCTTTTACACTTCCGTATGATGCTTAAAAAACAGCATGTATAGCTAGAGCTGGGGTTCATGTGTTGACGTACTTTCTTGGCAGTTTTTACTCGTTTCTAAGGTTGAACTTACAATTAGAAATAAAACAGCCATCTCTTGTATTATCTGCATTATCCATGACTTTTCGGAATGTGCTGGAAGCAGATTAAAGTATCCCCAGCTTTTTTTTCCCTAAGTGAAATTCCTATTCCTTTGTGCAGGACAAGAAGGCCTTTGCTGATATCTTGAGGAGAATATCCAAGATACAGAAGACCAATGGATCCAGCTATGTGGTGCTGCGAGATAAATGATGATTCTCTATAGCTTGTAAGTCTGGTTGGAGATCAGCTGGATCATGTGCTTGTCAGAAATTTTTAAGAAGAGGATAATGACACAGAAAATGGAGATTGAAATTGTTCCTCTGTGAATTGCTGTCCTGATTCTGCTGCGGTACATTGTTGCTTGCATGAGAGAGAGAGAGAGAGAGAGAGAGAGAGCGAGATACCGCTGTAATTCTGGCATTTTGCTGCTACAAATGACGGAAAAAATGCGTCGACACAAGTCTTTTAGATTCAATTTGGCTGCTGTTCTTGGTTCGTGCAGTATTTAATTTCATGTACGGTCCAGATTATTCTCACTAGACTTGAACATTGTTGGGGTGCTGCTATAATCTCTGTGAGGTGCTAAAGGCTGTACCAGAACCGAAGAATTTGTCGTGATCAATTGGAGGCCCGAACAATTCATTATCAATAATTGACTTAATAGCATTACTTGAAATTCAGATTTTACCTTCAGAATTGCCGGACAAGGGTTTGGCCAGGGTGCGGAGGGAGGGGAGCAACGCTGCCGCCACATGAGCCACAACGCACATGAAGCATAAAAACGGCCATTTTGTTAGTGAAACAGAATCAGGCATCACTCTCTTCAGCACATTTGAGTCACTCCCTTGGAGAGCAAAATAGCATGATGTCAGATTCTGAAGGCAGCCAGAACCGAACCATCTTTCCTCGAGCACCTATTTTCACTTCGTTTCATGTTACATACTTCAGAAGGGCACTTGTCTTCGACTTCTCTGTTCTCTGTGCATATTTACCCCTCTGTCCGAGGACAATATACCTCAAGGACAAAGTGGCATCGTCGACTGGTCCCGAGCAGGATGGGTGGATGCTGCTTGATGAAGCCACACAAAAACTTCAACATCAATGGCGACCTAACAGATTCAAACAAAACTAGGAGAAGCTAGGAAGCATTCTTCTAAAGTCAGCTTTTAAGGCTTCGGTTATTTTCTTGCCTTGTGGGTGAAGTAATCTCTGCTTCTTCTTCTTCTTGACTTTGAAGCAACTAGGCTTTGAACAATTCGATGATGGTGGGTTGTACGGTTTGATCATTATGGTTGGTGGGGTTTGTGACTGCTCTTGGTGCTTGAAAGTGCTTATTTTTGCACCCATAGCTCGGGTCTCCTCCAAGTTGAGGAGTACTACTTTGTGCTAATGACAAAATGAAGAAGAAATTGATAAATCACATAAATGATGGTTTTTGATTAGACTAAACATAAATGGACAAAATGCACGGATTGAAAGATTTTGGGCGCCAAGAGCAAGAAGAAGGTGATCATGACAATACAGCTCTAGCTATAATCACTAATAAAGTATTGTTGGGTTTTGACTCATTATGATCTCGTTCCATCCAATGTACCAACTAATAGCAGAGCCTAACAGCTCGAAATTACATGTGATTGTGGAGATATATGGTTTTGAAAGTGTATTGAAGATCTTCGAATGCGGAAACTAATGAGGAAAGAAAACGTCAAATTATTTATCTTAACCCCTAAATTTTGACTAAATATGCAATTTCATCTTCGGACATTTGATGGATCTAGCTATGCTGTGCTGCAAGATAAATGATTATTTTGCATGGCTTATAACTCTGGTTGTACTTTAGCTGGATATACCGTTGTTGACAAAAATTCTGGCCTTTTGGTACTATATATTGTGCTCTTCCTTACAACTGATGAAAAAAGATGTGTTGTCAACGAAAAGTTTTTCGGCTTCAATTTCGATGTTGACCTTGATTCGTGCTGTCTTCGATGTCCGTTGATGACATCCATTTTTGCCCACACATCTATCATACCATTTTTCGAAGCAAATAGTTTCTGTGATCGAATTTGGCGATAACGACGAAATTAAAAATAATTAATTTATGCAACCCTACATCAATTTTTCCTACCACACTCCTGCATGAAAACATTAAATGCAGGATAGTTCAATAATAACTAAGTTTCAATCTGCATAACTCATTCGTGAATTCCGTAACTATTGGGGATCAAATTCGTCAATTGAGCAAAAATCAGTGGATGGTTAGGAACACCAAAATACATAAAGGATTAGTACGCAACTCAACCCTCAATAAAAAAATATCATCATTTCATCATCCCACATTCATTTTCTTTTTCACCGGACTTCTTCTTTATTTTTAAGATGTATTTGGTTTAAGTTTAGAAAAATGCAAACCTTTAGATTAAAGGAGTTTCTCAAAATACAAGTAACATTTGGAAAAGTATATTTTAAAAAAATATTGAAAAGCAATTTTGATGTAAATACCATTTGATAAAAGTTATACTGTGTAAAGTACTAATGCTATTTTTTTTTTTAATTTTATTATAAGCCACCAACCAACAATTAGCATGCCATTGACTAGCAATGAATAGCCATGCTTACCAATAACCATGATTATCGATGACAATGGTACAGTCATCGATATACAATGACAACTAGTTGGCAATTGACGCTTCAATTAGAGAAGTGTTGACCCCTAAAAATACCCTTGCAAGCACGTGCTAGTCACGAGAGGTATAAAATTCTAAAATCGCCCTAGTGGCCGTATATGGGCCATATATCAGCTCAACCCATAAGTGGTTATGAAAACAAAGGGCAACTAAGGATTACAAAAATCTTTAGGCTGGATTTCAAAAAACATACAAGTAAAGACATATAATTCTATAATGAAGTAGTTGATCGCCATGTGTCAAAGCCAAAGAACGCTGTTGAAGACATAAAATTGATGGTGAATTTAGGTGGGAACAGTTAAAAAAGCATCAAACTCAAGAGGAGCAGTTAATCCTTGCTGGACAAGCCACCAGAATGTTGTTGAACAAATTAGAAACTAGATATAGATGATGCGGTTCAATATAGAACATGGAGCAACCCTTAAGGAGGAAGTAATTTACAATTGACGATTATCAAATTGGCCTATAAATACTGCAGGCAATCCAACAAAAGATCCCCTGAACAACACACAAAATTACTTTATCTTGCTTTTATTCTTATTTAGTCTTGTTTAGTTGTACCTTAAGATTCTTGTCGTAAATTCAATTCCAGCGAGTGTTTATATCTTAGGCAGTGCTGTCGATTAGATTGCAATGCTAACCCACTATCCAACGTTGTTAATTAGATTCCGACGTTGGCTTCTCATATCCATCTAGAAGCAATATGTGACATCTTAGATTTTCTAACTCTATAATTATAGACTTGTAAATATATCTTGTAATAAGCATGATACTTGTAAGTATTCCAGGTTAATGTATGTAAAGCCCACGATGCCTCCAACAAGAAGTGAAATGAACCCTTTATGATCCTTTGAATGTGCTCATGTTTGGAATGGCTAATGGTAAAAATAGGACCGGACATAATAATCATTTCTTAGAATTGTTCAAGACCATGTAATATCCATGTTATACATACTAACCAACTAGGTCAGAATACTTACTGACCAAAAAAAAAAAAAAAGAACTAGGTCAGAATACTTTAGTGCGATTAAACAGGTATTGTCATGACACTAACCTATATAGTTTCCGCTTGGGCTTAGCATGCGACATTGTCGAGATGTCACACAATGTTTGCTAAGTGATGTTTTTACTATCCAGCGTCGTCGATTAAATTTTGACGTTGTGTCCTCGCGTTCATCCAGGAATAATGTTTGTTAGGTGATGTTATCACTATCCCGCGTCATCGATTATATTCCAACGTTGCGTCCTTGTATTCATCTAGGAGCGGTGCCTACTAAGTGTTATCTCCATTGCCTAGCGTCATTAATTAGATTTCCATGTTGTGTACTTGGACTGGTTAGAGACCAATGTCGTCTAAGCACATTATTAATACCCAATGTTGTCGAATCATCGTCAATGTTGTATAAACTACTTTAATTTTAATGAGATTTCATTATTATGTTAAAGTGAGTTTAGATGACATCGTTAAGTAGATTTCGACATTGATTACTTTTGGTATTAAACTCGTGTTAGATGAATCAAGCGATTCTTTAGATTTGAGATTATATGGTATATGGTCTCGCTCGCATTTGACCCTCTTTGCCCAAAACTATTACAGAACTTGAGTCTCCTTTAATAAAAGTCAAAATATAAGACTTGGTGAAATATATTCCGTGGCAAGATCCAAAACCAATGAAATAAGAAGTGTTGAAGGTAAAAACTTAAGGCAACAACGATGCTGATTAATGGTTGGCTTCAGTGATAATTGAGAAGATCAATGTGCAATTGTGGAGATGCACTAGAGTTGAATGACAATTAAAGAGTTATAACTGCTTATAGATAAGGTAAGCATGCAATTATGGAACATCTTGTGGATATGTGATTGTAACCTCTAATTGGAATAGTAACCGCTTAAGAGTGCTTATATTTAGTGATAGGCTATTTAAGCTATGTTGAATCGTTGTAGAAGAGGATCCACAATCATCAGCACAATTACATATCCTTCAATTTATTAATTTATCTTTCCATTTCCTGCATTTACTTTCCCTTAGATCAATTAGTGCTAGTTCTTCATGAGGCCTTATACTTCTTATTTGAAGTGCCACAGAATATGATTCTGTAAAAATCAAAATCAACCTTTGGGGAATGTTATTTCGTTGCCGCCAAAATCTTGCCTTAAAGGGGGCCACCCTTGGGAAATAGATTTAGAGGTACTTGTTAATGAGACAATCCGAATGGTACATACAAGTTAAGGTTTCATATGGACCTTTGCTTAATAACATCGCAAATGGACCCTCAATCATAAAAGTGGTCTCTCCAAGATCATTCCTCACATGATGTGGGGTTTGCAATTTCAATTCGGATTGATCCTAAAAATTATATGAAAGGAATGAGTCATCATTAGCCTACTAAGGTCAACTAGAAACCTAATGGGGTGTGAAGAGTATCTCACTTTCTACACAACAAAATATTTATGAACTAAAGACTTGATTACACTAGTTACCTAACTAGTATTCTTTAGTATTAAAACTTGATCATCTATTCACTCAAGTGAGCAGTTTTTTTTTACCAATTATGAGTCCTAAAATTCTTGTCCAATCAGTATTCAGGCAATGATTGTTTATAATGGTCCTAATAATTTAACCTAACCATGTGAAAAGTGAAAATCAATAGTCAATGTATGAAAAGGTGCAATCAAGTAAGATAGAAATGAAAGTACACAAACAATGACCTAATATTGTATCCAAAAAAAAAAAAAAAAAAAAAACATTGAAAATCTCTATCATAAAGCCCGACTTATTCAATTTTGAGTTCAATTTTTTATCAAAAGATTTTCACATTTTCATTGATAAACTAACTCTAAACTAAAGTTAACACACAATATATATATATCAAATGAAAATAATCCGAAACTTATGCAAAACTAATTTCTAAATTGTTGAAATTTTTTGAAATTTTTTATTTAAAAAATTAGTTTTTTAATTTTTCATAATTTTAAATTTGTTAATTTGTTAATTTTTATTTTTATTTTGTAATTTTTAATTCTGGAAAATTGGACTTTAGGCCT
This sequence comes from Eucalyptus erythrocorys, assembly GCA_014182555.1. NCBI lineage: Eukaryota > Viridiplantae > Streptophyta > Magnoliopsida > Myrtales > Myrtaceae > Eucalyptus > Eucalyptus erythrocorys. Next base: position 46,950,385 of record CM024601.1, on the reverse strand, counting down.
GGTTAGGGAACTCGATCTGAACCGCCAATTCGTTCTGGACCTTAATGGGCCGGGTTGGGTCTGAAAAATTGAACCGGCCTCAATTTTGCTAAAACTGGCCCAGCTTAATTGAGCCAACAAAACCCCGGCCCAAATTATTAATATCTATAATCTGGCCCATGAATTCTCAGCCCAGTCTCTTTAACCTAGCCCAGCATTCTCATTCCATAACACTTGGCCCAGCCCCCTAGCCATATCTTTGCCCGGACCGGCTCTTCAGCCCAACCTCCAACCCAGATCCAGACCACAACCCGATCCGACTCTAATAACCAGATCTGACCGATCTTCATTAGTAAGCTAACTATATTCACGCATCCAGCAAATTCTTGAATATATTCATATTCTCAGAGGCATATGATCGAACAGGTATATGGGCAATTAGTCGAGCACGAGATTTCGACCATGGTGAGCTCAGATTCCGAATTAAATCGAGAACAATCAGTTTCAGCACGCTCGAAAATTTCAATATCATCAGAGAAGAGACATCAAATTAGATTAGCCATTCTACAAAGCCAAACCACGTGAAAACTAAATGGAAAACAATTGAAAATCACCCGGTCCACGATGTTTGTATTGCGACGAACACTCGGATCGGCTACAGGATCCTCTAGCGAAGGAAACAAAATCGAACCGAGACCAATGCAGTGAGTCTGGCTCTTTGGCAAACGCAGCCGAGATCGGGAATGGCGAACGGCCGCAACTGAACGTGGTAACTTGATCATCTTCAGAGAGAGTTCCTTCTCTCCGTTTTTTCTTTGTGAAATTTTCTGGTTCCTCCTCCCCTCCTCCTCCATGGCCGAACGACCCTCTGGAAAGTCCGGCTCAGCTTCTTTTAGAAGGCTTTAGTCTGTCTGCTGGGCTTTTTGTTTCCTTCTTCTTTATGGGCTCAAGCACATTGGGCTAAACATAGTGGGCTAGGGGCTTGTCGGGCTGGACTAGACTCTCTCTCTCTCTCTCTCTCTTTCTTTTTCATCTTCTTTTTTTCGTTTTAATTATTTTTATTCATTAATTTATTTTCCGAATTTCCTTTCTTTACTTTTGTGTCCCTATTTATTCATGCTTGCTTATTTTTGTATTTTTTCTGTGTGTGTATGTGTACATATACATCCATACATATATATTTGCCATTTTAATTTATTTATTTTGTTATTTTTATTAATTTAACAAAAATAAGGTTAAAATAAGGTATCAACAGTCGTGGGGAGCTATTCCCGGTGAAACAATACCTTGAGGAGACCAGATGCAAAATTGATGATCTCTTCTTGTTGTGTTGTTTAGATATTTATCCTCATCATGCTTTTGTTGGTAATAATCTTATTAAGTGCCCCAGAGAGCTAAGGATAGCATTTGACGTTGTCCCTTTGCATTTAGTGATCTATATGTTCAATTTCATGCTTGTAAATGCTTCATTTCTCTTCCTCTGCTCGCTGTTTTCTCTTTTCTGGCCATGAAATAGCAAGATTTGGGCCTCATATGAATGTTTCATTTATATACCTTGACCATGTCTTAGTTTTGATTTCCCATCATTCTAGCAAGTCTTATGTCGCATTTCCATGCGTTGCCAGGGTCGCGTGCCTATGGACGGCGAGCGTTCACCTCTTTTGTGCGTGACTCGACCTGCTGCGTAAGCCTTGAACTGACCCTTATGGGTCCTCTTGGTTCGCATATGCATTGGGGTGAGTTTTAAGTGTTTTAATGTCGTTCTCAAGTTTTAAAGACGAAAGTTTTGTTGTGATTATATTAGCTTAATTCATGTTGTTAATTTGGTTTTTATACTAATGAAGTGGATGAGGGGTAGAAACATTAGTAATCACGATGGGATACACCCGTGACCCTCCGTGCCTGGTGAGCCCTCGCTGGCCATGTGCGAGGGCAATGAGCCCTTTAGACAAAAAAAATTAGCACCAATTACCCACTGTCCAGTGCCGTTATGTCGCTAAACAGCGGACTTCGGGACCATTACTGTCCAATTGAGGGCTCCAGACGGTTCCGGAGCATCCATTTTCCTTTAGTATGTATTTTTAAGGTAAAAAATAACAGGAAAAGGCATGATAATTGGCATTTTAGAGATAAATCACGTGTTTAGGACTATTTAAATTTGGGAAAATTATTCAAAAAGTCTTAAACCTATTGCACTTCTATCAATGCAGTCATAAACCTTTTTTTTTGGCCAATTGAGTCATAAACCTTTTATAATTGTGCCAATTTAGTCCATCTGGCTAAAATTGACTCAGAACAATTTTTTAATATTTTTTTTTTCATTTTTTTCGAATTTTTTAATTTTTTTCAAAATTTTTTTTCCACCTTCTTCTTTCCCTGGGCAGCGCCAGCCAGCCAGAGGCGAGGGCTGGCGAGGCTCGCCCTCACCGGCCACTAGCGAAGGCGAGCCTTGCCCAGCGACGGCGAGGCTGTCGTCGCCCAGCCATGGCGAGGCTCGGCCTTGGCCAGCCATGGTGAAGTCCACCCTCGCCAAATGGGCGACAGGTGGCCTTGCCGTCACTAGGCGAGGCTTGCCTTTAGTAGTGGCCGGTGAGGGCGAGCCTTGCCCGGCCGACGGTGAGGCCGTCGTCACCCGCCCGAGGCGAGGCTCGGCCTCGCCTAGCCATGATGAGGTCGAGCCTTTCCAGATTTGGCGACGGCCACCTCGTCGTCGCTGGGCTCGCCTTCACCAGTGGCCGGCGGAGCGAGCCTCACCGGATCCGGTGAGGCCGCCGTCGCCGGGTGAGGCTCGCCCCCACCGGCCACCGGTGAAGGCGAGCCTCGCCCGGCAACGGTGGGCGAGGCTCCTCCCGCCGGCCACCGGTGAAGGCGAGCCTCGCCCGCCCCGCCGGTCACCGGCGAAGGTGAGCCTCACCTAGCGACGGCGGTCTCGCCGATTTGGCGAGGCTCGACCCCGCCATGGCCGGGCGAGGCCAAGCCTCGCCTCGGGCCGGGCGATGGCGGCCTCGCCATCGGCCGGGCGAGGCTCGTCTTCGCCGGTGGCTAGCGGGGGTGAGCCTCGCTAGTGGCCGGTGAAGCTGACCTTGCTGGCTCTCTCCTCCTGCCAGCCGGCGGCGCCGTGGCGACTAGAGGAAGAAGAATGTGAAAAAAAAAAAAAAAAAATCGAAAAAAAATTAATTTTTTTAAAAAATAAAAAATATTAAAAAATTGTTCCCCGGCCGGCTATCTCCAGCCGGCGTCCATGTCAGCTTTCGGCCGGCTAATTTTGGCCGGATGGACTGAATTAGCACAAATGTAAAAGGTTTATGACTCAATTGCCCCCCCCAAAAAAAGAAAGTTTAAGACTGAATTGGCAAAAGTGCAATAGGTTTAGGACTTTTTGAAAAATTTTCCCGTTTAAATTCATGTTTAGTTGCATGTTAACTCAACTTATGATGCATCGGTATGTTTTAGTGTGTGATAGGTGTTAGAAAAATAAAAGAATGGCAAAAAAAAAATAATAGAGAGAGAGATAAATAAAAAAGGGAATTTGCAATTAGTGATAAATCTTTTCACCTCTACAAATATTCTAATTCATGCTTTGTTGAACTCCGTGTTATTAGAATACCCCATTGTCATTGTTTGGCCTTAGTGACTTGCATGTCTAGGATTAGTTCAAATTATTATCTCAGTATATCTATCTTGTACTTTGTCTTGTTTATGTGATTGATAGGTGCAATGTAATGATTAGCAATGCATAGTCACATAGATGAACGAACTTTGGATCTCTAAAATGGCAACACACAAACAAATTTTTTCCAAACAAAAGGAACCGACATTTTATTTGGCCTCTAAAAGGTTGGTAGCAATACATAAATAAAAACAACCCTTTCATAAGAAATTGAGTTGCGATAAGTAGGGTTAGGGAGAACCTGAACTAAGCATGAGCGCCACCTCGCAAGAGGAAACGTCTATACTTAATTGGTAATTTGTTAAATTTCATCTCGAGAGGGCTGTAACATCTAGATGATTCAAGATTATTGTCACTGGACTAGAACATTGTTGGGGTGCTTCTAGCGCTAGAGGCTCTATGATAACCAAAGAATTTGTCCTGATCAATTGGAGATCCAAACTACACATTGAAAATAATCACATAATAGCATCACTCGATGAATTTCAAATTCTCCTTTCAGAATTGCTGGAAAAGAGTTCAGGGGAGAACAAGAACAAAGAGTAAATAGCATTATGCCGAACACCAACATCACATGAACTACAACCAACATAAATGGATAAACAAAAAACACTATCGTCATCCACGAAAATATTTAGATATAGATTGTCATTAGTAATGAAAACTTTCATTAACTAATTATTTTAAGCGATACAAACCATTATTTTTAGGATGATATATTCCAAATCTATTATTTCTAGTAAAACAAATGGAGTGTTATAGAATCAGGCATCACTCTCTCCATCACATTCTAGTGACTCCCATGGAGAACAAATCAGGATGATATCAGATTCTTGAGGCAATCGAAACCAAACCCTCCTCAAACCCACTCTCCCTAAGACCCTCTTAGTATAGCATTTTGTCCCCTCAATTTTGTTTTTGTTTTCCTTTTTCTTTAAAGCCAAGATTTTGGCCAAAATTCACAACTATGCCACTAAGTCCAATTCCCTTTCCGGCTTCCAATTCTCACCCGATAATTCATTTTCCGAAAATTTTGAACTTACCGATAATTCGATGGACAATGAGGTGATGTTCAATAACTTAGTCTCAAAATCTTCGAAAGTTCGATATCTAAAATCGAATTTAATTTTGTGGCTAAAATTGATTAAATGTGACTTTAGTACAATCTATACTATTGGGCGGTTTTTAGGGGTTTTTGTGTGGTTGACCTTTGGTCGATAATTTTCGATCAACATTTATATCTCTTCGAATTGTGGATGACTCTTGATTATTATATAATCGCGAGGGCTATTACGTACTATGAGGACAAGATCAATAGAAAATCGGTTTATCATCGTTTGATATGAGTATCGTAATCGTGCGGAATCACCCATGAACCGACTACGTACTTTTGTCAAATCGATTTATATCTATTCACTAATTGGCTTATGACAGCATAGAAATGACCATTGTCGATACTTTTAGTTGAGCGGTCAATCTCTAATTGAATTCTCTGGTCTTTCACGTTTTCACCCATTAGGGCCTCGCCCAGTAAATTAATTAACCGATAAATGATTAGTTTGGAATAAATTAATCATCGGTGTATTGATGAAATAACAAATTCTTATATTTTGATAAGAGATCAAATTCTGAAATATCATATTTATTGTTCAAAATGATAAAAAATAAGTACGTAGTTTTCGTGATAAAGCAAATCAAAATAGAGCAAGAATATTGAAAAGCAAAGCCAAATCCAAAAAACAAAGAAGATTAATGGAGCACGGCAAAGTTAAGCACACACTTGTTAAACAAGAACAGATCTATCGAGCAAAACAATCGGCGGCCAATCGCTAGATCCCATGTCTTTGTTTATAATAAGCACATGCCAAAAATTCTCTCTAGTAACCACAACGTTGCCAATTGGCAATGTGTGCCTAAGTTTGGCTTCCTTTATACTACCGCCATATGGAGATGACCAAAATAGGTTGACCAAACACAAATCTAACAAGTGGAGAAGTAAATCTTCGTGATACAACGAGACACCAAAACTCTTGCGATCATCATTAAAGTTAGAGATAGAGAACTTGTCCACACATAAACTAGAAGAATATTGAATCTCCAAAAGCATATTTATTAAAATCTCAGATCTAGAGTTCGATAGGAGAGTTCAAGCTCTTAAATTGAGAACTAAAACGGGAGAAGGGAGCTGACAAATCTAAATTGGAAGAGAATAAAAGATAAGAAAAAAATAATAAAATGCAAAAAAAAAATCAATAAAAGAGAGAGGGGAGGGCAAAACTAGCTCAAACCCTCCCATGATTAGAAGGGATTGATAAAGCCAATTTTATGAACATTTTAAAATTCTTTGAATCTCTCCAAATACAAAAGAATTTGTATATTAACACACAAATTTGTTCTTTTTTCTCACTTATACTCTAGTTCTACATCTATTTCTAGATACATAATAAAGATATTTGTGTCATAATGTGTTCTTTTCCTTTCTTTTCCCTCACTAACATCCAAACACCATATTAACTCAATTTCTGTATATCGTCTTCGTTCTTTTCTCATCATTATTGAGATCCCTTCTTTCCTTTCGAATTATTCCTATCAAAGTAAGATTATTATATCTGAGAAATACTCTTCCTTTGTAATCCAAGGTGAGATAAGTGGGTCGCATCAGGCGACATATTAATTTTAGGGCAAATGCTGTTGCTGCGAACATACACCACAAAATGAAACCCTCAATGAGCAACTTCGCTGCACATGCAATCATCATAGCAGTACGCTATCTGGAAGTAAAGTCAATGGGAAAAGGAACTGCTGTAAATCGAGTCAGCGAATGGAGACGCAGAAATAAAGAATTAAAAGCGGAATCGTTTTTCTCCCATTTGCACTCAATTTCCAGACGGGTCACCTAAAGGACGACCGACGTGCCGCGTTCAGCTACTTTTAATTTGCGTGGAAGACTCGTCAATTCGGACATGGGATAAAGCCTCCCACATGACCAAAGTCTTGCAAATTGTCGGTGTGTGGGGTCTGAAAAATAAAAAAAATTTCAAGAGGTAAGGAAATATGGAGCAAGATAGAAATGTTGAAGGAATGTATTTCTGCTAATTGCTTGCAAGAGGGAAATAGAAATAGGAAGAAATACATGAGAAGTGCTTTAACTTGTGTATGACACTAACTTTAGTGCCATCACTTAAGTGTCACTTTAAAATAAATGACAATATCGAGCATTTTCATATCATTCGTGGACTAAATTGAATATATACTAAAATTTCAGAAATTATATTGAATAATTTAAAAGTTTAAGGGCCACATTATATATTAAGTCAAAGTTTAGGGACCACATTGTTCATTAGCCAAAGTTAGGAATTATCTGTATTATTTTCCTTTTCTATGGCTGCTGTAATCGCATATAGCAATGGGGTAAGTTTACAAAGCTGGGGGCTAAACTAGTGGCATAGGTATTGAAAGTTTATAGAAAGTCTATCTAGGGCTAGAGTTGCCACCGCCTGCAAATCAATACATGGTCGAAGAATGAATTGCTATCGTTTCCTGTAATTAATGAAGTATCTAAATATGGTCATTTGAAATTGCAGCGGCATTAATTCGCATGTCAGGAACCCGCGAGGGCTTTGTTGACCAACCATGCTAGTGGCAAGTTGCAACATTATGTTATGTCATGATTCAAATATATGATATTTTCTATCGTATCAGTTTCGATGGGTTGTTCTAATTCATGCACTACAATGAATTAATTATATGATCTCGAGAGCGATGTATTTGGAACTTGCGCATGTATATTTGTGAATTCAAATGCTGATTTAGAAGTAACCAACATGTAATTATTAAAATGCACATGTGAATTGTGTTGAAAATTATTGTGGCGTATAGCAGTTAACATATCTTAACTCGCCCATGTAACGTTCGTTTACATTTTTAAGTAAAGATGGGTCTCATGATATGTTGATGGGTTCAAATTTAGGCGCGTATTTTTATCTCCCCAGTTGACTTAAGTGGTAACTGACCTAACAATGAGCCCACACGTAAGAGGGAGATTGTTGAAACGCACTTATAAAAATGCAACTAAAAATGTTGATAAGATCGGACTTGAGCTCTCTTTTAAAGATCTCGTTGGAATATAATACGCAGAAATAAGAGAATCTTGCAATTTATATCAACGCAAAATCACCAAAGAAATAAACGAGAAATGATAAGGATACCAAAAATTTACGTGGTTCGGTCTGAATATTAGTACCTACGTTCACCAAAAGAGCCAATAACAAATAATCCACTATAATATGAAAATCAAAGTTTACAATCGCTCATATGCTCGGTATTTTCCATACCTAAATTTAAGCTCAAACCCAACTGTTTATAAATAAATAACTCACTTGGATATAAATTTATTGTACAAAATTATCACACATTCAAGTTTAAAATAAAATGCTCTACGTATACCAAAATCAAGAACTCCAGCGTTTGTCTTTGGCCCGCATATGTACGACTTCGCGTTCCTATTCAAGGCTTCATGCGGCTGGACGTCTTTCTTGTGTGGCTTCTTGAATCTTGCGGCTCCTGCGTGCAGCTTACTTTTCCACGTAAAAGAAACCCTATCCTTTTTATATTATGTGCCCAGAGTCAAAACTTTGACTCTGGCCCAACTTGGATTCTTTTCTTCAACGTGAACTAGGTTTCTCGTGCAGGTAAAAGTGAAACCCTTCTTTTCCTTTTATTTTATATTATTTCCTATTTTGTAAACCTTTATGTAATCCAACGAAGCTTCTTATATTGACCGAAGACATCCAAGACCCAAAAAAAATTTCGAATTTTTTTTCTTATGCATAATTTTGATTATTATCTTTATCAGAAAAATATCTTCACGATCAAATAATAAAAATTTTATCTAAGTAGATCGTATTTTGTAAATGCTCAAACTCGAGACAAAATTTGATAAATTTGTCAAAGTAAAGATATCGGACTTTTAGCATGAAATCACGCCAATAACATTGTGTAGTAATTTCTTGTTATGTGCTTTTCCAAACCAAACAAACTAGTTCACATCCTTGTACTCAATTGAAAAGGCAAGTATTTCCATGGCCATCTAGCGAGGGCTATCCATACAAAGTATCTCCTAATTTTTCATATAAATTATTTAAATACACATAAACTAGCTACGTAATGTCGCAATGATGTGCGTTGATGTGAAGTTGTCACTATAGGCAACAGTAACATCCAAAGTATTTTTGCACAATATTTTAGATGGTGGGAAATGTGATTTCATTATGTATTTCGCCCGATACGAAAGAATATATAGGTAATATGTCTTTTACAAGAGCCAGTGAAGAAGAAGGTACGAAAAGATGTAAATTATGGAATAGGTTGAGGGTATTATGGCGATTGACAGAAATAGCTTACCTGTTTTTAGCCTTTTCCTAATTTTGGGGTTGAACGGTATCAATGGGCTCGATGGATTTCCTTTCACACCCCAATCATTACTTTAATTTTTTTAGACCCCCACAAACAAGGTAATTTGACATCAATTTGTGGGACCCATCATCACAGGCTGACTTATGATTGTGAAGGTACAGTTATCTTAGTATGTGACAGCTCCTGGCTTTGCCTTCGGGGACATTCTTTGCCAGCTACCATTCAGAATAAATTCACCTTCTTAGCCACAAGTGAATTTTACAACATAAACACAAACCATAACCTCTGCAATATTTAGCTAGATCCGACAGTGCATCGAGCAAAAACCATCCAAAGCACCAAAAGCAGCAAACCCTAATATGTCTCACTCATCGTCCACCCTGTCTTTCCTCATTTCGCTGGCTGTTCTGATTCAAACCTACTCAACCCAGGCACAATTCTGCTTCAACACCACCGGAAACTTCACGTCGAACAGCACCTACGCAAAGAACCGTAAGGCCGTTCTGAGCTCTCTCTCCTCCAACGTGGCTGCACATGAGGGGTTCTATGCCACGAGCGAGGGCGAGGATCCAAACACTGTCTATGCCATCACTTACTGCCGAGGCGATACGTCGGCAGATACTTGTACAATCTGTGTGAGGTCCGCAGTCGAAGATTTGGTCGTGAAATGCCCTAACCAGAAGGCGGCTTTCTCCTGGGGAACTGGAGACCCGCCATGCTTTATCCGATACTCGGACACTCCGATCTTCGGCGTACTGCAAACGCAACCTACCCTTCGGGTCAAAAACGGCGCGAACATCACCATGAACCAAGACCAGTTCGATGCGATATGGAGGAACTTTTCGCGAAGGATAGCGAGTGAAGCCGGAGAGGGCTCTTCGAAGCTCAAATTCGCGAAGGGAGAGGTCAACTTGCCGGACAACAATACGATCTACGCATTGTTTCAGTGTAGTCCCGACTTGTCGCCGTTCGATTGTGGGGGTTGCTTGTTCCAAACCATTGATGATTATGATAAGTGTTGCCACGGAAGTAAAGGCGGCGTTGTTTATAAACCGAGCTGTATTTTCCGATGGGATTTGTGGAAATTTTGGGAGTCAAGCCCCAGTCCGTCATCGTCTTCTCCGCCACCTTCAGCTGCCTCGCGGGCTCATGGTGGAAATATTGCCAAAGGTACGTTGCGTTTAAGCTCGTGAAAATGCAATATCATTTGGTATATTGATTATTTTTTGTAAAAATTCTAGAGTGCTAGCATTTTTAACTTAAATTCATAAAATCGGAATACCTACTGAGTTAGTTTCGCTAAAAACCCCTGAATTGTAAGCAGCTTTAAATTTTATTGGCACAATTACCAAAAAACTTTTAAATTGCCAATTTGGTCTTAAACTTTTTTTTTTTCCCTAATTCAGAAATAAAACTTTTGCTTTATGCTAGTTCAATCTATCCACCCAATTTAGCCGGCCAAGTGTTGACGTGACATTGTTTGCTGCCTTGGACCTTTTAAATAATATTTGAATTTTTTTATAATTTTTCTTTAGGTTTGGAAATAAAGCAAAAGGATTGACTACCTGAAAGATACGAAGTATTCTACAATTTCCGTAATCTAGTAAGCTCTCTTGGATAAAGCAAATGCTCCAGATATAGAATAATTTGCACGTACTTAACAGTGAAACTTCAATGGGCAAACTCTCATTACTAATCGGAGATCCCCAACATTCCGGCCAGTTACAACAACATCAGCGATAGAGAGTCAAGTACTTCTGAGACCAAAAGAGACATGCTTATCGGAAGAGGGAAATATAGTGGAATGATGGGCTGATCCATCTTTTTTTGAGTTCGTTTTGGTTAAGCACCAATTTTTTTTTAAGCACATCGTACGCTTCAAAATAAAAATTTTATGTAATTCTACTTGTCAGGACGTCTGAATTTTGTAAATGTTCAGACATTTGTAATCAAATAATTATCAAATTTTAAATATAGCAAGAAAAGAGAATGAAAAACAAAAAGTCACCAAGTAAAGCCATCATATTAAGTATGGTAGGTGTCATTCAAAGACATGTAATAAAATTCAATCTCAAGGCGCACATTACATATTTAAAGAGTAAATGGTGCAAAACAAAATGGTGATTGATGCTATTTAATGTAATAATAGCAACATAGGCCCTCTTCTTTAACCTGGGATTAACAATCTTTTTTTCCCCAAATTGTTCCTGCACTTGAAAGTACATCATTCATGCTTCGTTTCATTGATGGATTTTACTAACGTAGTCTTAACAACTTCAAAGAATTATTGACGTAGATGAACGTTGCTGACATGATCTCTCTCTCTCTCTCTCTCTCTCTCTCTGTGACCATGGTCGCTTATGCTTCCAACTCTAGTCCACAGCCGCTAGATCCAGAGACTCGTGGCCAAGGACGCTCAATTTAAAGTCTTGTAGCTCCTACGGCCGTGGATCTTTGGCTCAAGCACATCCGAAGCAGCCATGGCTGCCATATCTCGAGCTTGCATCCACGGCAGAAAGAGGTCTCACAACCATGGATGATTAAGCTCAAGCTCGTAGCTATGGCCACTAGATCCAAAGTATCGGATGCTCGATCCAAAGTCTCATAGCTGGTGTGAACGCCAGGCTAGAGGTGGCAAGTGAGACCACTGTGAGCGGTGTCGTTTTTGTCGGCAAGGCCAGGAATTTTTTTTTTTTTCATCCATCTTTGAATTCACGACCATGGCCGCTTGAGGCGGCAAGTGGGTTGGAGGCGACCAGTGTCTTTGTGTCGTCGGGGCCACAATTCAACTAGGAATTCGTAAATCAAAGCTAGCTACTAACCTAATGGGATGATATTTGGTAGGTCACACAAATAAAGATTCGTAGATTCCCATGAGAGTTTGATAAATTTAAAGCATTTAAAAAAGATAAATGAAATTATTAAAAAAGTTGATAAATCGAAACAAAACCAAATAATGTTGTTAAGTAACACAATAAAAGCTAGTAAGCCATACTTGGTTGGCAAATTAATTAGAAAAAGTCAGTCGCCCATATAAGAAGTGGCGTTTGAGGCATTTGTAATAAAGGAAAATAACAGTTGATTAAATATTAAAAACGGTTGGTACTTTGCACATTGAAAAAAAAATGTTAATTTCATAAAGTGTTAATGAGTTATCGACAAGTCAGCAGAAGGTTAGGTACCTTGTAATTTTTCTTAGTAGCAACAGTTTCTTGTATTTACCATCTCTCTAAAAAATTGCACAAACGAAAAATCTTGCTTTATCCACATTAGTAGTATCGTCCTATATTTATGAGCTAATAATGGCAATATGTGCATTGCAATAGCAAATGTATGAGAACCTAAATTAAATTTTGAGAACGAGGGTCAAAAGCATATGTAAATCTTCATCAATTTATTCGAGTAGAGTAATAACTAATGGATTTTTTTATTTTTATTTTTATTTTTGGTCTAGCTAATGGATATTGTTATAAAATGCCTTCAAGGCACTTGTTACCAAGCCATCTGAAGTAAGTCTGAAGTGTTCCATACACTATTTTATGTCTAATCAAAGTTTTGAAGATCGTAGCTTTCCTTATTAGGTATTATGGCATTCACTCTTTCAGGATTGCAATTTAATTGATGGTTTTAAATACATGCTGAGAAAAAGAATCATCTGATCAGGTACCTTGGCTGCAATTATCGCTTCAGTCACCATTTTTGTAGTGCTTTTCTTCATCGGTTGTCGTTACCTTTGGAGGAGGCGAGCAGAGAAGAAACATGAAGCGGTACAAGAAGAAAGGGGTACTGACAGTCAATTTAGAAAACATAATAGCCAAAGATTGAAACTTTCAATGAGAAACAAAAAGATTTTGAAGCTATGACAGTAAGACATTAAAACAAGTATAAGTCTGAACGACTTTGTGGTTCTCTCGTGCAGGTGTAAGCGAGATCACATCCTTAAAGTCCTTGCAATTTGATTGGGATAATTTGCGTGTGGCCACAAACGATTTTTCTCAAGAAAACAAGCTTGGTGAAGGTGGATTTGGGGAGGTTTACGAGGTACTTAAGTGATTATAATTATTATAAATATTTGCAGCTCACCTAAATTGAAATGGATGTTAAATGGGTGATATCCCCAAAGCTTAAATTATTAGGTGGAGGGAGTTCATTTATCAAGTGAAGTGGGACAAAATTTCAACACATTTCTTATGTGCAAGCTTAATTAAAAGCAATATGTGAAATTAGACTATTTTCTCTCTCTAGCTATAAGAATGACTTGTGATCAACACTAATAGAATAATTAAATATTAAACCATGCCTTTATCTAATAGTTTAAGCTTTTAAAATAATTTACAATAGTCCTACTAAATCTCACATGATATTAGATCTAGAGGTCATGAATTCAAACCTTTTTAGCTCCCATTTGCCTCCCTACTTAAATTTTGATGCTTAATACCAGGTAAAATGATCGGACTAAGCGTGAGGGGCAATAGAATAATTAAATATCAAATCATTTATTTATCTAATAGCTTAAGCTTTAAAAACAGTTAATAGTGGTTCCACTAAATCTCACAATCATCTTTTTATCATCATAAAAGGTATCCATAGCACTAATGGTGTGGAGGTTATGATAGCATAACGACATAAAAGAGCACCTAAAATTTTTGGGGTCCTTGTTGATTCATAATATAGTTTAGAATGAAGAGTTTGTGAGGTCTTGTTAGCTTTCACATATTATTTCAGGGTAGGCTTCCCAATGGACAAGAAATAGCTGTGAAGAGGCTATCCCAAAGCTCAAGGCAAGGTGTCCAAGAGTTTATGAATGAGATTTTGTTGGTGGCAAAGCTTCAACACCGGAATCTAGTGAGATTGCTTGGATTTTGCTTGGAAGGAGAGGAAAAGCTACTCGTATACGAGTTTGTGCCCAACAAAAGTCTTGACTACTTCTTATTTGGTTAGTTCCACTTCACTGGCTTTCTATTCATCTTGTAGGTTAATGTACGATTTAGATGAATGAGCAAATTATCATATCTCATTCACTAGATCAAATATAACATTTTGAATCTAACTCCTAGGCTTCCTAGATAATATTAGCTCTCATCCAAATACTTAAATCACCATGTAGACTCCGAGAAAAGCAAACAATTGGACTGGCCAATACGTTACAGGATAATATTAGGCATTGCTCGAGGGATGCTCTATCTTCATGAGGATTCTCGGCTTCGAATCATTCACCGTGATTTAAAAGCTAGCAACGTCTTGTTGGACAATGATATGAACCCAAAGATTTCAGATTTTGGCATGGCGAGGATTTTCGGAGTCGATCAAACTAAAGCAAGCACCGGAAGAATCGTAGGAACCTAGTAAGTTTCGCGTTTTTCAAAATAAAATGTTAGACAGCTTCTAGTTAAGAATTGATAAGGGGATTTGTATAGATGCAAAGCATCCCAACACGTATGTTTCTGGTGGTTGTTTTCAGTGGTTACATGTCCCCCGAATATGCGATGCACGGACGGTTCTCTCAAAAGTCCGATGTTTACAGCTTCGGCGTTCTCCTCCTTGAGATCATTTGCAGCAAGAGGAATGACTACTTCTACCAATCTGATGGAGGAGAAGATCTCGCAAGCTATGTAAGTTTTTTATATGATTTATTTGTTCTTTGCGGGTTTCAATCGACAATATTGTTCCACGATTCACTTGTGTTCAATTGAGCTGCTCTAGGCTTGGAAACATTGGAGAGACGATATGCCTTTGGAAATATTGGACACAGCATTGGGAGAATCTTATTCAAGAAGCCAAGTTCTCAGATGCATACATATCAGCTTACTATGTGTTCAGGAAGATCCTGTTAATAGACCGACCATGGCGAACATAGTTCTCGCGCTGAGCAGCCAAACTCTTACTCTGCCATTGCCACGAGAACCGGCCTTTTTCCTCCGAAGCTGGACAGGACCGCCGAATACCATCATAGAGAATGACAAGGAACATGATCAATATAAGAGGGGGTGCGAGCCTTCATCAGTCAATGAAGTGTCGATTACTGAAGTCGGCCCTCGATGAAGCACGTGAACCTGTTTTCATTTGCTTCTCAAGGATATTATGTGTATGCTATGTACGAAAGAACTATTTGGTTTTACATGTACTATTAGATAAGTGCGCTTGGTGCGCTTGCGCAATAATCAACAGGTAGAAATGTGGTGGTTTCTGTTTGGCTTTGTACTAAAGGAACAAGCAATTCCAAGTTGGGTTGACTCCTAAATTTAACTTTCAATTAATAATCGTGAGATTTTGTGAGACCCTAGATAGTGAATGTATGCTAATAGAGGAATACGTGATTTAATATTTAAGTTGGACTTTGGCTTAAGCCTCAGACGTGAAAATTGCAAATTGGAAAGGCAAATAAGAGCTTGAAAGATTTGAATTCATGATCTTCACTACCATGTGAAATTTTCGTGGACTTTTGACAATTGCTCTAAATGCGTAAATTGATAGATAAATACGTGATTTAACATTAAAATATTTTAGTAATCTTATCTACGAATGACAATGTAGGAGGATGAAAAGAGCAAGGAGCATTTTGGAAATAAACATTATAGCCAAACTGCTTCCTCTCACAATGTTTGCCTGTGAAAGGAAATAAACTTATAATGTAGATCCATGTTGTAATAGCCATCATCAAAACCAAACTTAATAGTTTCCATGACATGAATACGTCTCATTTCTCATTTTGCAATCTTTAAGTTGACTTTAGGCCCCAATTTCATTACATTCCGAAGGGAGCTTATGTTCCAAGTAGGTAGTACGTCGTAATCTGGATGCTCTCCATTGCAAGCCGCATGGCCATAACAGTCATAATTAAAGACGGTGTCATGGCTGTAGTAGTTATCCAGAATCTACCTTACCGATAAGTCAAGCTCGGAGAAGTCTGCGTACATAGTAATAGCAATCATCAGCTTCACTTTGTTTTTAAGGCATGGCTCTCCCAATATGGCATGTACAATATTAGCCCAACACCGGTAGCCACAATTCTCTCGAAAGTAGCCATTGGTCTCTACCTTTATTTCTCTCTACTAAAACGTCTCCGAGTTCAATGTTATTCAGATTAGTCAACAATTACAAGTTGTACAGAGATGTCCAAGTACTTCTAGAATACTAGGCTTGTATACGACATTAGTTCTATCCTCTAATTTATGTTTGTTTTTCTCACCTAATAATTACTATTCATCCACTAAAAGAAGTCATAAAAACTGTCTCGTTGCACAACATTTTGTGCTCATGATAAGACATTTGTCCGCTCTTTCTCCAACTCTTTTGCCCATTGGTGTGTACTCCACGATGATGCTTGAGTTTATTTCACATTGACCACCAAAATAACAAACTTGAAAAAAAAGGTAATCACAACTGTTATAATTTTCGTATAGTGTTCACTTGAATCCATAATTTTTTTCGACTATTTAAGTATCATAACTTTTGAAAAATATTTACTTGAGTGCCATAACTTTCAGTCGATCACTTAAGTGCAAAAAAATTTAATGTCCACTCAAATGGCGAAAATCCGATATGACATAACAATTGTCATGAATTTTTTAAGAAGTTATAGTACTTACATAATCGATTGATAAGTTATGTGATACCTGAGTGGTAACAAAAAAAATTATAATACTCAAATGAACATTGTATATAAATTATAACACTTAAGTAAGTACCGTATAAAACTTGTGCCACTTACATGATCATTTTGTCCAAGAAAATAAAATGGATGCTGAGTAAACCTTTGACGCCCTTGAAGATGCTTTAGCTCGAGGTGAAAAATAGTTTTGTAATTTAAAGTAGCACAAGGTTCTTTTTTGTTGTTCCTTTTTTTTTTTTTTTTTTTTTTCATTTTCAGGAGGCACGAATACAAAGACTTGATCATTACCAAAAAAATAAAAATAAAAATACAAAGACTTGATTATTCCCGGGCTCATGAAATACTTAGCAAGGCCCTAGAACCAATTAAGTTTGGAGGTGAGCATGGTACGATTTGTTGCAATTTTTGACGTCAAATCAAACCATGTCACGTAAATATGGTTCGAAGAAAAATAATATCAAACTGAAATGTACTATAGTTAAGAGCCAAACCAAACAATTTTTCCATTTTAGTTCAGTTTGAAATCCAACCAAATTCTGACCAGAAAAAAGAAAAAAAATACCACCAAACTGGTTTTTCTTCTTTAATTTTTTTTTTCTCTTCATCTTTTTTGTAATTTCATGAGATTAAACTGGACATGTGAACTCTCTTTACCAAAAAAAAAAAAAAAAAAATGGACATGTGAACTCGCAATTTCTATAGGTAGCCAAGATAAATTGTAATTTTCCGTTGTTTTCTCGATTGATTTGTGGGATCAGGAAGCAAAATCTTCCGCAAAAGATGAAAGCGTGCCTACTTCTAAAAGCAGCGTTGCCTCTAAAGCTACACAGTCAGATTCGAAGAGTGCATCTACTCCGCCTACCGGACCGGTTGCAGAAGAAGAGATAAGAGCATTCATTTTGCAGAAGGCACCTGTTACCACACAGGATCTTGTCGCTAAATTCAAAGCAAGACTCAAAAGCCTTGAGGTACTGGGTCACTCTTTGATGTCTTGTTTCCTCATCTTCCGTTAATGATCCAAGAACTGCTGTCACTTTATAAGTAGTCCAACTTTTTCGAAAAGTCTCATATGAGCGAACTACTTAAGATATGGATGATTTCTAAATAATTTGAGTATGGTTTTCTTTTACACTTCCGTATGATGCTTAAAAAACAGCATGTATAGCTAGAGCTGGGGTTCATGTGTTGACGTACTTTCTTGGCAGCTTTTACTCGTTTCTAAGGTTGAACTTACAATTAGAAATAAAACAACCATCTCTTGTATTATCTGCATTATCCATGACTTCTCGGAATGTGCTAAAAGCAGGTTAAGTAGTAACCCCAGCTTTTTTTCCCTAAGTAAAATTCCTTGGTGCAGGACAACAATGCCTTTGCCGATATCTTGAGGAGAATATCCAAGATACAGAAGACCAATGGATCTAGCTATGTGGTGTTGCGAGAGAAATGATGATTCTCTATAGCTTGTAAGTCTGGTTGGAGATCAGCTGGATTATGTGCTTGTAAGAAATGTTTAAGAAGAGGATAGTGACACAGAAAATGGGGAATGAAATTGTTCCTCCGTGAATTGCTGTCCTGCTTCTGCTGCGGTACATTGTTGCTCGCATGAGAGAGAGAGAGAGAGAGAGAGAGAGAGAGAGCGAGCGAAATACCGCTGTAATTCTAGCATTTTGTTGCTACAAATGACGGAAAAAAATGTGTTGACACAAGTCTTTTAGATTCAATTTGGATGCTGTTCTTGGTTCGTGCAGTTTTTAATTTCATGTATGGTCCAGATTATTCTCACTAGACTTGAACATTGTTGGGGTGCAGCTATAATCTCTGTGAGGTGCTAAAGGCTGTACTAGAACCGAAGAATTTGGCGTGATCAATTGGAGACCCGAACAATTCATTATCAATAATCGACTTAATAGCAATACTTGAAATGCAGATTTTACCTTCAGGATTGCCGGACAAGAGTTCAGGGGAGGAAAAACAAAGAGAAAAAGGAAATAGCGTAATGCCCAACAGCGCCGCCACATGAGCCGCAATGCACATGAAGCATAAAAACGGCCATTTTGTTAGTGAAACAGAATCAGTCATCACTCTCTTCAGCACATTTGAGTCACTCCCTCGGAGAGCAAAATAGGATGATATCAGATTCTGAAGGCAGCCAGAACCAAACCGTCTTTCCTCGAGCACCTATTTCCACTTCGTTTCATGTTACATACCCTTTTTTCATTCAGC
This sequence comes from Eucalyptus erythrocorys, assembly GCA_014182555.1. Classification (NCBI taxonomy): domain Eukaryota; kingdom Viridiplantae; phylum Streptophyta; class Magnoliopsida; order Myrtales; family Myrtaceae; genus Eucalyptus; species Eucalyptus erythrocorys. The sequence goes on along the minus strand of CM024601.1, from coordinate 46,931,486 downwards.
TTCATGTTACATACTTCAGAAGGGCACTTGTCTTCAACTTCTCTGTTTTCTGTGCATTTTCACCCCTCTGTCCGAGGACAATATACCTCAAGGACAAAGTGGCATCGTCGACTGGTCCCGAGCAGGATGGGTGGAAGCTGCTTGATGACGCTACACAAAAACTTCACCAACATCAATGGCGACCTAACAGATTCAAACAAAACTAGGAGAAGCTAGGAAGCATTCTTCTAAAGTCAGCTTTTAGGCTTCGGTTATTTTCTTGCCTTGTGGGTGAAGTAATTTCTGCTTCTTCTTCTTCTTCTTCTTCTTCTTGACTTTGAAGCAATTAGGCTTTGAGCAATTCGATGATGGTGGGTTTATCATTATGGTTGGTGGGGTTTGTGACTGCTCTTGGGTGCTTGAAAGTGCTTATTTTTGCACCCATAGCTTGATGGGTCTCCTCCAAGTTGAGGAGTACTACTTTGTGATAATGACAAAATGAAGAAGAAATTGATAAATCACATAAATGATGGTTTTTGATTAGACTATACATAAATGGATAAAATGCACGGATTGCATGATTTTGGGCGGCAAGAACAAGAAGAAGGTGGTGATCATGACAATACAGCTCTAGCTATAATCACTAGTAAAGTCTTGTTGGGTTTTGAAGTCATATCGATATTGTTCCATCCAGTTTACCAACTAATAAAAGAGACTAACAGCTCAAAATTACATGTGATTGTGGAGATCTATGGTTTTGAAATTGTATTGAAGATCTTCAAATGCGGAAACTAATAAAGAAAGAAACGTCAAATTGTTTATCTTAGTCTCTAAATTTTGACTAAATATGCAATCTCATCTTCGCACATTTGATGGATCTAGCTACGCTGTGCTGCAAGATAAATGATTATTTTGTATGGCTTATAATTCTGGTTGTACTTTAGCTGGATATTCCGTTGTTGACAAAAATTCTGACCTTTTGGTACTATATATTGTGTTCTTCCTTACAACTGACGGAAAAAGACGTGTTGTCAACGAAAAGTTTCTCAGCTTCAATTTCGATGTTGACCTTGATTCGTGCTGTCTTTGATGTCCGTTGATGACATCTATTTTTGCCCACACATCTATAATACCATTTTTCGAAGCAAATAGTTTATGTGATCAAATTTGGCGATAACGACGAAATTAAAAATAATTAATTTATGCAACCCTACATCAACTTTTCCAACTACACTCCTGCATGAAAACATTAAAGGCGGGATAGTTCAATAATAACTAAGTTTCAATTCGCATAAGTCATTTGTGCATTCCGTAACTATTGGGGATCGAATTCGTCAATTATAGCGCAACTCAGCCCTCGATAAAAAAATATCATCATTCCATCATCTCACATTCGTTTTTTTTCGCTGGACTCCTGCATTTTTAGGATGCATTTGATTCAACTTTAGAAAAATGCAAAGACCTTTAGGCTTTGTTCGTTTTGAGGAAAATGTGGCGTTTCTGGAAAATATTTTCTAAGAGGTCATTTTCTAAGAAAATGTAATATTTTCCGGTGTTCGGATGAAACTTGAAAATAAAGTGGAAAATATTTTTCCCTGTTCAGTAAGGAAAATCTTTTCCTTCATATACTCTTTTTCATTTATTTTATTTATTAAAATGGATTTTTCATATTTTTAAAATTTATTTTTAATTATTTTTTATTTTAAAGGTATATTTTTAATATTTTTAATATTTATTTCTCTTTGTTTTCTATCTCCTTCTTTCTTGGCCGCCGCCGGCCAAGGCGATGGCTCGTGACTAGCCACCGGTGAGCCTCGAGCTCGCCGATGAGCACGAGGCTCGGCGCTCAACAAATTGGCGAGCACAAGTGTCGAGCTCGACGCTCGCCGGATCAACGAGTGTGAGCTTGAGATCAATGAGCTTGAGGTTCGCCTATCAACGGTCGACGACTAGCCAAAAAAGAAGAATATGAGAAATAAAGAAAAAAAGAAAAGAAAAAAAGAAAAGAAATAGAAAAGAAAGAGGAAATTAAAAATAATTCAAATTAAAAAAGAAAAAGAAAATAAAAAATAATTCGAATATAAAAATAAAAGAAGAAGAAGAAGAAAGGGGAAGAGGAAGTGAGGATTTGTAAAGATGTGAGATAAGAGAGATTAAAGTGAGGAAAATGTTTCCACTTTTCAAAAGTGGAAAATATTTTCTCCTAATTTAGAAGTTTTTTTTTTTTTTCCTTTCAAGGAAAACATTTTCCTCAAGGAATTCATTTTCTGTGAAACAAATGCTGGAAAATCCAAAAAACGTTTTCCTGGAAATTATTTTCCGCGTAACGAATGGAGCCTTAGATTAAAGGGGTTTCCAAAATGCAAGTAGCGTTTGGAAAAGTATATTTTAAAAACACATTGAAAAGCAACTTTGACGTAAATGCCATTTGGTAAAAGCTATACTGTGTAAAGAACAATTGCTAATTTTTTTTTATAAAAAATCTCAAACTATTTGCAATTTTATAATTTCGAAATGTCCTTGAAAACACTAATTTTGCCTTAACCACCAACCAACAACTAGCATGCCACCGACCAGTGATGGATAGCCATGATTATCAATAACCATGATTATTGATGACAATGGTACAATCATTGATATATGATGACAACGAGTTGACAATTGACACTTCGATTAGAGAAGTGTTGACCCCTAAAAGGACCCTTGCAAGCAGGTGCTGGTCGGAGAATAAAATTCTAAAATCGCCCTCGTGACCGTGTATGGGCCATACATTGGCCTAGCCCATAAGTGGTTATGAAAACAAAGGGCAACCAAGGATTACAAAAAATCTTTAGGTTGAATTTTGATAGACATACAAGTAAAGACTAATAATTCCATAATGAACCAATTGACTGCCATAAGGACGTTGTTGATGGTGAATCTAGGCGAGAACAATTAAAAAGGTGCCAAACTCAAGAGGAGTAGTTAATCATTGCTGGATAAGCCACGAGAATATTGTCGAATAAATCAAAAACTAGATATGGATGAGGCGGTTCAATATAGAACGTGGAGCGACCCTTGAGAATGAAGTAACTTACCATTGATGGTTATCAAATTGGCTTATAAATACCATAGGCAATCCAAAAAAGGACCCCCCAAACAACACACAAAATTACTTTATCTTGCTTTTATTCTTATTTAGTCTAGCTTAGTTGTACCTTAAGATTCCTGTCATAAATCTAATTCCAATGAGTGTCTATATCACAGGCAATGTTGTCGATTAGATTCCAGTGCTAACCCACTATTTGACATCGTTAATTAGATTCCGACGTTGGGTTCTCATATTCATCTAGAAGCAATGTGTGACATCTTGGATTTTCCAACTCTATAATTATAAACTTGTAAATATACTATTTACATAGGCACGATACTTGTAAGTATTCTAGGCTGATGTATGTGAAGCCCGCAATGCCTCCAACAAAAAGTGAAATGAAACTCTTTATGATCCTTTGTATGTGCTCGTGTTTGGAATGGCTAATAGTAAAAATAGGACTGGACAAAATGATCATGTCTATTGTTCAACATCATGTAATATCCATCTTATACATGCTAAGCAATTAGGTCGAAATACTTTAGTGCGGTAACTAAATTAAACAAGTCCCATCATGACAATAATCAATATAATTTTCGCTTGCGCTTAGTATGTGACTCTACCGCGACATCACACAATGTTTGGTAAGTGAAGTTATCACTGTCTAGCATCGTCAATTAGATTCCGGCGTTGTGTCATTGTATTCATCTAGGAGTAGTGTTTGCTAGGTGATGTTATCACTATCCCCATTGTCGATTAGATTCCAACGTTGTATCCTCATATTCATCTAGGAGCGGTGTGTACTAAGTGTTATCTCCTTTGGCCAACATCATCAATTAGATTCTTATATTGTGTCCTTGGACTAGTTAGAAACCAGTGTCGTCTAGGCACATTTGTTAATACCCAGTGTAGTCAAATTATCTTCGATATTGTATAAACTACTTTAATTTTAATGAGATTTCATTATCATGTTAAAGTGAGTTTAGATGACATCGTCAAGTAGATTTTGACATTGATTATTATTGGTATTGAACTCGTGTTAGGTGTATCAAGCGACTTCTTTAGATTCGAGATTATATGGTATATGGTTTCGCTCACATTTGACCCTCTTTGTCTAAAGTTAACATAGAGCCTAAATCTCCTTTAATAAAAACCAAAATATAACACTTGATGAAATATATTTCATGGCGAGATCCAAAACCGACGAAACAAGAAGTGTTGAAGGTAGCAATTTAAGGCAATAAAGACGCTAATTAATGGTTGACTTCGGTGATAATTGAGAAGATCAACGTGGAATTGTGGAGATGCAGTAGAGTCAAGTGACAATTAAAGAGTTATAACCGCTTATAGGTAAGGTGAGCATGCAATTATGGAACATCTCGTGGATATGTGATTGTAACCTCTAATTGGAACAATAATCGCATAAGAGTGCTTATATCTAGTAATAGGCTATTTAAGCCATGTTTTTTTTTTATTTTTGGTCAGTGTTTTAAGCCATGTTGAATCGTTGTAGAAGTGGATCCATAATCATCAGCACAATTATATATCCTTCAATTTATTAAATCTATCTTTCCATTTCCTGCATTTACTTTCCTTTAGACCAATGAGTGCTAGTTCTTCGAAGTGCCACAGAATACGATTCAATAAAAATCAAAATCGACCTTTGGTAAATGTTATCTCATCGCTGTTGCAATCTGGCCTTAAAGGGGGCCACCCTCAGGAAATAGATTTCGAGGTATTTATTAATGAGACAATCCGAATGATACATACAAGTTAAGGTTTGATGTGAACCTTTGCTTAATAACATCGCAAATGGACCCTCAATCATAAAAGTGGTCTCTCCAATATCATTCCTCACATGGGGTGGGGTTTGCAATTTAAATTCAGATTGATCCTAAAAATTATACGAGAGGAATGAATCGTCACTAGCCTATTAAGGTCAACTAAAAACCTAAAGTGGTGTGAAGAGTACCACACTTTCTACGCAACTAGAGATTTAGAGATTAGAGACTTGATTACACTAGTCATCCAACTAGTATTCCTAGGTGCTTAAACTTGATCGTCTATCACTAAAGTGAGCAGTTTTTTTTACCAATTATGAATCCTAAAATTCTTGTCCAATAAGTATTCAGGTAATGATTGTTTATAATGGTCCTAATGAGTTAACCTAACCATGCTAAAAGTGAAAATTAATAGTCAATGTATGAAAAGGCGCAATCAAGTAAGATAGTAATGAAAGTACACCAACAATGACCTAATATTGTATCGAAAAATGAAAGCATTGAAAAACTCTATCATAAAGCCCGACTTATTCAATTTTGAGTTCAATTTTTTTTTTATCAACCGGCCTCAATTTAGCTAAAATGGGACCAGCTTAATTGAGCCCAAAAATAAAATAATTAACAAAGGAAATCCGTTGCCCTCGAATCTGCTCGGCCAACAACAGAATCGAACCGAGACCAATGCGGTGAGTCTGAGTCCGGCTCTCCAGCAAACGCAGCCGAGATCGGGAATGGCCGAACGACCCTCTGGAAAGTCCGGCTCACCTTCTTCTAGAAGGCTTCAGGCTGTCTGCTGGGCTTCTTGTTTCCTTCTTCTTTATGGGCTCAAGTACAGTGGGCTAAACATAGTGGGCTAGGGGCTTGTCGGGCTGGACTAGGCTCTCTCTTTTTCTTTTTCCATCCTTTTTTTTTTTCGTTTTAATTATTTATTATTATTAATTTATTTATTTTCCGAAATTCCTTTCTTCATTTTTGTGTCCCCATTTATTCGTGCTTGCTTATTTTTGCACTTTTTCTGTGTGTATATATATACATCCCTACATATATATTTACCATTTTTATTTGTTTATTTTTGTTATTTTTATTTATTTAACAAAAATAAGGTTAAAATAAGGTACTGACTTATGGTCACAGGAAGCTATCTCCGTTCAATTTCATGGTTGTAAACTAGCAAGAATTTGGCCTCATTTGAGTGTTTCCTTGACCATGTCTTAGTTTTGATTTCCCATCATTCTAGCAAGTCTTATGTCGCTTTTCCATGCATTGCCAGGGTCGCATGCCTATGGACGGCGAGCGTTCAACTCTTTTGGGCGTGACTCGATCCGCTGCGTAAGTGTTGAACCAACCCTTATGGATCCTCATGGTTCGCAGATGCATCAGGGTGGGTTTTAAGCATTTTAATGTCGTTCTTAGGTTTTAAAGACTAAAGTTTTCTTGTGATTATATTAGCTTAATTCATGTTTTTAATTTGGTTTTTATACTAATGAAGTCACATTGGGATACACCTGTGACCCTCCGTGTCCCGTGAGCCCTCGCTGGCCATGTGTGAGGGCAGCGAGCTCTTTAGACAGAAAATGAGCACCAACTACCTGCTGTCCAGTGCCGTTATGTCGCTGAACAGCGGACTCCGGAACCATTACTGTCCATTTGAGGGCTCCAGACAGTCCCGGAGCATCCCTTTCACTTCAGTATGTATTTTTAAGGTAAAAAATAGAAGGAAAAGGCATGATAATTGGCATTTTAGAGATAAATCACGTGTTTAGGACTCTTTAAATTCACGTTTAGTTGAATGTTATTATAACTCAACTTATGATGCATCAGTATGTTTTAGTGTGTGATAGGTGTTAGAAAAATAAATGAATGGCAAAAAGAATAATAGAGAGAGATAGATAAAAAAGGGAATTTGCATTTGTGATAAATCTTGTCCTCTCTACGCATATTCTAATTCATGCTTAGTAGGACTTCGTGTTATTAGAATACCCCATTGTCATTGTTTGGCCTTAGTGACTTGCATGTCTAGGGTTAGTCCAAATTATTATCTCAGTATATCTATCTTGTACTTTGTCTTGTTTATGTGATTGATAGGTGCAATGTAATGATTAGCAATGCATAGTCACATCCATGAACGAACTTTGGATCTCTAAAATGGTAACACACAAACAAATGTTTTCCAAACAAAGATAAATTTTGGCCTCTAAAAGGTTGGTAGCAATACATAAATAAAAACAACCCCTTCATAAGGAATTGAGTTGCAATAGGTAGGGTTAGGGAGAACCCCAACCAAGCATGAGCGTCACCTCGCAAGAGGAAACATCTATACTTAATTGGTAATCTGTTAAATTTCATCTTGAAAGGGTTGTAACTTCTAGGCAGAGAGACCAAGAGGGCCAAAAGCTAAGAGTGAAAAAAGCTAGGCGAGGGGGAGAGCTTCAGTTGACACTTCAGTCGCTCCTGAGCCCCACTGACAACCTCTTCTGGTTGATGCCATCATGCCGAACTAGGTAAGTCTCTTTATGCCCGTTCTGCTTCGGGCAAGTCGAGCTGGAGTTTGCCGCTGTTCGGTTCACGCAAACTCTGGCCTCGCTGATGCGCCGTTAACATTGCCACACGTTATAGTATGCTTGTTGTGTGTTCTAGTATGCCTGTCAGGAGTCTCGGCCTGGGCTTGAGTCGTGGACACGTCGGAAGTCCCTTATTTGTCTAGTGTACACAAACTGTTCGATGAATTGCTCCAATGGAGAGCCAAACTTAAGTCTCCAAACCAAAACCCTGATTTTTGATATATGTGCAACCTTTTGCCCCGACACTACCATGTAAGAGTTTTCCTTATGTGAGCTACATTAATTGAGATTGTAACTACCGTTTTATGAGGTTGGTCTAATAAGGTAAGACATAAGGTTTTCTATAAATAGCACTAAGGTCCCTCCTCTAGCCCTCAATTGTTTCCATGAACTTTCTCTCTCAACTCACCTAAGCCAAACTGTGAATTGTGAGTGGCGATCTCATCGAGCTAGGAATCGAGGGTCATAGAGGAGAAGAACTTGAGCGTCAGCTCGTCGTTTGAGCATTGGATCCTCGTCATTCCGCATAAAGAACGATGGCTTCAAAATCAGGTATGCAAACCTTGGAATTGTCCTCCTACATGTTCGGCTTTCTAGCTACGTCGATCCTAAGAAGCCACCTCGACGACCAACATTTGGTATCAGAGTCATGTAGCCTAGAACCCAAACTGTTACTACTGGCTCGTTTTGAAGAATTTATTTGCTGAAATTTGCTGTTAACTGTGTATTCGGGTTAATCTTGTCTATTCGAGTGCTTCAATATATGTTAAGCCTTTCACCGAGCCCAAATTAGCCGCCTATGGCTATTTTGGACTTAACCCAAGCTCAAAGTGTTTTTGCTTGTTTTCCGTGATTTTGGTCCAATGAAAGTGAAATTTTATCGCATAAACAGCTTCTACTCATCCATACGAGCAAAATGGTGGGTAGATCGTCGTCAGACAATGCCGGAAACGGCTGCACGCACCTCCATGCGCCGAGATAGAGCTCGGAGGCGGCGCCGCACCGTCTCACGCGCTCGCACGGGCGCTCAAGAGCGCGGACGCGTGGCTCACGCACTCGCACGCTCACGCATGCGTGCCGACGAATGGACTGCCACGCGGCTCGCACACGCACTCAAGCGCTCATGTGCGCTGACGCGTGGCCTCGCCAACTTCGCTGCCGCCATGATGACGTCATGTAAGCCGCCTTACGTGCGACCACCACATGGCATGTGACATCATCGATGACGTCACCAAGACCCAACCTGGGGTTGACCGGGTCGACCTGACCCGAGTTGACCAAGTTGACCCGACCCGGTTGACTGGTTTGACCCAACTCGGGTCTAATGGTTGATTGTTGACCGGTCGGGCCGTTGACTGATTCAACCTGTTAACCAGTCGGACTGACTTCGGACCAATTTCTGGGCGCGAGCGCGTGCAGCTCGGGTGCGAGCGCATGTAGCTCACGCGCCACGCGTTCTAGCGGGGCATGAGGGCGTGTGGATGGTCCGATCGGAGCGTGGTTTGGACCGTTGTGCTCTTATGGATGTGCTCTACATTCTTATGTGTTCATTTTATAATTTTGATGATTTTATGAGTGTGAAAATGCATGTGAAACCCTAAGTTACGTGATTTTAGGGGTATTTTGGCGTATTTTTCATATATTTCTCTATGGTTTTGGTAATACATTGCGAGTTCACATGTATATTATCACATAAGGGATGTGTAGAGCATTGATTCATTGATAACATGTAGAAGGTTCACTATGTATTAACAAATGGATTAATGTAATTGGCATGATATGTGATTTTAGTGACGAATTGTCCCCGTTATCCGATCTAAAATCACATGTATGGAATAAATGTGAGTTATAAAGTTTATATCCATGATATGAGAGAGTTTAAATGATTCAATTGGGTTGTGACCGCCAAAGTGGCACACTTGATTGAATTTGAGAAACGTCGGTCTTGTATTGTGATGGGATGTCTCCTGTTCTGATGCATGTTTATACTACCAAAGGAGGTAATTGTGTGTTAGTTTATGGAGGGATGCATGTACAGCATATGGTTGAGAAGTGACTGACCCTAGTGGTTCATACACCCAAAGGTGGTGAATCTGCGAAAGGTCAAAATATATATTCTCATGACCACTGTCATGTGGAGAGTGTGCAATTGTATGTCATATATTCTGCCCAAAGGTGTCTATATGGTTTTTTTTTTTTTTTTTTTTTGGTAAGGATGATACGCGTAACTCTCAAGATGTGTACTTATAAGGTTTTCAAGTTACATAGTACTCACATGGTGCCAAATTATGCGTTAGTTCATGGTGGGATGCATGTATAGCATATGGTTGAGGAGTGACTGATCCTAGTGGTTCATACACCCAAAGGTAGTGAATCTGCAAAAGGTCATAATATATTCTCATGACTGCTGTCATGTGGAAAGTATGCAATTACATATCATATATTCTGCCCAAAGGTGTTTATATGATGATGCATGTAACACTCAGGATGTGTACTTATAAGGTTTTCAAGTTACACAGTAGTCACATGGTGCTAATTACATATGCTGCTTGTTATTACGTTACATTATCTGTAATGGTAACTCCATTGTAATTAAGGTTCCTATTTGTCAAATTTTAGGTAATGAACAGATTTTTCAGTTAAGGATGGATGCTGATAGATGTTCATATTGTTCTTGCTTTGAATAAGCTAAGAATGTCACTATTAGTTATATGGAATTAGAATGTATTCCTTGTTGCTTAGGAAAGGGAAATTGAATTTGTCCATCATTCATAAGGCGTTCCATTTAGGAACACTTGAAAATGGTTTACCAGTTGATTGCATTATTAGAAGGATGATGAAAGCCTTGGTGACTTGAAATTGTATCTTGTCTATTATCGAGATTGATGTAAATGCAAGGACTCTTCAACATAAGGTGTGATGGTTCTGATGAGGTTAAGGATTACGTCCTAAGGATGGTAGTTTTTAAGTCCAAAATCATACTCATGAAGGAAATTATGAAACCATCGGTCATTATGACAATCTGATCTAAGAATATCACCCTTAAGAGAAATTGTGTCATTCACTGTTTTGTGGGAAGAAATGACACATAAAGACATTGTAATGCTATAAAGCTTGCTTGTCCAAGCGTGAGTCTAGAGTTAATGATTCATTGGCATTTATTTATGAATTCAATTCCTATCAAAAGCCTCATCCGGTTCTTGGTGGCTAGATAGTGGTGCAGCAAATTGTGTTGTTTACCATAAAGGGATTCATAAAGCTAAGGAAGCCAAATCAAAATGAATCATAGCTCATCACGAGAAACAACATTTAACGTCATTTTAGTGGGAGATGTTGTTTTGACTATGGATACTGGTTAGCATTTGACATTGAAAAACACTTTCAAGTACCTTTGTTTAGATAGAATTTAGTTTCTGTATCATGTCTAGAAGTGTACGGCTATTCTTTTAAGATAAAGAACAATGTTGTCTCAATATTTTATAAGTCAAATGAAGTTGGATGTGGTAATGGGTCAAATGAATTGTACTAGTTGTGTTCATCTCCCAATGATATGTATGTCATTTTACAATTGAAAAGGTTGTTTCCAATAAAGATTTATCTGAAGAACAGTCTTATGCATTGTAAATAAATATCTTGATTATATGTCTAGAGAAGGAGTAGAAAGATTAATAATATTGATATCTAGTCTACTCTTGAATGTTGCCTAAAGAGTTGAGTAGACTATTATAGAAGCAAGATGATTAAGATAAAGAAGAAAACTGCAGTCTAAAGTCCTAACGTGTTAGAGGTCATTAACATTGATATTGGTGACCACATATGGTAAAGTTGTATAGAAATATTGACGACTGTTTTCCTTTTGATTAAAGAAACATTTGAATCTTTGGATAGATTCAAATTCGTTTAGACTAAAGCCAAGAAACAATTGGGATGAACCTTAAAGATTGTTAGATATGACCACAATGGTGAATATTTTGACAAAGATGGCAATACTGATAGCTTAAAGGGCCATTTGTTAAATATTTTGAAGATTATGGGATAGTAACTTAGTTTGCTTACCCAAAAGCTTACCATGACGGACATGATAGTGAGTATGATTACTAGGACTAATTTGTTAGGTTTTCTATGGGCGAAAAGCCCATTATGTATTAAACCATGTTACTACCAAAGGTATTCCATTAGCTCCTTTTTTAGTTATGGATCGAACATAAACTTGACTCGAATCATCTTAAGGTTTGGAGTGTTCTGTAGAAGTTTGGTTATATAATCCAACATTAAGTAAGTTGGAATCCAGAACCACTCGGTATCATACCCAGATCATTTGAAGGGATATCAGGTTTTATTATCCCATTAGAGGCACAAGAGTTGTGGTATCACAGACAGCGAAGTCTCTAGAGTTCAACGAAAATGCAGAGGATAGCTGCACTTAGACTATTAAAGATAATAGTATGGTGGGGACCATTATGTCCTTGTCTTTCCTTATGCAAACAATTGTGGAGTCTTTTATAGCACAGATTAAGCTCGTGAGGTTCAAGATATTGTTATTGATATGATTCCTGATGAAGTTTCTCAAACCTCTCGGGTATAAGATGAAGTGACTATAGTTCCACTCAAGAGATCTGTTACGGAAAGATGTTCAGTTATACCACCATACTATATAGTCTATCTATAAGAGCATGATTACGATATTTGCTACGTGCTTGAACTAGTGACTTGTATGCGCAAATGTTGTTTCTTGTCCTCAGTCTGATCTGTGGTTAGACATAATGAAAAGACAAGATACAATTTATAAAATGAGATAATGTTTGGGAGTCCATTGAATTGGTTGAGGGTCACAAGCTCATCCGCTGCGAATGGGTGTATGAGACTAAGAGAAATTTCAAGGGAAACATTGAGAAATTTAAACTCAAATTACTAATAAAAGGTTTCACTCAGAGAGAAGTTTAGTCTTTTCTAAAGACTATTTCAAAGTGAATATGGTAGTACTGGCTCATTTTTATGAAGTTACATTAGATATATGATTCTAACTATGTTTCTCAATGAATACCTGGATAAAAAAGTCTATGTGGTATGACCTGAAGGTTTTGCAGCGGATGATTTAGGTAAGCTTGTGTGTAAACTGAAAACCCTTATTTATGGCCTTAAAAGAGTCTGTGGATCAGACGACGCCTGAAGTTTTATAGTGTTATCACTTAATTCAATTTTGCTGAGAATAGAATACATCAATGTATATACTGCAAGGTTAGTGGGAGAAAATATAGTTTTCTTAGATTCCATATAAGTGATAATTTGCTTGCGATAGCAATATTGGATTACTATATAAGATAATTGTTAAAGTATTTTGACTTGATAGATCCTGGTCAAGTACCTTTTGTCCTTGTTCAAATTTTGGGAAAATCCAAATAAATGATACACTTTATGCTAGTGGTTTTACAAGTGTTATACATGTTTAAGTTTACACTAGACTAGATGTAATTTTTGCAGCAAAACATTTAGGCAGATATCAGCCAAGTTTAAGACATGATCACTGGATTGCTGTCAATGAGATTTTGAGACACTGAAAATGATAAGAAAGCCATATACTGACAAATATGTTCAGCATCTAGAGCTAGTAGGATATTTGAATGTAGATTTTACTAGTTATAAGGATAACAAGAAGCTGATAACATAATATATCTTTGTATTAGCAGAAGGTACAGTGTTATGATAAAGTTATAAACAGAAATCTATGTTGTTCTTTACCGCATAAACAGAGTTTATGGCATGCTTTTCAACTGCACTCAGGATATTTGACTTTGGAACCTCATTAAAGAATTGATCATATTTGATATTATATATAGATCCATACGGTTGCATCGAGACAATAACTCTTCAGTGTTGTTTGTCAACAACCATAAGGGTCTCGAGGGGTCTAGATATATGACGGTCAGATTTTTGACCATAAAGAAACAATATAGAATGGTGACACTACAGTAGAGCATATTTCCACAAATGATGTGGTTCTAGACCCACTAATTAAGGATTTTCACCCTTGTGTACTTGAACGACATGTCGTGACATGGGCTAAGGAGCATCATTAGATACTGTTATTTAGTGGAAGCTATTTTGATATTGCTCTAATAAAGCTCATATGTGTTGCACATTCAATAAAGTGTTCATGAATGTGTGGTCACCATATGTAATGAAAATCTCAAGGTATTGTATAAGCCTTGAGTAAAGGCCGGGGCATCTAATGATCAGCTTTAAGCACATGTCTTGATTATACATAAAGAAAGGTTAACCATAATAATAAGACATATGTGGATTCATCAGAACCATAAGGATATTCTCTGGTGCCACATCCGGTTTTCTGTGACACTTAAGGTAAGAGAATAGTGACCGACAAGGGAGATAACACATAAGGTATTACTCTTTATGAGGTGTTATCCATTTGTCAAACAATCATATTGAATCCATATCAATGAAGTTGAAAGCATTCGTGACCATGGAAGACTCTGTGTGAATATATGCAGTTATCGCCATGATTCGGTGTTGGAGACTTTATGGGATAGGATTGACTATTAAGAATTTCCATTAGACCAACATAAAGGTGCACACATAAAGTACAGTCAAAATTAATATAGCCCAAGTGGGAGAATGTAAGAGTTTTCCTTATGTAGGCTACATTAATTGAGATTGTGTAGCACCCCTGTACCAACTGAGGTCACCACAGTTACCTATCTCTATTTCAAAGTTAAAGTTAAGCCGTAAATTCTTAGGTAAATTTTTTTTTTTTATATAACGGTCTTAGTGCAAAATCTCACAACGGAAGTAAAATTAACATCTTCATTCCTTTCCCTGACAATCATAATACAATGCACACCGACTATTTCATCAGAGTAGAAAGTTAAGGCCTGAACACGCTACATAGTAAGAGATGGACATCGGGTGAGTCGATACAACAAAAAGCCCAAGCTCCTAATAGGCTTGGCTATAATCAAAAGTACTCGACTCTAAGGCCTTCGAACAAGCTGGTCCATCATCCTGTGTTGACCTTCCAAAATGTGTTAGCCCACACCAGTCACACGCTCTCTTCACACCCAACCGGGTGCATCGGCCGGAGGCGGCGGCAACATCCCTCTCATCGTCCCATCGCGGCAAACATGAACAGACAGAAACTCTTGTGTCACTGGGCCATCAGGGAGGCCTACATCAAATATAATCAAAACATGCACTCGGAAGAAAACCAGTCCAGGGACACTTAAGCAAGGGTGCTCCGTGCACTCGACCTCTACATCCGTAGGAACGCCATAGAACGTACCACGTGTGACAGGTGCTAGCGGCATCTTGCTAATCTGAAATGTTAGTCCCCAAAAGGGGTGAGTACAACCACTCAGCAGGTAAAAGATCCTTTTAGCTACTCACGTATCACACAAGACAATCAAGGTATCATGGTGTAGCACATATCATTCATGTATACAAGCACTACTTACCTTGCAGCCATACATATGTCATCATACCATAAGTGCACATACATCCATGCACTCATCATCAAGTACCCATGCACATACATCATCATGCCATAGGTGCATATACATCCATGCATTTATCATCAAACATCCATGTATATACCATCATCATGCCATAGCTGCATATACATCCATGCACTCATCATCAAGTATCCATGCATATACCATCATGCCATAGGTGCATATACATCCATGTACTCATCATCAAGTATCCATGCATACACCATGCATACATGTCACCATACTATGCATGACTCAATTTCAACTCTCAATTTTTTATTCTTTTAATTAGCATTTATTGCTCGCAACCAATCCTGGCGTTGTGAGAAAAACACACCCCCGGCACACACCTCCGGGCTTCCGGCCCCCCCAACGCTCCGAGCATTTCGGAACTCCCGAGGACATCGAGAATTATGCCACCAGGCCACTGGGCATCCGGCATTTACACTCCCTGGCCGAGCATCTCGCACCCCAACTGGCATCACGAGGTATCTCCCGGGCATGTATTCAAATGACAACTGGGCATCCGGCACCCCCGACGCTCCGGGCATCTCAACTCCGAGGCCATACAGAATTACGCCACCAGGCCATTGGGCATCCGGCATTTACACTCCCTGGCCGGGCATCTCGCACCCCAACTGACATCATGAGGTATCCCCTGGGCATGTATTCAAAATACAACCGGGTATCCAAAAGTATTCTTATTTATTATAATTTACATTCACATTTATGACCCAAGCTCATCATGGCATATGGTATGATGGTAACATTTAATGACTATATGAAATGCCAAATGTCATCACACATGCAGCATGATTCAATCACTTAAGACAACATCATCCATTTTGTTCATGCAATTTAAAATAGTCCACGCATCATTTCCTTTGAAACTTACAAAATCCAGCATGCATAATTTTTGAAAATATATAAATTGAATGCCCAAATGACTTTAAAAAATTATAATATTTGAACACGTGATAGTCGAGACATAAAAACACCCTTTTCATGAAGAATGCATATTCTAAAAATCTTCACACAAAAAGATACAGCTCACACATCACAGCATACAAATCTCAGACATACCAGATTGCACAGTTTCAGGATTCTCCCAAGTTAAATATCCAAATGGCCTTTAAAAATTATGAAATTTTATCATATAATATTTAAGACATAAAGGCACAAATTTCATGAAGAACGCATACCCAAAAGATCCTCACACAAAACGATACAGCTTAGGCAATATAGCTCACAATTTCGGACACACCAGATTGCACGGTTTGAGGATCATTTCAAATTAAATACCCGAACGACCTTAAAAAATTATGAAACTTTACCACGTGATAGTAAAGACTCTAAGGTAGATTTTTCATGCAGATATCAAGGCCAAATTCATCATAGATAATTAATTATAGTCGATGAAATCCTCTGTTCTTAGTACCATAACCTCCAGACTAAACCATCACCGAAAAATCATCATTTTACCTACTTATCTTCCTTCTTTTCTTCTGAATTTTTGATATGTTTTGACTCAAGGTGTCTACTTCAACTTTCATTAAGGAGTCAAGGTAAAATTTCCAAAGGAAAGTCGTCTTATTGTCCCCGAAGTCACTGGTGTTCAACAGAGCTTGTCCAGATCCAACGTCTTTAAGAGAAAATTCATTTCACTAGGCTATACTTGTTCGTTTTACCTCAAATTTGAGTATGTTTATCTTCAAGATATCCCCTACAACTTTTATGAAGAATTCGAAGTAGTATTCTCAATAAAAAGTTACATGCAACACCTAAAATCACCAAAAGGTCAACATGCAGTTCCAGATCTAACCGTTTTCATAGAGAGTGAGTTTCACCCATCAAAACTCATCCATTTTACTTCAAATTTTAGTATGTTACAGTTTAAGATGTGGTCTACAACTTCCATGAAGGAGTCGAAGCCAAAATCCAACTCTAACATCGCATGCGAGCCCTTACAACATTCTAGTTCATGCAGTTTACTCGAAGACAGTCCACTTCATCAAGTAACACACTTCAAAGCTTCGGTTTTTTTTTTTTTTTTTTTTTTCACACTCAAGGCACACGAAATTCATCACCATGCAACAACACATTCAAAACACAACATGCAAGAGTAGTTCAAGGATCTAACTTGCCTCTAAATCAAGCAAAACAAACGGAAAGAAAAGCGGAGCACGGTTAGGACGGACGACTCCTCCCTCTTCTTCTTCCTTCTTCTCTCCTCTCTCCTTTCTCTCTTCCTCTCCTCTCTTTCTCTCTCACGGTCGAAGCTCCCCCCCTAAACCGGCCACCCTTTCCTTTTATTTCCCCTTGATTGCAATCATTTGCAATCATTAGTGGCCGCCCAAATTGACCAATAGGATAGCCCCTCTTTTTGCCACTTGGCAAGCCTCATGCATAGATGGGCTTATGGGCCTCCTCCCCCTTGTGGTCGACGGCCCATGATGGGTTTCTTGGGCCGGCCATTCGGCCCACTTTAAGTCCAACACTTCTTGGGCTTAAAGTCCAAACCTAATTAATTCAATAATTTCCTTAATCAAGCCTATATTTAATCTTAATAATTCATCTTAATTCCCTCTTTTTCAATTACCAAATTTACAATTTCATATGGCCATAAAATTAAATCTAAGAGGTGCATAGCCAAAAACAATTTCTCCTTATCAAATTATCCTATAATACTAACTCTAATAACCCGTGAGCATAATATATATTTCATCCACATAATACTTGGCCTTAAAAGAAAATTAATAGCTAGAGCATAAACCAAAGGCAAATTCCATTACCTAACTAGGTTGCCCTAAATTTTGGGATGCCACAACTTCCCCCTCCTTAGAGAATTTCGTCCTCGAAATTAGACATGACTTATGTTTCCTCAAACAGGTTAGGGTATCTTTCCCTCATCTCATTTTCACTCTCCCATGTGGCTTCTTCCATATCATGATGTCGCCATAATATCTTAACCAATGGAATTCTCTTGGTCTTGAGAATTTGTTCCTTCCGATCCAGTACTTGCACAGGCTCTTCAATGTACCTCACTTTCTCGTCCACTTTAATGGCTTCATGATCGAGTATGTGACCAGGATTCGGTTGGTACTTTCTTAACATCGATACATGAAACACATCATGCAAATTTCCCAATTTTGGAGGTAGCATCAAACGATAAGCCACATCCCCTATTCTTTCAAGTATTTCAAAAGGTCCAACAAATCTAGGGCTTAACTTACCCTTCATTCCAAATCGAGATACTCCTTTTATTGGGGATACTTTAAGGAATACATGGTCTCTTACACTAAACTCTAAAGGTCTTCTACGCTTATCTGCGTAGTCTTTCTGTCTACTCTGAGCTGTTTCAAGTCTTTTCCTAATAATATCAACAGCTTCAGTGGTAACTTGCACTAATTCAGGTCCTGTCAATTTCTTTTCACCTACTTCGCTCCAACAGACGGGAGTCCTACACCTCCTTCCATACAATGCTTCATAGGGAGCCATGCCTATACTTTTCTGGTAACTATTATTATAAGCAAATTCCACCAAATGCAGTCTCTCATCCCAATTTCCTTTAAAGTCAATCACACAAGCCCTTAACATATCCTCTAATGTCTGAATTACTCTTTCTGTTTGCCCATCTATTTGGGGATGAAAAGCAGTGCTAAGCTGGAGTTTAGTTCCTAAGGCATTTTGAAGGCTTCTCCAAAAGTTCGAAGTAAATCTTGAATCCCGATTTGAGGTAATAGTTACTGGGACACCATGTAAGCGTACTACTTGGCTTACATATATCTCTGCATATTTGTTCATTGGGTAGTTTGTGCGAACTGCTAAGAAATGGGCAGACTTAGTTAAACGATCTACTATTACCCAGATAAAGTCATGACCACTTGACGTCCTTGGCAATCCTTGTACAAAGTCCATTGTTATATGCACCCATTTCCATTCCGGTATATCTAGTGGTCTCAAGAGTCCTGCAGGTTTGTGGTGTTCCGCTTTTACCTGTTGGCATGTCAAGCATTGAGATACATGCTTAGCCATATCCGATTTCATACCATTCCACCAAAATTGCTGACGCAAATTCTTGTACATCTTTGTACTACTTGGATGAATACTATAATTACTCTTATGTGCCTCCGACAAAATTTCCTTCTTTAATTCTTCGTTGTCGGGAAAACAGAGTCGTCCTTGGCATCTTACCACTCCATCTTCAGAGATTTGAAATTCTGGTCTTTTTCCAAAAGACACTGCATCTTTCACTTTCATAATTTCCGGGTCAGACTCTTGTAAGATCTTAACTTTCTGAATAATTTCAGGTTCAATTCTCAATGCACTAAGCATACCGGTAAGGCAATCCATTTTTAATTTAAACTCTAAGTCCATTACGGACTTTAACAGGCTCCATTCCGCCATTCTCAAACTGGCTATTTCCATAGCTGACTTACGACTAAGAGCATCTGCTACCTTATTCGCCTTTCCTGGATGGTATCGTATCTCACAATTATAATCCTTCAATAATTCCATCCACCTCCTTTGTCTCATGTTTAACTCCTTTTGTGAGAACAGATATTTCAAGCTCTTATGATCTGTACAAATCTCAAACTTTTCCCCATACAGATAGTGCCTCTATATCTTTAAGGCAAACACTATAGCTGCTAATTCTAAATCATGCGTTGGGTAGTTCAGTTCATGGGGTTTCAATTGTCTAGATGCATAGGCTATGACCTTGCCATGCTGAATCAAAACACATCTTAGTCCTTTGTGAGATGCATCACTATACACTGTAAAGCCATCAGATCCATACGGTAAAGTAAGGATTGGGGCTGAGGTTAGTTTTCTTTTAAGCTCTTGGAAACTCCTTTCACATTCCCCATTCCATTCAAATTTCGTGTTCTTTCGAGTCAATTTTGTTAAAGGACTCACCAATTGCGAAAATCCTTCAATAAATCTCCTATAATAACCAGCCAATCCTAAGAAACTTCGTATTTCAGTAGGCGTAGTCGGTCTTGGCCAATTTATCACCATCTCAACTTTCGTCGGGTCTACTGCAATTCCTTCTCCTGATACTACATGCCCTAAAAATATTATCTGGTCCAGCCAGAATTCACACTTGCTAAATTTGGCATACAACTTATGATCTTTCAGAGTTTGCAAAACTATCCTTAAGTGTTGATCATGCTCTCTAGGCCCTTTAGAATATACTAAAATGTCATCAATAAAAATAATCACAAACTAATCTAAATAAGGCTTGAGTACCTTATTCATTAAATCCATAAATGCAGCCGGTGCATTTATCAATCCAAATGGCATAACAAGGAACTCGTAGTGTCCATAACGAGTCCTAAACGCAGTCCTAAACGCAGTCTTAGGAATATCTTCTTTCTTAATTCTTAATTGATGGTATCCCGACCTTAAGTCAATTTTAGAGAAGACCGAGCTTCCCTGGAGTTGGTCAAAAAGATCATCAATTCTAGGCAAATGGTATTTATTTTTAATGGTCACTTGATTCAATTGCCTATAATCAATGCACAAGCGCATTGATCCATCTTTCTTTTCACAAACAAGACGGGTGCACCCCAAGATGAAGCACTTGGGCTAATGAATCCTTTATCAAGCAACTCCTGTAGTTGCACTTTCAGTTCCTTCAACTCGACTAGTGCCATCCTATATGGGGCTTTGGATATTGGTCTTTGTTCCGGACATTAATTCAATTTCAAACTCAATTTCCCGTTCCGGCAATCCGAGCAATTCCTCGGGAAATACATCTTGAAATTCATTAATTACCCTAATTTCCTCAATCTTAGGTTCTTCCTGAGTAAAATCTTTAACCATGCCTAAGTACCCTTGACATCCTTTGTCAAGTAACGCACGAGCTTCTATTGCCGAAATAAGTGCTATAGATAGGTAGGTCTGACTTCCCAAAAATTCACAACTAGACTGATTAGATAAAGTAAATCGAATCACCTTTTTATAACAATCTACCTTGGCCCGATACTTATGAAGCCAATCCATTCCTATGATAACATCAAAATCATGCATGGCCATTACGACTAAGTCTATCTCCATATCTTTTCCTCCCACCATTATCTTACAATTTCCACACCCTAGCGTAGACAACACCACATTCTTTAAAGGCGTAGAAACACAAAGAGGCGTCTCAAGAGGCGTAGTTTCTATCTTATTCAACTGTTTATATCTTTCGGACACAAACGAATGCGTAGCACCCGTATCAAACAATGCATATGTCTTTCTATCATTTATAAGAATCGTACCTGAGATAACATTTTTGGAAGCTTCCACTTCCTCTTGGGTGATTGCATACACCCTTCCTTGTGCTAGTGACCTCTGAGGATTCCTTGGTAAATTTGGCCTAACAGCACTCTGTTATGCTTGTCGCACTGAGCCAATACTCACTTGCGACCTTTCTTGTGGGCAGTTTCTCCTAAGATGACCCATTTGTCCACAACCAAAACATTTCAGTTGCCCATTGCAGGGTCCTGGGCCATGTTGTCCATTACACTTTTGACATTCTTCATTTCTATTAGGTGTCCTACCTAGATTTAGGCCATCCCTGCCTTTTCCAAACTTCCCAAAGTTGCCCTTCTTCCTAGACTGCCAGGTCTGTCCTTGACTTGTATAGAGTCTCTTACCTCGTCACACATCACCAAAAGACAATTGTTTCTTATTCTCTGAATGTTCCCTTTCCAATTCCTGCTCTACCAACTGTGCCCTCTCATAGATCTCAGTATAATCTCTTATATTCAAAGGCACCAGTTGTTTCCTAATATTGGTTCTCAACCCTTTCAGAAATCTCTTAGCTTTCTCTTCCTGATCCTCAATTAGTCTAGGAGCATATCTAGATAACTCAGAAAATTTTGCCTCATACTGATCTACAGTCAACTCCTTTTGTTCTAACTGAACAAACTCAGTGATCTTTCGATCCTTAACACAATCAGAAAAATGCTTCCTGTTGAAAGCCCTAACAAACTCATCCCAATTCACGGCAGATTACCCGGTGGAAAGATCGTATCCTTCGAAGCTCTCCACCAAAACTTTGCATTTCCCTCCAACTAGTACTCTGCCAAAGTTATTTTCTCAGCATAGCTGCAGTTCAACAACCTGAAAATTTGTTCTATTCCATCAATCCAATGTTCCGCCTCCTCAGGACTTCCCATTCCACTAAACTTAGGTGGCTTCAGCTTCAAAAACTGCTTCACCAGTCCTTGAGTACGGCGTTCTGCTCCAGGTTGTTGCTGCGCTTGCCTTTCCATCAGATTTCCTATATTGGCCAATGCCTGTAGGATATTTTCCATCTGGGCTTCAGCCCTTGCAGTAGAGGCTTCAGCCCTCGATGGTTGAGCACCTCCAGCTCGTACCATGACTCTCCTGCAGTTTCCAAGCATTTGCCTCAGGAATAATTTGAGACTTACGGTCTCCAATTTAAAGCTACTACAACTACGAATAAGTAACATATACATGTTACTGACAACCTAGACACAACTCGTAAAAATTACTAGGGATCTACGGGTGAATACCCATCACCCGTTGTTCAAAGTTAGTCAACTATCCCAGTTAGTATCCTATGGAGTGCATTGTCCTCCTATTCCTCAATTTCCAATTGAGGCTCCTTATCACTCCAAATAGATCATAGCTCTGATACCAACCAAGGGCTGTAGCACCCTTGTACCAACTGAGGTCACCACAGTTACCTATCTCTATTTCAAAGTTAAAATTAAGCTATAAATTCTTAGGCAATTTTTTTTTTTTTATATAACGGTCTCAGTGCAAAATCTCACAACGAAAGTAAAATTAACATCTTCATTCCTTTCTCCGACAATCATAATACAATGCACACCGACTATTTCATCAGAGTAGAAAGTCAAGGCCTGAACATGCTACATAGTAGGAGATGGACATCGGGTGAGTCGATACAACAAAAAGCCCAAGCTCCTAATAGGCTCGGCTATAATCAGAAGTACTCGACTCTAAGGCCTTCGAACAAGCTGGTCCATCATCCCGTGTCAGCCTTCCAAAATGTGTTAGCCCACACCAGTCACACGCTCTCTTCACACCCAGCCGGGTGCATCGGCCGGCGGCGGCGGCGGCAACATCCCTCTCATCGTCCCATCGTGGCAAAAATAAACAGACAGAAACTCTTGTGTCACTGGGCCATCAGGGAGGCCCACATCAAATATAATCAAAACATGCACTCGGAAGAAAACCAATCCAGGGACACCTAAGCAAGGGTGCTCCGTGCACTCGACCTCTACATCCGTAGGAACGCCATAGAACGTACCACGTGTGACAGGTGCTAGCGGCATCTGGCTAATCTGAAATGTTAGTCCCCAAAAGGGGTGAATACAACCACTCAGCAGGTAAAAGATCCTTTTAGCTACTCACGCATCACACAAGACAATCAATGTATCATGGTGTAGCACATATCATTCATGTATACAAGCACTACTTACCTTGCAGCCATACATATGTCATCATACCATAAGTGCACATACATCTATGCACTCATCATCAAGTATCCATGCATATACCATACATATATGTCCCCATACTATGCATGACTCAATTTCAACTCTCAATTTTTTATTCTTTTAATTAGCATTTATTGCTCGTACCCAATCCTGGCGTTGCGAGAAAAACACACCCCCGGCACACATCTCCGGGCTTCTGACACCCCTAACGCTCCGGGCATCTTAGAACTCCCAAGGACATCTAGAATTACGCCACCAGGCCACTGGGCATCTGGCATTTACACTCCTTGGCCGGGCATCTCGCACTCCAACTGGCATCACGAGGTATCCCCCGGGCATGTATTCAAAATACAACCGGGCATCCGGCACCCCCAATGCTCCAGGCATCTCAACTCCGAGGCCATCCAGAATTACGCCACCAGGCCACTGGGCATTCGGCTTTTACACTCCCTGGCCGAGCATCTCGCACCCCAATTGGTATCACGAAGTATCTCCCGGGCATGCATTCAAAATACAACTGGGTATCCAGTATTCTCATTTATTATAATTTGCATTCACATTTATGGCCCAATTTCATCATGGCATATGGTATGATGGTAACATTTAATGACTATATGAAATGCCAAATGTCATCACACATGCAGCATGATTCAATCACTTAAGACAACATCATCCATTTTGTTCATGCAATTTAAAATAGTCCACGCATCATTTCCTTTGAAACTTACAAAATCCAGCATGCATAATTTTTGAAAATATATATATTGAATGCCCAAATGACTTTAAAAAATTATAATATTTGAACACGTGATAGTCGAGACATAAAAACACCCTTTTCATGAAGAATGCATATTCTAAAAATCTTCACACAAAAAGATACAGCTCACACATCACAGCATACAAATCTCGGACATACCAGATTGCACAGTTTCAGGATTCTCCCAAATTAAATATCCAAATGGCCTTTAAAAATTATGAAATTTTATCATATAATATTTAAGACATAAAGGCACAAATTTCATGAAGAACGCATACCCAAAAGATCCTCACACAAAAAGATACAGCTTAGGCAATACAGCTCACAATTTCGGACACACCAGATTGCACGGTTTGAGGATCATTTCAAATTAAATACCCAAACAACCTTAAAAAATTATGAAACTTTACCACGTGATAGCAAAGACTCTAAGGTATATTTTTCATGAAGACATCAAGGCAAAATTCATCCTAGATAATTAACTATAGTCGATGAAATCTTCTGTTCTTAGTACCATAATCTCCAGACTAAACCATCACCGAAAAATCACCATTTTACCTACTTATCTTCCTTCTTTTCTTTTGAATTTTTGATATGTTTTGACTCAAGGTTTCTACTTCAACTTTCATTAAGGAGTCAAGGTAAAATTTCCAAAGGAAAGTCGTCTTATTGTCCCTGAAGTCACTGGTGTTCAACAGAGCTTGTCCAGATCCAATGTCTTTAAGAGAAAATTCATTTCACTAAGCTATACTTGTTCGTTTTACCTCAAATTTAAGTATGTTGATCTTCAAGATGTCCCTACAACTTTTATGAAGAAGTCGAAGTGAGATTCTGAATAAAAAGTTACATGCAACACCTAAAATCACCAAAAGGTCAACATGCAGTTCCAGATCTAACCATTTTCGTAGAGAGTGGGTTTCACCCCACAAAACTCATCAATTTTACTTCAAATTTTAGTATGTTATAGTTTAAGACGTGATCTACAACTTCCATGAAGGAGTCGAAGTCAAAATCCAACTCTAACATCGCATGTGAGCCCTTACAACATTTTGGTTCATGCAGTTTACTTGAGGACAGTCCACTTCATCAAGCAACACACTTCAAAGCTTCGGTTTTTTTTTTTTCACAAGGCACACGAAATTCATCACCATGCAACAACACATTCAAAACACAACATGCAAGAGTAGTTCAAGGATCTAACTTGCCTATAAATCAAGCAAAACAAACGGAAAGAAAAGCAGAGCACGATTAGGACGGACGGCTCCTCCCTCTTCTTCTCTCCTTTCTCTCCTTTCTCTCTTCCTCTCCTCTCTTTCTCTCTCACGGTCGAAGCTCCCCCCCTAAACCGGCCACCCCTTCCTTTTATTTCCCCTTGATTGCAATCATTTGCAATCATTAGTGGCCGCCCAAATTGGCCAATAGGATAGCCTCTCTTTTTGCCACTTGGCAAACCTCATGCAAAGATGGGCTTGAAGATGGGCTTATGGGCCTCCTCCCCCTTGTGGTCGACGGCCCATAATGGGTTTCTTGGGCCAGCCATTCGGCCCACTTTAAGTCCAACACTTCTTGGGCTTAAAGTCCAAACCTAATTAATTCAATAATTTCCTTAATCAAGCCTATATTTAATCTTAATAATTCATCTTAATTCCCTCTTTTTCAATTACCAAATTTACAATTTCATATGGCCATAAAATTAAATCTAAGAGGTGCATAGCCAAAACAATTTCTCCTTATCAAATTATCCTATAATACTAACTCTAATAACTCGTGAACATAAGATATATTTCCATTCACATAATACTTGGCCTTAAAAGAAAATTAATAGCTAGAGCATAAACCAAAGGCAAATTCCATTACTTAATCATAGACTTTAATATATCTAGAGGTTGCCCTAAATTTTGGGATGCCACAGATTGTAATTACCATTTTACGGGGTTGGTCTAATAAGGTAAGGCATAAGGTTTTCTTAATGGGCGAATATGGGCCTGGCATTGTGTGGGCCGAGTTGGGCCTGGTCCGTGATGAGAGGGCCTATCTAAAACTTTATAAATAGCGCTAAGGTCCCTCCTCTAACCCTCAATTGTTTCCACGAACTCTCTCTCTCTCTCTCTCAACTCATCTAAGGCAAACTGTGAATTATGAGTGGTGGTCTCATCGAACTAGGAGCCGAGGATCATAGAGGAAAAGAACCTGAGCGTCGACTCGTCGTTTGAGCACTGGATCATCGTTATTCTGCATAAACAACGATGGATTCAAAATCAAGTACACAAACCTTCGAATTGTCCTCCTACATGTTCGGTTTTCTAGCTACGTCGATCCTGGGAATCCGCCTCGGTGGCCTACATGCCATTGGTGTTTTCTCTTGGTTTTTGGTGGCATATCTCATGTCACTTGAGTCGGCTATTGCAAGCTTGCTCCTCATCGGAGTAGATTCGATGACACTAGAAACCGCCGACCAACTAGTGGCCAGTGGTGACTAGCATCAGTTGTACCAAACAACCGGCGCTGGATGTGGCTTGGCGGCCCCCCAAGCGCCAATAAGGGCTCAACATGGTGTTGGCTTTGGTTCGATGAAGATGGTGCAAAATGAGGAAGAAGTTTCGGGCAAGGAGGAGGCATAGGAGCAGAAGATCGAAAGAGAAAACGAGTAAAGAAACAAAAGGAAAAGAAAGAAAAAGAAAAATCATAAATAAAATTAAATAAAAAGACAAGAAAATATTCAAAAAACCAGTTTTTAATCGACCGGATGTGGTTGGGGACGAGCGGCTTCATGATTGTTCATCTCTATTCATCCACGAGTGTTTATTTATGAGTAAGAGACCCAGATGAGGAGTTGGTTCTCAATTAGGTTTGATCATTTTAGGGTTGTTTGTATACTTGGGCTTGAAATGTTATTTTGGGGACGTTTGGGCTTCACTTAGTTTAGGATGGGCTAGCTATAATAGAGAATGGAGTGGGCTTCTTTGAAAAAAACTATCATGGGCATTTTTGGTTAATTCCAAGTGGGCCTTAGATGTGGCCCTTTTTAGCCCAACCCGAACGATAGGGTCCAATTTGGTTTGGTCGAACCCGACCAAGAGACCCGTGCAAGTTCTCTTTTATAATAAATTTCATTAAAAGATTATTAATTAAGAACAAAAAATCATAAGATTTAAAAAAAGAGATTAAAGATACTTAAAAATTCCAAAATTTTAAACATTTTAAAATTTTTTAGAGATTTATAAAAATAGTAAAACAAAATTGAAAAATAAAAATATTTTTTTTTAGAAATTTCAGAAAATCCTTTCTAGAAATCATACTCAAAATTAAACGAGCCTCTAGGGCTCTGTCGTAGGGTTCTTATTATCTTTAAAAATGAATGCCCTTGATTGTGCACTTTTATTATGTTGATTGTGGCCTTCCTTTAGCTTAGTTAGAGATGTCATGCTCCTTATTTATAATGTTAAATATTTGCTCTCCCATGCAATATATTTAACACTTCCTTTGGCAATGCACTCACATGGTTAGGTCTAAAAGCAATCCAAACTATCTAATAGAAAACTTTTTTTCAAATGAACAAAATTAGATATCGAAATGACATTAGTTGTTGATTGGTGTAATCAAGTCCCAACCCTAGATTCTCTATTTGTGTAGGAAATGAAGTATACTCCTATATCTCACTTGGTTTCTAGCTGAACCCAATAGGCTAGTGGCGACTCCTTTTTAGGGAAGTTTTATACCATCAATTTAAACACTCAATGTAGCGCGAGGTATGGATTTAGAAGAACCCACATCTAAATCGTGGGCTATGGGTCTGTTTTTTAGGTAATATCCTTAAACCTATACTGTGTTGGTCACGAAAATAGTTTAGAGCATACATAGAAAAACACATCAAAAGAAGAGAGAGGAGTGGCTAAGCCCCCTCCTTTCGAGTCTTCACCCAAGCTGCTGCTACTATTGACCACAACTGTTGCTGCCCTGGACATCTTCGACATCGTTCTAGCTGCTGCATTTTCATCGCCATAGTTGTCCAAACAAGTTCGTCGCTTCTTTGCTGAGACATGCTAGTCGCAACTTGTAGCCCAAGTCAGCCACATCGCCGCAACCAATAAAGAGCTTGCGCTTGCCGATATGATTCTCTTCAATGAAAATGCTGTTGCACCGTGATCATCTAGCCTCCAACCTCACTGAGATCCTGAATTTGAGTCCCTGGCATTCCATTCTTTCCTTCTCGGCTTAATCTCAGAGGAGATATTCACACAAGAGACCAAAATCCCGAAAAAGGCGAAACATTGCAACATTGCTCTGTTCTCGATTGCTCTCCCTTGGTATTCTTCCACTTGAGTGATTCAGCAGAGTTCCTTGGCAATCATCAAGGTGTCCAGGTGTTCAGTAATTGCACTAGTAGATCTACGTGGTCTTCTGCTCAACATTTTACAATTAAGATTCCAGATCCCCATACCAATAGACCTAGCAAATTTTCTGCAGCTCCAGTGTCTTGTCTGAAGCTGCTACTATCCATATCTATTGCCCAACATGTGCTTAATATCCTTAATGTCCTTAACGTCCAGTAGCTTCCGGTCGCAACTTCCAGTGAGTAGCTCTAGGTGGTTCTCACCATTTCAAGCCCTCTCGACGATTGTGATTTTCCCAATTCTCTTCGCAAGTGTCTTGGTGCTCGGGAAAATCCGACGTTGCTATTGATCCCAAATCATGGCTAGCATTGCTCTCGATCTGAGCCATCACTTGAAGTTTCTATTTTGTAGGTTCATTGGCCATGCTGCCACCCCCTACCACCGCTCATCTCCGCTCGCAGTTCACCATCATGGAGCTAGCTACAATCCTAGTCCGATGCGTTTGATTCAAATTTGCAAAGTACTTTCCAAATTAGGTAAGATCCTTATCTTCATTTGATTTGAAATATTTACTTTCCGTTTTGTTTGCTTGATTGATATATTTTGTTAAATATTTCGTTAGAAGGTATATAAACAAAATCCTAAGAAATCACTCCAAATTTCCTAACTTAGCAACGTGCTCGGACATCTTTCAATCTCTAACCATGAGATATGATATCTGACGGCGCAAAAAATCTTCCATCCTATCAATAACCATTTGAAAATGATTGTTAATTTACTTATTTCAAATTTAACAAATAACCTTTCATCAATATCCATAACAACTTGGATATGATTATTGGTTTATTTCTTTATCAAATTTAAAGATAGATAATACAGGTTTGTGGATTGCATTATCTAGCTAAATATTTATTCATTGTTTGATTATTTTCGTTAAAAAGAAATCCCAAAAATATTCGAATTGGATTTTATTCTTGCTAAAATACTACTTATTTTAGACTATATTACATGTTTAAATTCGGTAATTTCTTTATTGCGAATGTTTAAATAAAAGTCCAAGAAATATTGCTATAGAATGAATTAGGTTTTCTTTCTTAGAATGATGGCATTTTTAAATATTAGGCATTTTTAATTCAGAATTTTAATTAAATAAAAAAACAAAAAAAAAATTCATTCGTCTATCACATAGGATTAGTTTGTATGTCACATGTCACTTGGTATGTCACTTGATATAGATATAATTTTGTACGTCATTGCATTTGCATTGCACACATTGCACGTACATCAGTTCTCATCACATAAGTGAAAATCCCAAAAATTGAGTGACTATTTATTAATTAAAAATCATATCTAGAGTTGTCGATGTGATTTTTAATCTAACATTACAAGTACTTTCGTTGCTATGAGTTAGGTCCTGCAATTTATTTAACCGTTATATCGGATATTAAATTGGTGGTGTGTGCACCCGCATGATTACCTCACATGTTAAGAAGTAAAAAAATGAATCGAAGCTGCCCGCCAAACATTTTTTCATGAAAATAATAGTACCGAATGATCATTATAGAAACATACTGTAACAAAGTCCCTGTACCCAAAATCTCTTATTCGTAGGAATAAAATATTTCTCCAAATAATTTATTTGGACTTCCAATCAACCCATCATAAACTAATTAATGGTGACTCCTCAATGAAAATGGTTTGCATATTAAAAACTTAAACTTGATTTGGGATTGGGAGAGTCTGAGTTAGGCTTGGGCTTAATAATTCATTAGTTGAACCCTCAAGTGATGCACCTATAGAGAGTTAGGTCACGACAGCTAGGCGATTTCACTAAGGACTTGAAAATACTTAGTGGACAGGCCATTTTCTTTATTGAAAAAATGATTTTGTTTGGCAGCAATGACTTAGATACAACCCTAACATTTAAGGTGTTAAATGGTCTTGCAGAATGGGAGGTATAAAATGAAGTGTTTGCCGACCTTGTCTTGCAAGGAAGCTTAGGAATATGTAGTTTATTTTAATGTATGAAGCGTTGTTTGATATAAACTATTGTACATGTCCTACATTTACACTACACTACAGACATAACCTACATCGAACCTGAGCGCATAAATTTATTAGGAGGGTATTGAGACTGTGGACACTTCGACTAAACTTCATACTACAAATTGCCCTTCTCGTGTCCCAAAATTCTTTCTAGTGTCATAGGGTTACCACCCCAATCTGCAATTTCATGACATGGGTCAACTCTTTGATGAAGGCAAAGTCATGGGAACTCCCACAAAATCACAACCATGTCGATTCAGTCTAGTTATCATGTGGCTTCATTTGCCAAGCCTATTAAGAGTAGAAATCGAGCCTCACGTCTCATGTGCATGTCTATGTGGTTGCCATGTTCCACTAGGTGAAGTAAGTCTGAACCTTTGCCTTGCAATTTACTTACTTTCTATATTTTTGGTCAGTCCATGATATAGGTTGGTCGTGAGTCTTGGTCGTCATACAATTGGAGAAGTCAACATTTGAATCACCATCACTCCTAAGGACAAGTTGAGCACATGGTGAACTAGACTCAATCCGACTAGCCATGTTTTTATGAAGTCCAAGATAGGGCAGCTACTCGTTCTAGTAGAACTGAAAGTCCATTCAAGAAGTCCAAGTGAAAGTTTCTAAGTGTCGAACAATATAAGGTCAAGAAAATTTTGGAAAGCAATTGTGTTGTTGAACAAAAGTTTTGAAAATGCCTTCCCGATTCAAAGGAGTAGGATATCCTTGCTAGCTTTCTTTGGTTTCATAGTTTTTCCTCACTATAGGAATGCTTGTAATCCAACAATTGCACGGCTAGTTTAACAAGTTTGCATGAAAAAGGACTTTGTCAACACCATTTTTGATGAAACTTTTATTTCTCTTACTAAATATGAGCAAAATGGTGACAAAACACTCCATGTCTCTAGAGCTTTTACAAATTTGATTTCTTTCTCACGTATAAGGGTGTGGCGATCTTTTGATAATACTTGAGGTCAATGACTCCAATCACCCCATTTTGAGGTATAAATATAACCAAATGAATGCGCCTAATTATCACTATTCTGAATAGTTAGCTTTTATGGAAAATCCGAGTCTTATGACATGCTACTTGGTTCAAGTCCCAAAGGCATGATTCACTTGCAATGGTTTCATACCGGTTCCTCTATTAGGCTTCATCAGTGCTGCTGAGTACTATCCCCTCTAAGTGGCCTGTCATTATCAAGTTTTACAAGAGCTCCCTTCATGTCTCCAACTAGAATTTATCCAAGTTAATTTCACTAATGAAAGTGGCAACCATGAGTAATCCTTTGGCCTAATCAAGGCAAAGTGGGGTATGTGCCAACCACCGAAGGTAATGTCGCCCAAGAAGGAGTTGAAGTATAAGCAAAAGATTTACCATGCATCAAAGGAGTACATGCAATCACATAAGATCCCAAAGAAGTTGCTCTCGAAGATTCCCAAGTGTCTGTCCAGTCCACAAGTCATTGCCTCAAGAGGAAGGCCGAAGAAGCGGAATGGCATGCCACTAAGTTAGCTCGAGTTTATGAGCAGTTACAAAAGAGTGTTGCTCTCGTTTGTATATAGATCAAGCCAAATAAAAGGCTTGAATCTATCTTGTACCTTCATTTCTAGATTTATTTGTTTAGGAGTTGAGTCATTTATTTTCCAACATACTTGTGTAGGGGTTTGCAAGATTTTGCTTTCGTAGTTATTATCCGAGGGTTCAATTTGAAAGGGTCATTTTTTGTTCATGAATAAAATGAAGCAGTTAGACCTTTGTCATGGATTGGCGTTGTCTTAAATCTGATGCTTATGTGCACTCATTTCTTTCAAATTAGGTGATAATGGATCGATCTCATTCACCCATCTGTACAAGGTTGAGAATAAGAGTGGTTAATCAAACTAAGTTACGTGAGTGTACTGTTAAAATAGAGGACCAAATGAAACAATTCCTTATTTCAATGCAAGAGATGATAGTTGAATTTAAGGCATCTTGAGCAAACCCTAACTCAAGTGTCTACACCTCCTATCATGGTGTCTAAGCAAAAAGATGATAAGGACCTTGCCACTGAATCTAATGATGACATGCCTGCATTAGAAGATAACCCTATCATTCTTGTGGAAGGAATGGCCAAATCCGATAGTGTGTCTAAAACTAAGCATGACAAATGCCTCAAGAAGCTTGAAGAGCGATTGAAACAATTGCAAGATCTCCAAGATATTGTTCCAACAGATCTTTCCATCTATTCCAAGATCAAAGTGCCGAAGAAATTCAAAATGTCTGTGTTTGAGAGGTACAACGGCACAACTTACCTGAAGGCTCAGTTGCAAATGTATTTATTGCAAATGGCTCTATATGTACAAAATGCATCCTTGATGATCCAACCATTCCAGGCTAGTCATGCCTGCCTTGAGATAGTATATGATGAAGAGGATAAACCTCCTCAAGACTTGGGATGTGGTGAGTGAGGCATTCCTCAGGCAATATAAGTACATCATGGACATTACTTCTTCCCTTGATGATCTTTAACATATCGAGAAGAAAATGTTTGAGTCATTCAAGAAATAGGCCATCCAATGGAGGAATCTAGCCGCTCAGATCAATCCTGAGCTAATCAATTTCCAGTTGAAAAAAGATGTTCGTTAAAACTCTCCCCTTTGAGTATCGCAACCAAATGATAATTGCTGAGTCGTTTAACCAATTCATTCCTATGCGGGAACAAATCAAGATAGGCTTGACATACGGATGGTTTAATGAGCCATCTCCTTCAAACAAAAGGTTCTCCACAAAGAAGGAGAAGGAAGCCGCTATGAATATGAGTGTAGCTTACAGCTAGGACAATACTAATCGCACATTAATTATTCAACCAAATAGGGAGCTAGAACAAACCGCTGGCCGTCGATCATTCGCTCAGTCAAACAATAAAAGGTAGTTCTCTCCTCTTCCTGGGTTTCCATCCTAGGTATTGGCCATTCTCTAGGAAAAGGGTTTGCTTACTGGCAAGCTAAAGTGTCCTAATCATCAGCATCCTCCTAGTTATGACTCGTCTGAGAAGTGTTACTATCACATGGGTGAACTAGGATACTTAACTAATTAATGTTTTCTTTACTGTCAAGCATCAAATCCAAAACTTGCTCGATACGAAGGCCATTTCATTTCAACCTGTTTGGTCTAATATCTAGAACAATCCTTTGTGTGAACATTAAGACAAGGTGAATGCCATATTTGGGTTTGACATTGTTTGAATTAGGAACCTAGGGGTGCATACTGTAGATGTCTATGATGGACTGGTGAGAGCTGGATACTTCACAAAGTGATTCCCATCCCTGATGAAAGAAAGAGTTGTTAGTATGGTGAAGGCTGGAATGATTGTATATATTGACCACACTAGCATAATCTCCACTATATCCCAAGTCATCATCAATTGAGAAAAGAAATGGGCTACATTAAATGCCGATAGCAATGAGATGGATCCATACTTATGAATATGCCTCCACTAGAAGATGTAACACTATCTATTGATGTCCCTGTGTCTAATGAAGAAATAGTGATCAAGATATCCTAACCCTATGAATATGTCAATAATAAGGTGATTCCATGGTCATATGATCTAGACGTTGACCTAGTTACAAGATCTAGTCAAATTTATGCCCAAGCTAATGCTCAATCGACAAAGCCTATGAGTGATGAAGATGCTAAGGAGTTTTTAGCTATAATCAAAGTAAGTGAATATAATGTCGTCAACCAATTGCAAAAGATGCCCGCTCAAATCTCTTTGTTGGAACTCTTGCAAACGTCCCCTACACATCAAAAGTCTTTCATGAAGGTTTCGAGCAAAGTTCATGTACCAAAGATGTTGAGGTAAACAAGCTGGAGGAGTTTATAAGATCAATTCTTCTCAAGGACTCAATCATCTTTTCTAGAAGAATTCTCTTTTGAGGGGACGGGACACACAAAGGCGTTATACATATCTGTCAAATGCAAGGCTACCCACGTGTCTTGTGTGCTTATCAATTATAGGTCCGCTTTGACTATCTATTTGTTGGCGACTCTTCACCGCCTCAAGATAGGCTTGTCTAAGAAACATGCCACAAAGACTGCCATGCGAGTTTTTGACGGAACAAAAGAAAGAGGTGATGGGCGAAATCCCCCTTGATGTGCGAAAGGGGCCGGTAATGTTTAATGTCCTTTTTCAAGTGATGGACAACCCATATGATATTTACCAAAGGATCAAAGTTGAATAGAGAAGTAAGATGATGTGAGCTGCTGTTTAGATGAGTTTATTCTTTTGAGAGGTCAAAACTTGCTAAGTTCATTAGAAATCTAACTGGGGAATAGACGGTGGAAAAGTGAAAACGAGAATAAAAATTCTTATCTCACACAAATTGGTTGGATTCAAGCATTTCATCTAGGTAGTTGATTTGAAAAGTCAATTTTTCGCAAAATTTAAGTTAGGATCACACATGTTACTTCATCATCTAGTATGATGTAGGAATCAAGCTAGTCAAGTAATAAATTAGCTTTTCTCCTCTGAGCTTGTAATTTAATCTTCCCAAAGACATTTGTTTATGTTGCTTTACATTACGTAACCATTTGATTTCTTACATCTGAGGGGTGGCACCTAGTGCCCGCCACCAGCCTTTATTAGACCGCCCTTGCTAATGACCAATGGAGAGCTGGCCCCCCTCTTTAGCAATCACCATTGTCCTTCTGTCTCTCTCTCTCCCCCCTTGCTAACACAATTAATTTCTTGATTATGAAAGGCGCTTTTGACATGGACCATTCCCTGTGTTGGAAAAAATCTACCAACGAAAGTTGAAGATCTTGTGATGGTCTCTCTTCCTTCATCGTCCTCATCTACTTCAATCTCCATCAACCACTTTTCTTCTCTTCGACCATTACCAAAATCCAACCATGATCTCCACGGAGGAAGACTCATAAATATTACTTCGATCCGTGCTGGAAATAATCAACTTCGAAGACTATTGTTCCCTTTCCGATATCATCCTCATCTACTCCAATCTCTATCAGTGGTCATAACATGATATTATTGTTGACACCTAAATTTTGGCAACCCAGTCATTTATTTATCGCATTAAAAATTAGGGATTAATTTTTAACCTCTAAGCAAAAATATTAGAATTAAGTTGCATACCATATAGTTTTAGGAGCATTTTTATTGTTATTATTATTGCATTTTCATCGAAGTGGTGATAGATTGGTTTGAATTGGTAATTCTGAGCTTTAATTTGACGAGTTGAACTAAGCCCATGAAGAGAGCAAATTAGCCCAAGCCCATTATTATTATTTTTTTTACGACCGAAAATAGATTAGTGGCGACTCCTAATTAAAAATCAATTGCATATTAAGAGCTGGAACCTAAGTCGCGAGTTGGTATGGGATTGGGAGAACCCAAGCTAAGTTTAGACTTAGTAATCCATTAACCAAATCCTAGGTGGTTCATCCGAGGTTTGGTCGCGACAGTTTGGTGACTCCACTGAGGACTTGAGTGGAAACTCTTAGTGGACTTAGGCCAATTTTCTCTTCTATTTGAAAAAATATTTTTTGTTTGGGAGCAAGGATTTCAAGTATGTCCCTAACATTTAAGGTATTAAATGTTCTTGCAGAATGGGAAGTATAAGGGGAAGTGTTTGCTAACCTTTGTTTTATAGAAATGTATAGGAATGTATGGTTTACTTTCACATATGAAGTATTGCTTAATATAAACTGTTGTGCATGCCTTGCATTTAGCACTACACTTTTGCACACACAACCTGCTGCCGGACTTGAGCCGCACTATGATACTTAGGATGGTATTGAGTTGGACACAACTTCAACCGCGAGGCCGCGTGGTAGAGGTTGCCCAACTCAATCCCGAAAGCTTCTTTCTTAGTGTCAAGAATGTTTACCTTCGCCCGCGAGGCTGCGCCATATTGGGGTATTATTCTTGACTAAGCCGGAGTTAAGAGAACTTGACTTATTACATGAGGCTACGACTAGTCATCTCACCCTTTTAACTCCACTTAGTTAAGCCATCTAGATAGAAATCGAACACCACATTTCATGTGCTTGTGTATGTGGTTGCCATCGATTTTTCTTGGTGAAGTAAGTCTTCTATCTCTATACTATGCAATTTATTTTGTCGTATTTTTGGTTCGTCCATGACAATCTAGGTTAATCATCGATTCCTTTGTTAATTAGAAATGAAATGAGGAAATTGCCATGCAATGAGTCATTTGGAAAATAACAAAAAAATTTGGAGAATTTGTTTTCAACTCATATCTTTATCGTTCTTATTAGGGAGATTCAAATTTTGGCCTTTCCTAGTTCATGTTTAGGAAATTTTGTCCTTGCTAGGGCATCCCATGTCTTTATTTTCCTAGTCCATTTTTAGGAAATTCCCTTCATGTGTTGACATTTTGTAAAAAGTGAAAAAAAATCAATTAGATCGATTAATCGTTGTCATGGATTGGCTCTCTATTTACACCTCATGCTTACATGTTCTTGTTCATATGAATTAGGTGATTATGGAACAATACCGCTCACCCATCCGTGAACACCAAGAGCTAAACTGGCGGATCAAAATGAGATGCTAAATCGTATGATCGATATTGACAATGACATGAACAAGTGAATTGCATGCCTCCAAAGTCAAGTCGATAAATTATCAGCTACCGTGGCTTGTCTCGTTAAGAAAAAGTGTTGTGATGACATAGATACTCTATCTTTAATGAAAAATTGTGACTTGAAGAAGAAAACCAATAGGACTTTTGAACCATCTCATTTTTCTGAGGTAGTCGAATTTAATGCCACCATGAAGAGACTAGTGACATATCTAGAAAAAAGAATCTCTGACCTGGAGGGTTCACATCACAAGACCCGAGAGGGTGAAGAACTCAAGCACACATGATCTATGGTCCTAAAGCGTTACTTTCTTGGCCTAATGAGAAAGCATTTGAAAATGCACATCATGTTGCAATGATAGATCAATTGGCTCAATTGTCACTCAAGAAGTTTCTAAAGAGTTAATGTGGGTCACATCTCAATACTACTTGAAATATCCATCTTGAAGAGCAAACAAAGTGTTTTGCATTTCCACGCTTGACAGAATTTTCATTCTTGCCCATTAAATGAGGGGCAAGTACAAAGAGGACCATCCATCTGACCATCCATCTTTGGTGAAAGAGGTACATCTCGTTCTTGAACATAATTAATTTTGGGAGATGACACTCTGTTCTTCTCCTTGCAGATGACGAATTGGAGGGCACTACAGATTCTAATAGTGACATGACTGAGACAAAATCTCAATCCAAGCTTAAATGGATATGCAATTCGAATTTACTATTCATGCATGTTCTCTTGTGCAAGGGCAAAAGCAACAATGGAGTATTTATCAAATCAAAGATCGGATTTTCAATCTTCATTCATAGGGGCAATCCAAGGAGGCAATCCCTTTGTGGGGCATTCCCCTGAATGAATACTTAAAACCATGTTTTGAGTGTGGTAAATTGGATGTTTTGAAGTCACAAAGCTTCTCATGCTTAAATTGTCGGACTCTTTTGAAAAGAGAATTTCGATAGTTGTTTTGGCTATTTAACTCACCAATTTCACATAAAGATTTGTCATGATAGACAATTCAATGGAGTGACATCAATACTTAAGAATGCTGAATGAGACGTGTTTGGATGATGAAAGGCAAGCCCTATCCTATACACAGTACTCTACCTATACACTTGTGAGATAAGTGTAAAAAGTTTCATATCCACAAGGTGAAGAGTTCTCTAGCAAAAGGTATGATGATCGCAATGATGAGGGGCAAATCATTTCTCTATCCCAAACACTACAGGTGATCCATTGTTTAACCCCTTTGAGCTCCATGCACTCATGGAAATTCTTTTCAAATTACCCCTGTCAAGAACCATCCCACATCGGGGTAAATTGGAGAATAAAACAGCATCATAAGGTGAAGAAAATGGAAAGAAATTTTCTTGTTCTCACTTGCATCAATTTTCAAGGCATGCTATTACATTGAATTCGTGTGGTAATTTAAGTGCCTTAGGATGACGAAGAGCATTTCTTTATCTATTCTACATACTTATATCCTTTGCATAGCCCACTTGAACTTGCAATTTCATTTCTTTAAACCCAGTTGGTGATCATCCCCCACACTAGGGCAAGGCAAAAAGCAATTGTTCAAACAGTATGATATGGAGTGCTGACAGAAGACGAAGACCTCCCAAAAGTCCAAATGTTAAAAGCACCATATAGTCATTCAAAATAGAACCAAGGAGCATGAAAAAGTAATGTGCCTAGTAAAAGCAATGCCAATGCCTATGAAAAAAGAAGTGAAGAAAAAATGAATGAGAAATAGGGGCATGAAAAAAATGGTGTGCCTGGTAAAAGTAAGGCCAATGTTCATAGATAAAAGAAAGAGAGTCAAGATAGGTGAGTATCAGTTGTAAAAGGTTGTATCCCTAATGAAGCAGTATTCAAATAGCACAAATACCAAGTTTTTACAGTTAGCGGAGCACTTTGCCAAGATAATAACTGGCAAAGAAGACCGGCGACAACGCCAAGATGGTCATCAACTTTCATCCTTTACACACACTTTGAGTCTAATGATCATTTTGTTTCTCAACCTATGAACCCAGCCTATGTTACATCTCTTACAAAGTCTCTTTAGATTATGTCACTTGAATTAACATGGGAATTCATATGTTTATAAGCATCGCTCGAAGAAGTGCGAACAAGATTATTGCTCTCTCAATTTGCAGGGTTCTTAACTTGTAAACCCGAAAATGATTATGGAATTGTTCTTTCAATAGCTTTGACTCAAAGAGTCCCCTTTGTTAAGCCATTAACCAAGCCCACATTACGGTCCCTATTGAAAACCTCTCAAATTGGTAAGGTCGTACTGCTTCCGAGAATACTCGAACCCCTGTTGGTATGATGGTAGTGAGATAGAGTGATTCTCCTAAAATGACCATTCTGAATGAGAGTGAGTGAAAGTCCTTTCTAATTGAAAATCTCTCATTTAGTATTCTTAAAAAATCCAAAAAAAAAAAAAAAAATCCATGCCATTGTCTTGAATGACAATTCTCTCCGTGGAAATTTGGGGTGATGCAAATATGGTAAAGTCATTATGCATAAACCTTGATGAAAATCTCACTAAATTTTGAAATGTGCATCTTAAAGTAGCTCATATTGTCCACCTCTTTGATGAATGTATACCAGTTTTTGCTCTAATCATGTCTGACAAATAATATTTCCTTGAAAACTAAGTAATACTTGACGTTCAAGTTACTCCTTGAAGCCTTAAGATCCAGTGTGCTTCCGTAGCCCGGAATTCCTGACCTGGCGTGCTTTCGTAGCCCAGAGTCATTTTCATTAACTCGGTGTGCTTTTATAATCTGATGTCCCTTTTAATAGACCCAGCATGCTTTCGTAGCCTGGAGTTCTTGACTTTGTGTGCTTTCGTAGCCTAGTGTCCTTTTTCATTGACTCGGCGTGTTTCCGTAGCCCGATGTCCCTTTTAATAGACCCGGCATGCTTCCGTAACCCAAAGTTCCTGATCTAACGTACTTTCGTAACCTAGAGTCCCTTTTATCGAATTGGCGTGCTTTCGTAGCCCGGATTTCCTGACCCGGCGTGCTTTTGTAACCTAGAGTCCCTTTTTATCAACTTGGTGTGTTTCCGTAGCCTGGTGTCCATTTATATTGACTTGGCGTGCTTTCATAGCCCAGAGTCGCTTTTATTGAACCGGCGTGCATCCGTAGCTCGGATTTCCTTTATATTGACCTAGAGTGCTTTCGTAACCTAGAATCCTTTATATCGACCTAGCGTGCTTTCGTAGCCCAGAGTCCCTTTTATCGAATCGGCGTGCTTCCGTAACCCAAATTTCTTTTATCGACCTGGCGTGCTTTCATAGCCCAAAATCCTTCTCATCGACATGGCGTGAGTCCCCCTATCAAATCAGCATGCTTCCGTAGCCCGAAATTTCTCTTAATTGACACTCAATTGAGCTGTCCCCCAAAGGTTTTTCTCCAAGTTCAGTCTAATTAAGGCGACCGAAGAAATGTTCGGATCCTAGTCGGATGATCCATACCACAATGCTAAGCGACTATAGAAAGAAATGGGTCCTAGACAATATTTGTTGCTTTGACAGGCGACCATAAAAAGGTACAGGTCCTGGAAAAGCTATTTCTCATTCAGGTGACCATAGAAAGGTACGAGTCCCGAAAAGTAATTTCCCGTTTAGGCGACCATAGAAAGGTATAAGTCTTGAAAAAGCTGTTTCCTATTCAGGCGACCGTAAAAAAGTGCGATTCTTGGAAAGTGAATTCTCGTTTATGCAACCGTAGAATGGTACGGGTCCTAGACAATATTTGTTACTTTAACAGATAACTGTAAACAAATGACTGTAGAAAGGTACAAGTCCTGGAAAAGCTGTTCCCCATTTGGGCGACCGTAGAAAGGTATGGATCCTAAAAAGTGATTTCCTATTCAAGCAATCGTAGAAAGGTACAAATTCTGGAAAGTGAATCCCCATTTAGGCTACTGTAGAATGATATGGGTTCTAGACAACATTTATTTCCCATTCAGGCGACCGTAAAAAGGTACGAGTCTTGGAAAATCAATTATTTTCATCAAGGTGACCAAAGAAAGGTTTGGGTCCTAAATAACCAGATACTACCATACTAAACGACTGTAGAAAGGTACGGGTTCTAGGAAAGCAGTCTCCTTATAAAGCCCCATTACTATTATAGGCGACCGTAGAAAGGTACGGATTCTAGATATATAACACAAACTATCTTGAATTACTCTATCCTTCTTGAAGGTAAGTCATTCCAAGTAGGTTCCTTTATTGTTTGCATTAGCATTTCCATGCATCATATAAATTGCATTCCAAAATGAAATTCATTTTCCAACAAAAAAAACATTCAGTGCCTGCATGATTAAAATTTAGGTTTCAAAGAGGAGCAGCTGTTGACACTTAAAATTTGGCAACCTAGATATCGCATTAAAAATTAGAGATTAATTTTTAACCCGTAAATAAAAATATTAGAATTAAGTTGCATAGCATATAGTTTTAGGAGCATGTTTATTATTATTACATTTGCATCGGACTGGTGACAGATGGGTTTGAATTGGTAATTCTGAGCTTTAATTTGATGAGTTAGACTAAGCCCACCAAAAAGCAAATTAGCCCAAGCCCGTTACTTTTTTTTTTTTTTTTTTTTTGTGACCGTAAATAAATTAATGGTAACTCCTAGTTAAAAATCAATTACATGTTAAGAGCTAGAACTTAAGTCGTGAGTTGGTATGGGCTTGGGAGAGCCCGAGTTAAGTTTAGGCTTAGTAATTAATTAGCCAAATTCTAAGTGGTTCACCCGAGGTTTGATCGTGACCATTATATTATATGCTCTGAATCCTTCGCACCAATTTTTCGAAGGGCATATGAAATCATAGCGGACTAGGTTAGGCAAATCATCACTGAAGTCAAGACCAACGATTGAAACGAAATTAATTATGTCTAAGTAGTCTTACGTACGTGGCCATGATAATTAACATAACGAATTTTAATAGTTTGATAGAGAGGAAAAGTTAATATTTGGTGGAACAGATTGTGCATAAGGGAAAGAACACCATAAGTATTGTAACTTTTATTAAACGCTCGCGTAAGTGTCATTACTTTTCAAATGATAACTTAAGTATTGTAAATTTTAGAATTGTTAACCATGAGTGTTGAAATCCCGATGTGGCACGGCACTTATAGTGAACAATTTTTAAAAGTTATAACATTTAAGTGATTGATCAAAAAGTTATGACATTTAAATAAATGTTTTTTGAAAGTCATGGACTCAGAGCGATCGATTGAAAGTGTAGCATTTGTAATGTCTTTATCTAATAATATACAGCTTATAATCCACATGCTAAACTATAAAAAAAAAATTAAAATAATAATATATGCTCAAACTCGTATTCACTGGATTTTGAACACTTGCCCTTTAAACTCTATGAAAATTCAAAAATTAAGGCTACCATGATGGATCAAGTGTGTGATAAACATATATTAACATTGAATGCTGTTAGTTGACTATTGAAGTTGATTTTCACCAAAATCCATGCTTCTCTTTGGAACATCACTTTGATTCGTTACCAAAGGAGAAAGAAATTATTTCTGCTTATATTTGTTTTGAGGTAAATTGCTTTGTACGGTAAAAAAATTATTTTTGGTAAATTTGTCACAACTATTAATTTTAGGTCATTCTTGATACTAACCCTTTATGTTATAAATTGAAAAGGAAAATTATCTTTGTTTACCAACGGGTGGTGACAAAATGGCTACATTTTCTAGGCGTTGGACCAACAACTGTTATCGATATTTATCAAATCTGTTCTTATCTAACAGAAGGCGGAAGTGAAAGACACGATGTTATCGAAATAGACCTAGATTAGGGTTCACTCTTTCATGTTATTGAACCTATTGTGACTGATGTTTGGCGTAAAATAGACAAACTCTATTAGAGGGTTTCTGGAAATAGTACTCTCAAAGATGATCTTAGGTTGTTAAGAGATAATTTTGCAGTGACTGATCTCATATATCATCATCTACATTGTGAAATCATTGACCTAATCGACATTTATGGTGATGATGAAAGATAAATGTTGAGATTTTTTGG
The DNA here is from genome assembly GCA_014182555.1 of Eucalyptus erythrocorys. Taxonomy (NCBI): domain Eukaryota; kingdom Viridiplantae; phylum Streptophyta; class Magnoliopsida; order Myrtales; family Myrtaceae; genus Eucalyptus; species Eucalyptus erythrocorys. The sequence goes on along the minus strand of CM024601.1, from coordinate 46,888,310 downwards.
GGGGAGTTCAAACGAAATTGAAGGTCTATATAATGTCAATGTGGAAAGGGTTGTGTATGTGGATAGTAATGTGGTTGTAAATGTGGCTAGGAATACAGATGATAATGGGAGTCGGATTGAGGTTGGTAATGAAGATTTGGATCATCTTGCAGCTAATTTAGTGGATGTGGAATATGTGAGTAATAATGATGATCTTGAACTGAATGAAGCGAGGAGAATGATAAAGGAATATTCAATGAGATACAAGCTCAACACTAGGCTAACACAAGATCAAGTGGAATCTCCCTATCAGAGGGTAGCTCCCAAAGAAAGAAATTGTTCCTCGACTTATGGATTCTTCTGAGTACAAAACAGAGTATTATGATTGACACGAGGAAAGAAAGTTTTCATTCAGATTTAAATAATGAGGATTAAGAAGAGGAAGATAATTTTCTTTCATTCAGTAGAAATAGGTTACCAACTAATCCTTGATCTGCCAAACAAAGCATCATGATTCAAACGAGGAAGAAAGTCATTGTTCAGGTTCAGATAACATGAAAATTTTTGTGGTCATTTGATTGGGCAAGATTACAAAGCTGGGGTGTAAATTAGTGGCACAGTTACCAAAAGTCCATAGAATGTCTACTTTGGACTAGTGTTGTCACCGCATACCCTGCAAATTACTACATACTTGAAGTATGATTTGCTATTGCTTTCAATAATAAATTGACCCGAATGAATTCTTGCCCTACACTTCATAGTATGGATGTTAAATAAATTGGTGCTTGCACATACATAGGTAACTTAACCCTCATAAGAGACATTCATGCCCATGAATTACACCAGTGTTCTAATTCACAATCATGATCTACAAATTATAATTGTGACATCCTGATTTTCAACCCTACTTTCAACTCAATGAATTAGGCTTTCCATCGACGCGCCTATAGTCTTTTTCTCTAAGATGGTCACTCACGAGATAACTAATCTGTCTCGTGAAGCAATTAAGGAATATAAACGCGATTGACTTGAGAATTCGACCAAAAATCGACTACTCAATCGTGCTAATATGCAAGGGTCATTATGGCACCCTTAAAATCGATTAGAGACCGGAGATAGGTCGATTCAACAGAGGCATATAATTAAATGGTGGGAGATTCCACATGATTACAAAATTCACGTCAATCGGCACTAGATCAATTTTTCTATCGTTTCTGTACGCTATGTCCATATTTGAAATCTTGAGATTTTTATGACAACCGAGAGTCGCCAATGAGTCGAAGATGTAAAATGGGGATCGAAAACGAGTCAAATGCGCTAAAAATTCCTAAAAACTACCCGATATGTTAGGTCACACTAAAAGCGCATCTATTTGAAATTAACCATGAAATTGAACTCAATTTCAGAAATCGAAAGTTGTGGTGTGTCACGATTTATTTTAGAAACGTCAACTTATCCTTCGAAGAATTTTCGGCAAGCCCGGGATTTTCAGTGGAAAAATCAAGATTTGGCGAAATTGATTCAAGAATCCGGATGGGCTAAATTGAGCACACTTTTGGCCTTCAAGTGGGATCAAATGGTGAGGGAAATCAATGAATTGATGTGGGTACCTTCGCTGGTGTTTTTGGAGACCAAATTGGGATTGAATTAGAGAAATTTGGAGTGAAATTGAATTAAAATTGGAGAGGAGCAGATGAAATTCGTAGGCCATAGGGGGCTACAACATTTGAACCTCCTTTATGGCTTGTTTGGGAAGCTTTGAAGGGGAAATGGCTGCTGGATTGTGGCTAAAGGCTAGTGGGGCCATCACTCAAGTTTTTGGGATATTTGTGGTGGACTTTGTGGCTCTTTGTCCCCCTTGAGGCAGCAGCTCTTCTTCTTCCTCTTCTTCTTCAGCAATTCTTCTCCATTGTTGCTGAACCAAGAGCAAAGAACCGGCCAAGAATAGCCAGCCCTCACCGAAGCCAAGCCATCACTTGTCCAAGCTACGCCCGAGCCCCGGACTACTTGCGAGCCACTCGAGCACCAGCCTGCCTCTTGCTCGCGTCCTCGCCGTCCTGAGTTGTTGTTCGCCGTGCTTCGTCTGCCTCGAGCCAGTCGTTCTCGCCCTGGCCGCTGTTGCTACTCCCTGAGTTGCCGTCGCCTCTGCTTGGTCCCGCTGTGCCATTCCCACGCCGTCCTAGCTCCCTCTACTAGCTACTACGGCCCAACTCAGAACCGAAGTCCCAGCTTAGAGCTGAAGCTTTATGGGCCTTTTTCAAGCCCTTCTGGACCTCCCTTGACGTCGTCGTCGGCTTGAGTCTTGCTCACCTTAGCGTTGCCATCGCCGTGAACTCATCGGCTCATTAAACCAGTGAGCTTACTTTCTAAACCTTAATTAGAAGGTTAATTATGCTTAAGGGAGGTTTAGGTTAGGCTAAGTGAGATTAGTATATTTAGTTAGTTTGTTTAGTTAATTAGGTTAATTAGATAAGTTAATTAGGTGGTTAGTTTAATTAGATAGTTTAGTTAGTTTAGATGTAGCTAGGTTGGTTAGATTAATTTAATTAGCCCAATTATGTAGTTAGATTAGTTTATATAGCTTAATTAATGATTTATTTAATTATTTTGCATTTATTTAATTATTTTGTAATTTATTTAATTATTTATTATTTTTCCAAAGTTATACCGAGATAGGCGGTTGTCGAATTTCGTGCTGATTGTCGTGGTGCAATTTGTTTGTTGTGGCATCCTAAAATTTCATGACAACCTCTGGATATACCATGAAGCATGAATAGGTGATGGAAGCGCCATCAGGATTATGCTATAGCCATTAGACGAATGAATTGCAATAGATTAAAGCCGAGCATTTTAATGGACAATTATTTGGTTGAAAATATATTCTATGTCTACAAGTGATCAAGGATTGTACTAAGGACAAATTGATGGGAAAAAAAATTATTCTTGGCTGTGCACTTTATAAGTTGGATTTTTATTGATTTATGTTACAAAGTTTTGTGGCCATATAAATTGTAATTAGGTATTTATATAAGTGGGGATTAAATAGAAAAGAATTAGGAGAGTGTGGGGCTGATTTCTTAAGGCCCAAAGCCTGTCCAAAACCAGCCCATGTCCCCCCCCCCATTCGGCGACCAAGACCGGCCCAAAGAAGGCCCATCATCTTGCATGGGAAAAATGCCAAGTGGCAAAGGGAGTGGAGCAAGTGTTGCTGCCCCATTGGCTCCACCGGGCGGCTTACATGCAATCTAATGATTGCTAATCATGGTTGAAGGGAAGAAAAAGAGAGAGGGAGGGGCGGATCGAGCAAGGCACCAAGAGAGAGAGAGAGAGAGAGAGAGAGAGAGAGAGAGGTCGAGAGAGGAGGGAGAGAAGACTGGCCGCCATGCATCCGCCTTGCTGCCGCCGTCAAGCCCGCCTTGCCTCGCCGTTTTGCTTGCTGTGATTTTCTTTGGATTTGAGGCAAGTAGAGTCCTTTGATCTACACTTTGCTTGTTGTAATTGTGTGTGTTGTAAGGTGAATTTCGGAGGTGGTGGAGGTGAGAATTTTCGAAGTTATGGGAGTAGTACCTTGGTCTAGTAATCTATTTTCTGAAAAAACAGTCCGACCTTTGGTGATTTCATGAGCTGCATGCAATTTTCTAGTTGGAATCTCACTTCGACTTCTTGATGAAAGTTGTAGAGGACTTCTTGAAGATTAACATAATAAAATTTGAGATGAAATGGACAAGTATTGGATGATGAAACCATTTTCTTCAAAGATACTAGATCTGGAAAACTGCTATGTTGATCCCTTGCGATTCTGTGAATTTTGTAAAATTATCCAGTCCAAATTTTATCTCGTGTCCTTGATAAGAATTGTAGATGACATCTTGAGGAATAACATACTGAAATTTCAGAATAAATGGACAAGTATTGATCGAAGAAAACGATTTTCTTTGACACCAGTTGATCTAGAAAGCTGTACCAAGAAAAGGGAGAATTAAATCGGTTATATCTTTTAATCCATAACGAATTTGACTTCAATTTCTTCATGAAACCTTTACCAATAGGTCTTAACTATAACATGTCCAAATTTTAGAATTTTCTGAGTTCATTTAAGGACTTAATCGAAATTATTTCTGAAACTGTGCATGAGTGATATTGAAATTCCTTTTTCTGTGATGCATGGACCTATGCGATTTCTGGGGAGCTTTCTTGACATGATGTTCTTCACGAAACCTGTTTCTTTAGACCTTATCTACAATGCGTTGAATTTTCAGAATTTATTATCATCGTTTACTAATGTTTCCAGAATTTTCATAAGTGGAGCACATTCTGTTTGAACTGAAAACTGTTTCTATTTCAAGACCATTTGATTTGCTCCATAAATTGTGATATCTTGGGTTATTATTTGTACAATGATGTGATGACATTCATGCATATCATATGACATCAAAAATTGATGGAGTTTTATATATTCAACGAAACTTTTGAAATTATTGCATCAAATGGTATTTTTCCAATGCATATGGTATGACTTCAAAAAGGCTGGTTTAAACCCCTAACATTGTTGCATCAAATGTTAATTTGAAAATGAGATATATATGTGAATATGCATTGTGATAATGATAATACCGTCGGAGGTGTGAGCTGACGATACCCCAAGAGTGTCGGGACGCCCGGAGGTGTGTGCCGAATGTCCTCAGGAGTTTCGAGATGCCCGGAGGTGTGTGCTGGAGATTCCTCATCATGCCAGTTGTGCCGGATGCCTGAAGGTGTGTGCCAGAGGTTCCTCGCGATGCTAGGATTGGGTGCGAGCGATATATGAGGGATGCAAACACTGGTCCCTGGAAGAAAAAAAAATGAGATCCTTTGAAAGTTAAAATGGAAATTGAATCATGCGCATGTGTGTGTGCATATGGCATGGATATAATTGCATATGAAATTGAGTTGATGCTATATGACATTGAGAATGTGATCATGAAGGTATTGAATGGACCCCATGGGGATATATACATGATGGTATGGATGATATGAATCATGTGCATGTATGTGCATATGGCATGGAATATGAATTACTTTAATGAATGAATCTCATGGAAATGCAAGCATGATTACACGGATGATATGTGTATGTCACATGAAATTGTGGTTGTCTTGCTTGTTACATTGTGTAGTTTGATGGATCTTTGCTATTGAGTGGTTATACTCACCCCTTTTGGGGACTAACATTTCAGATTAGAAGATGCCTTTATTACCGATCATGCGTGGTACTTTCTATGGCATACCGTCTAATGTTGAGGTTGAGTGTTCGAAGCATTCCTGCATTGGTGTTCCTGGTCTGGTGTTTATCCGTGTGCGAGTCTTAGTTATGTACAACGTGGGCCTACCTGACAAACCCCTGATCCAGGAGTTCTTGTCTGTTCATGTCCACCGCGACAAGGTCATGAGGGGGATGCTGCCACCGCCACCGGCCAATGCACCAGGCTAGGTGTGACTGCACATGTGACTAGTAGCGGTTGACGCTTTTTGGATAGCCGGCACTAGATGATGGATTGGCGTGCATGACTGATGTGGGGTCAAGTACTTTTGGTTATAGCCAAGCTTAGCAAAGCCTTGGCCTTTTGATGTACCGACTCCTTTGATGCCCATCAAAGCTATGTAAATAAAAGTGCTTCGGCTCTAACTTCTATGTTAATGAAAGTGTGCAGTCGATCTGCATTGCATTATATTGTTTAGTTTGAGTTTGGGTTAAGGAGATGTCGAATATGCTTTTGCTAAATAAATCGCGTCGGGACCAATTTAATTAACATATACCCCCAGGACTTATGAACCTACTATAAATCTATGGTATCAGAGTGAGTTTTATCAAGGCAAGTGATAGGTGAGGGAGCTGAGGCAACCCTAGCGGATAGGGGGCCATAGTGGGGTGTCACATTTGTGTAACTGAGTGCTAATTTGTGCAATTTGATGCTGAGTGTTGATTTTGAATTATTATTTCAAAAATTTGGAATTTGGGTATTTAATTAGAAAAATACCAAGTGTCGGTTTTTTATGTCGAAAATGTTTTTAGTACTATATAAAATCGTGGAATTTCGAAATGGGAGAATAACACGCTTTATGGTTCAATTTGATCGTGTGTCCACACATACCTATTTTACCGAATGTTTTTAATATGAAGAAAATAGGCCGAGCACATTATTTAAATTAAGGCATTTGAGTGCAAAGCACAATGTCCTTGACCGAACCTAAATATGCGTGTGATCGTTATGAGAAGCTGCCATGAGTGTTTACACCGAAGGATGCTCCTATATGGAATGCCCCACATCAACGAATGCCGGATTGCAGTAGAGGCCGGACCGATGCTCCTTCGGAAATGCCGTCTAGAGGTAGACATTGCCGTGCTCGATGAGGCGAGACGATGCTCGGTTACATTGGAAGACCGTCGAATGTCAAGTAGGCCATGCCCATGGGGCTGTAATTAATTAGAACGCTTGAATGATTGAGATAACCGCACCTAATTAGGGGAAGAAATTGTGAGACACGGAATGGGACATGTCACAGTGATTTGGGCTTATAATCGGGATCCCTATGATTGATTAGTTTATTAAAGTGAAGCGTTTCAATTACCGAGTGCATTTATTGTGTATTTGTTATATGAGCTATACTAATGTGTAGGAAGGTGGTGAGGCGAGGTAAATCTTATATGATATGTGTTTAGGTTGTCTCTAGGTGAATTATCTTCCTAATCAGGGTTTAGGGTGTAGGCTCTCTAAAATTTTTATCTCACCCTGTCGTGTGCTACCAATTTCAAAGCCGTAGCATAGAGAATCCAGAGCCCGAGACTGAAGGGTCTAGAGTGTAGATGGCCTAGAGGTTTCTTTTTGAGTCGGACCTTCTATATATAAACCGGATTTGTTTATAAAGTGTGTTTTGTTTAAATTAGTTGTCCTGCCTTTCTATCTCAAATTGTTTGTTGTCTGGGGATTGTTATTTCGCTTCCGCATGTACATGCATCGATTGGGTCGGCGACGTGTCTTGGGAACGTTGCAATTTAGTCGACCACCGAGAGATGTGTGTGCACTCGAGATTCGGAGCATGACAACAATACTCTTAGAAAAAGGATCATGATAATTGTGAATTGCTCTACAATGAAGTAATTATATGTTCCAAAGAGCGGTGTATTGCTTTAATTTTTTCTTGACCCCTATAAAGAAGGTAACTGAGAACTGAGTCGCACTAGTCAAAACGGTAGATGTACATCAATTTGTGGGACCCACTTTCACGAGTTTGACTGTGATTGTGAACATACAATTATTCGAGTATGTGACATCACCTCGATTTTCCTTTGTGAAATCACTGTGGCTTACGATTTGAGAAGAAATTCATATGTATGGAATTTGATGTCAATATTTTTCTTTTGTCCATGTTAGAAGAAAACTCCCACCGACTTTCAACTAAATCTCAAATTAATAAGTTTATAAATGTGGACATCACATAAATTTAATCTTAATTAAATATTTATGAGTAACTTTCATAATTTATAACCTACCAATTAGACATGTGGCTGAAGAAGTCTTACTAGGGTTAGAGGAAAATACTGTCTTTTTTTTTTTTTTTTTTTTTTTTTTTTTTCATTTTACATAAAAAGACTTCATCCTTATTTACGCATACTATATAATGTGTAAGGTCAAAATTAAATTTTTGATTTTTTTTTGGTGAAAATTTTTTTGATGTTCATCTTCAAAAATTCAAAAACACTTTGACATCGATCTTTCCTCGGGGCAGCGACCGACCGTGAAAATATATTTTTGTCTGGATCATATTTAACTCGAAATCACCATTGTAAAGAAGATTTTATATAACGTACGCCATCATCTAACTAAGTACGTGGGAGAGGAGGAAAGCTCTATGGCTCTGAATTTATACTTGAGCTGGTAAGGGTTAGAGTTAATAAAATAAAATCTTTTAAAAATCCACCAATTACTTAGGATGATGGTTTCTTTACTCTCTCTCTCTCTCTCTCTCTCTCTTTGTAAGAAACTAGCTCTAGCATGATCGAATCAAGAATTTTCGCACTTTAATTATTTTACCGAATTATTGAATCCGTGTCATGGGCCTGATTCACATATGTGCCCACTCCTTAATTATTAAACAAAAATATACCCAATCAATTAGAAAATTATTAATTGACATTTTTTCAACCGAAGATAATAAATGAAATTCCATCTTCTAATAATTGATTTGGCAAATAAGGTATCTGGTCCAACTCCATTACCTAGAAGTCTCCCCAAGATATTTTAGGACGATTTTTAATTTTTATGTTACAGGAGCGCAATCACATTAACAGGACAGAATTGTCTTATCCCAACTCAACTCTGCACCACTCCTTTTACATGATATGGAAATCCAATTTTGGAAACCGATCCTCCTGATTCGATTCCGATTTCGTTTTGAAATCGGGTTAGATTAGAAATCGATCATCCCCACCGGTGAGAGTTTTAACCACTCCACATATAAAAGTTCTCTCTCGTCCATGTGTTTTCACTTCACCTTATCCGCTGCAAGTGAATTCCACCTCGTAAAGACGAACCACAACCTCTGCGATATATAGCCTAAAATTCTACGACTCTGCGTCGAGCAAAGCCATTCGAAGCACCTACAACACCAACACCAAACCATACCATGACTCGCTCATCATCCACTCTCTATTTCCTTATTTCGCTGGCTGTTCTGATCCAAACCTACTCATCCCGAGCACCATTCTGCTTCGACACCACCGGAAACTTCACGTCGAACAGCACCTACGCAACGAACCGTAAGGCCGTTCTGAGCTCTCTCTCCTCCAACGTGGCTGCACATGATGGGTTCTATGCCACGAGCGAGGGCGAGGATCCAAACACTGTCTATGCCATCACTTACTGCCGAGGCGATACGTCGGCAGATACTTGTACAATCTGTGTGAGGTCCGCAGTCGATGATTTGGTCGTGAAATGCCCTAACCAGAAGGCGGCTTTCTCCTCGGGAACTGGAGACCCGCCATGCTTTATCCGATACTCGGACACTCCGATCTTCGGCGTACTGCAAACGCAACCTACCATTACGGTCAAAAACGTGGCCAACATCACCATGAACCAAGACCGGTTCGATGCGATATGGAAGAACTTTACGCGAAGGCTAGCGAGTGAAGCCGGAGAGGGCTCTTCGAAGCTCAAATTCGCGAAGGGGGAGGTCAACTTGCCGGACAACAATTCGATCTACGCATTGTTTCAGTGTAGTCCCGACTTGTCGCCGTCCGATTGTGGGGTTTGCTTGTTCCAAACCATTGATGATTTTGATATGTGTTGCCACGGAAGTAAAGGCGGCGTTGTTTATAAACCGAGCTGTATTTTCCGATGGGATTTGTGGAAATTTTGGGAGTCAGGCCCCAGTCCGTCATCGTCTTCTCCGCCACCTTCAGCTGCCCTGCGGGCTCATGGTGGAAATATTGCCAAAGGTACGTTGCGTTTAAGCTCGTGAAAATGCAATATCATTTGGTATATTGATTTTTTTTTTAAAAATTCTAGAGTGCTAGCATTTTTAACTTAAATTCTTAAAATCGGAATACCTACTAACTTTGAGTTAGTTTCACTAAAAACCCCTAATTGTGAGCAGCTTTGAATTTTATTGGCACAATTACCAAAAAAAGCTTTAAATTGCCAATTTGATCTTAAATTTTTTTTTTTGGCCAATTTAGAAATAAAACTTTTGCATTTATATTAGTTCAACCTATCCACCCAATTTAGCCGGCCGGGCACTGACATGGCACTGTTTGTCGCCTTGGACTTTTTTAATAATATTTTGAAATTTTTTATAATTTTTCTTTAGGTTTTTCCCTTCACTTAAGGCTTGCAAGGGTATGTTGACTAACCCTCACTGGTCATAGGCGAGGGCCCTGGTCAGATTTGGGCAAGATCCGCCTCACCCAAGGCCCTGGTCTGATTTGGGCAAGATCATAACAGATTCACCATAAAACAAACTGACTTGTAATAATGAGAGAAAGAAAAAGAAAAATGTAAAAAGTGAATTGGGTGAGGGCGGAAAAGAGAGAGAAGGGCGCAAGCGATGATGGTTTGTCGCCTCTTGACCCAGGGGAAGACGAGGGCATATCCCTTGGATTACATACTGGCAAAATTTTAATTTGTCGTTTGGCTTTTGATGTCAATCACCGTACCGGTGAAAACCCACAAACTAAAACGATGGTTAGGAAATAAAGCAAAAGGTTCGACTACCTGAAAGATACGAAATATTCTACAATTTCCGCAATCTAGTAAACTCTTGGATAAAGTAAATGCTCGAAACATAGAATAATTTGCAGTAGCTCCTATGGCAGTGGATCTTGGGCTCAAGCACATCCGAAGCAGCCATGGCTGCCTGACCAGGAACTTGCAGCCATGGCTGCCATATCTCGAGCTTGCATCCACGGCAGAAAGCGGTCTCACAACCGTGGATGATTAAGCTCAAGCTCGCAGCTATGGCCACTAGATCCAAAGTATCGGATACTCGATCCAAAGTCTCATAGCTGGTGTGAACGCCAGGCTAGAGGTGGCAAGTGAGACCACTGTGAGCGGTGTCGTTGTTGTCCGCAAGGCTAGGAATTTTTTTTTTTTTTTTTTTCCATCTTTGAATTCACGACCATGGCCGCTTGAGGCAGCAAGTGCGTTGGAGGCGACCAGTGTCTTTGTGTCGTCGGGGCCACAATTGTTTTTTTCTTTTTTTCCTATCATTTATGAATTTTTAATTTTTTTTGATTTTTTTGACGAAAATTCTACTCATATAGTCTACGTGAAGCTTTTCCATTGCTAACTCATCTTTTCCAGTGGGCAACTCAGCTTTCCGATGGTCCATGCTCGCAATAATCGGGCCGAAAAATTTGAGATTTACCCAATGTCACTTTTCATGAAGTATACGAATGGTTTTGAAACCAAAAAAAAAAGTAGAGGGATAGTTATAAATATTGAGGCAAAAAGTAAATGGATCACCGTTGATATTATCCCTTATTTAAAAGATGTACTAGAGATTAGTGATTTCTTTATAGTGTTCAACCAGACAATAGGCTAACTTTCTGTTATCAAAATCAAATCAATCTAGGCAGTATGTGAGTCCTATGAAAGAACTAATATAACTAATAATTCAAATGAAAGCACTTCCCGCCTAAGCTCACCTAGAAACAAAAATTCAAACCTTATCAGCTCAACGTTTCTCGTTGTTTCTATTTGTTTATGACTCACAAGCTGTGCACCAATGGAATATTGCCAACATGGCAGCAAATAAGGAAAATACAAATCAAAAGTAAACAGTAATTGTCCAAATGTAATATATTATGTACAATGTCAATAATTCAAACAGGGACAAATGAAAAGACGAGGCCAAGAATACGGAAGCGAAATATGAGAAGACATTATTGCATCAAAAGAATACCGAAGTGATTGTGACCGTTTGCTTTGAGGGGATTGCGGTGGGTGCATACCCATCTCTCATAAAAACTTCACAATGAGACAAACATATTTGTCATGGAATAATAATATTCATTTTTATATCTCACCAATATCCCTCAAACAAAATTTGAGATGACAAGAAGAGCTTGAATTTTTATTCGTTTAACTCATTAACGCTTCAAATTTTTTAACTTTAATACGAATTAACATTCTAATAGAGCGATTCATCAACTTCTCAAATTGAATAATTGATCTAGTTTTGAATTACCTACTCTATTTAAAGTTGCTAACGTTTACTTGTCATTTTAACTCGCTAATTTTATGTTATTGAGTTACAAAATATTGTATACATTGGTTAGCAATCCCACACATTTATTAACCCTCTTGCCAACCTAAATTAACTTGAATTGCCAACTTTTCTCTCATTAAGTTATTGTTAGTAGTTGATTACTAATTCTCATTTGTGTTATTTATTGATATTTATTTGTTCTCATTAAATTATTTTTTTATTTGTTCTTACCAATTTTTTTTTTTATTATTAAGTTATCAACTTATTGTGAGTTACAAACTCTTATTTGAGTTACTTACGAAGTTTATTTTTCTTTTAGTTACCACCTTTTCTTAACTTCAAAGACTTGCAAACTATTATATGATATTAATAAGTTCAATTTAAGTGATTTATTAACTTTTTCTAGTTAATTTATCGATTAGTTTTGGGTTACTAACTCTCATTTAAGTTAGAAGTTTTTTTTTTTTTTTTTTTTTTTTTTTTTTTTTTTTATAAAAAAGGGTTGCCACTAGTGGCTTACTCAATTGGGAAAAATTTAGAAAGTCATTTCAATAATGATTGGTAATTTCGCATAATAGCTAATGAATTTAAAGCAAGTGTAAGAAAGGTAAATATGTAATGGCAAAAGTTAAGAGAATTTTCGGTCAGAGATAAGATAAGTTGGTCAAAAAATAAATGTTGGTAACTGACTAGGAGTTAGTAATGCAAAATTGATTGTAATTCAATCATAGAGAAAAGGGTTAGTACGCAAGGCCCAAAAAAAAATGGTAACTCAATAAATTAGTCGATAACGAATTCAAATAAATGCTGGTATCAAAAATAAATGATGGTATCAAAGAAAAATTTGTAATCACACTAATTAATTTGGTAATGTCTTAAAAAAAAGTCGGTAAATTTAACTGTTTGGAAAATAAGGCAACTAAAAGTCACTAACTTGATAGAAAAGATTGTAGATTTAAAAAAAAAAAAAAAAAAACCAGAAATACACGATCCTAAGCAATTCAAATGGGAATTCGTAAATCAAAGCTAGCTACTAACCTAATGGGATGATATTCGCTAGGTCACACAAATAAAGATTCGTAGATTCCTTTGAGAGTTTGATAAATTTAAAGCATTTAAAAAAGATAAATTAAATTATTAAAAAGTTGATAAATCGAAACAAAACCAAATAAATGTTGTTAAATAACACAATAAAAGCTAGTAAGCCACACTTGGTAGGCAAATTAATTAGAAAAAAGTCAGTCACTCATATAAGAAGTGGCGTTTGAGGCATTTGTAATGAAGGAAAATAACAGTTGATTAAATATTAAAACGGTTGGTAATTTGCACATTGAAAAAAAATTGTTAATTCCATAAAGTGTTAATGAGTTATCAACAAGTCAGCAGAAGGTTATGTACCTTGCAATTTTTTTTGGTACCAGCAGTTTCTTATATTTACCATATCTCTCAAAAATTGCACAAACGCAAAATCTTGTTTTATCCATATTAGTAGTACCGTCCTATGTTTATGTGCTAATAATGGCAATATGTGCATTGCAATAGCAAATGTATGAGAACCTAAATTAAATTTTAAGAACGAGGTTCAAAAGCATATGTAAATCTTCATCAATTTATTTGAGTAGAGTAATGACTAATGGATTTTTATTTTTATTTTTGGTCTGGCTAATGGATATTGTTAGAAAATGCCTTCAAGGCACTTGTTACCAAGCCATCTGCAGTAAGTCTGAAGTTTTCCATACACTATGTTATGTCTAATCAAAGTTTTGTAGATCGTAGCTTTCCTTATTAGGTATTATGGCATTTACTCTTTCAGGATTGCAATTTAATTGATGGTTTTAAATACATGCTGAGAAAAAGAATCATCTGATCAGGTACCTTGGCTGCAATTATCGCTTCAGTCGCCATTTTTGTAATGCTTCTCTTCATCGGTTGTTGTTACCTTTGGAGGAGGCGAGCAGAGAAGAAACATGAAGCAGTACAAGAAGAAGGGGGTATTGATAGTCAATTTACGAAAACAAAATAGCAAAAGATTGAAACTTTCAATGATTTTGAAGCTATTACAGTAAGACATTAAAACAAGTATAAGTCTTAACGACTTTGTTGTTCACTCATGCAGGTGTAAGCGAGATCACATCCTTGAAGTCCTTGCAATTCGATTGGGATAATTTGCGTGCAGCCACAAACGATTTTTCTCAAGAAAACAAGCTTGGTGAAGGTGGATTCGGGAGGTTTACGAGGTACTTAAGTGATTATAATTATTATAAATATTTGCAGCTCACCTAAATTGAAATGGATGTTAAATGGGTGATATCCCCAAAGCTTAAATTATTAGGTGGAGGGAGTTCATTTATCAAGTGAAGTGGGACAAAATTTCAACACATTTCTTATGAGCAAGCTTAATTAAAAGCAATATGTGAAATTAGACTATTTTCTCTCTCTAGCTATAAGAATGACTTGTGATCAACATTAATAGAATAATTAAATATTAAATCATGCCTTCATCTAATAGTTTAAGCTTTTAAAATAATTTAACAATAGTTCCGCTAAATCTCACATGATATTAGAGCTAGAGGTCATGAATTCAAACCTTTTTAGCTCCCATTTGCCTCCCTACTTAAATTTTGATGCTTAATACCAGGTAAAATGACCGGACTAAGTGTGAGGGGCAATAGAATAATTAAATATCAAATCATTTATTTATCTAATAGCTTAAGCTTTAAAAACAGTTAATAGTGGTCCCACTAAATCTCACAATCATCTTTTTATCATCATAAAAGGTATCCATAGCACTAATGGTGTGGAGATTATGATAGCATAACGACATAGAAGAGCACCTAAAATTTTTGGGGTCCTTGTTGATTCATAATATAGTTTAGAATGAAGAGTTTGTGAGGTCTTGTTAGCTTTCACATATTATTTCAGGGTAAGCTTCCCAATGGACAAGAAATAGCTGTGAAGAGGCTATCCCAAAGCTCAAGGCAAGGTGTCCAAGAGTTTATGAATGAGATTTTGTTGGTGGCGAAGCTTCAACACCGGAATCTAGTGAGATTGCTTGGATTTTGCTTGGAAAGAGAGGAAAAGCTACTCGTATACGAGTTTGTGCCCAACAAAAGTCTTGACTACTTCTTATTTGGTTAGTTCCACTTCACTGGCTTTCTATTCATCTTGTAGGTTAATGTACGATTTAGATGAATGAGCAAATTATCATATCTCATTCACTAGATCAAATATAACATTTTGAATCTAACTCCTAGGCTTCCTAGATAATATTAGCTCTCATCCAAATACTTAAATCACCATGTAGACTCCGAGAAAAGCAAACAATTGGACTGGCCAATACGTTACGGGATAATATTAGGCATTGCTCGAGGGATGCTCTATCTTCATGAGGATTCTCGGCTTCGAATCATTCACCGTGATTTAAAAGCTAGCAACGTCTTGTTGGACAATGATATGAACCCAAAGATTTCAGATTTTGGCATGGCGAGGATTTTCGAGTCGATCAAACTAAAGCAAGCACTTGGAAGAATCGTAGGAACCTTGTAAGTTTCGCGTTTTTCAAAATAAAATGTTAGACAGCTTCTAGTTAAGAATTGATAAGGGGATTTGTATAGATGCAAAGCATCCCAACACGTATGTTTTTGGTGGTTGTTTTCAGTGGTTACATGTCCCCCGAATATGCGATGCACGGACGGTTCTCTCAAAAGTCCGATGTTTATAGCTTTGGCGTTCTCCTCCTTGAGATCATTTGCAGCAAGAGGAATGACTACTTCTACCAATCTGATGGAGGAGAAGATCTCGCAAGTTATGTAAGTTTTTTATATGATTTATTTGTTCTTTGCGGGTTTCAATCGACAATATTGTTCCATGATTCACTTGTGTTCAATTGAGCTGCTCTAGGATTGGAAACATTGGAGAGACGATATGCCTTTGGAAATATTGGATGCAGCATTGGGAGAATCTTATTCAAGAAGCCAAGTTCTCAGATGCATACAGATCAGCTTACTATGTGTTCAAGAAGATCCGGTTAATAGACCGACCATGGCGAACATAGTTCTCGCGCTGAGTAGCCAAACTCTTACTCTGCCATTGCCACGAGAACCGGCCTTTTTCCTCCGAAGCTGGACAGGACCGCCGAATACCATCATAGAGAATGACAAGGAACATGATCAATATACGAGGGGGTGCGAGCCTTCATCAGTCAATGAAGCGTCGACATCGAAGTCGGCCCTCGATGAAGCATGTGAACCTGTTTTCATTTGCTTCTCAAGGATATTACTTGTATGCTATGTACGAAAGAACTATTTGGTTTTACATGTACTATTAGATAAGTGCGCTTTGGTGCGCTTGCGCAATAATCAACAGTAGAAATGTGGTGGTTTCTGTTTGGCTTTGTACTAAAGGAACAAGCAATTCCAAGTTGAGTTGACTCCTAAATTTAACTTTCAATTAATAATCGTGAGATTTTGTGAGACCCTAGATAGTGAATGTATGCTCATAGAGGAATTTGTGATCTAATATTTAAGTTGGACTTTTGTCACGCCCCGAACCCCGAGACACGTGAACAACCCGCCATGGTCATGATATTGCGACATTCCCAGGTAGTGTCGCCGACCCAATTTAATTCATTAAGCGCATGCGGAACGTATTAATAAACCCCTGACAATTTAAAAGCGGGATAGAAGTAGGAATAAAAATCAATTTAATACAAACCAACATACTGACACAAAATCAAACAAGATTTACATGTAGCCAAACTGGGTCGAGGTCTATACACTAAGGATCGGTCCACTATCTAGAAAGAACAGTCCTAAGGCCACTAAAAAGATTCGATCGTCAATCCTCCATCTTCTTGACTCTGCAGCTCCTTTCCCAACTGCACCGGCAGTCCACCTGACTCCGCTGGAATCATCATCTACGGCCCTGAAATGTGTTTCCCACAACGGGGTGAGACATTGTCTCAAAGCAAGTTCACCCCTCCTAAGCCCCTATTAGAAAGAAAATACACCCCAGCATGACCTAACCACACGTCAAGAAGACTTACCTCGCAACAGTCCGCACCTGTAGGTTAGTACAGTTCACATTATTCAATCACGCGCAAATGTGATAATTAAATAAAGCACGGCACAATCACATCATCAACCAATCAATCACTTGGATCGTCTCAGCGATCAATCGGCTCGGCCGATTACATGTCATTCTACAAACCAATCAATGCTCCCAACCACGACCCTAAGGGTAGACTCAACAATCGGTGGTATCACGGCCCCACGTGGCACGACCTTCGAAAAGGTGGTTCAACACTAGTGGCAACACGGCCTCACTCGGCACGGCCTCTCATAGGCGATCAATAACTAGTAGCATCACGGCCCCACTCGGCACGGCCTCTCATAGGCGGTTAACAACTAGTGGCATCACGGCCCCACTCGGCACGGCCTCTAATAGGCGGTTCAACAACTAGTGGCATCACGGCCCCACTCGGCACGGCCTCTAATAGGCGGTCAATTACAGCCAAAATCCCCACAATTCCTACACGTGGAATTTCTACACATAACCCCTATTTTACGCAATCACACTCAATTCGCCAGCAATCAAGCGTCAAATTTAAATTCGACATCACAAAGGCGATCGGACGAAATTCTGAGCAATCAGGGCTAAAAATAAAATTTTCCATTTTTTTTAAATTAAATAATAATATTTAATCAATTTCGGAATATTATATTATTATTTTATTCCACCGAATTTCAAGCATTTAAATAATTCTAAATTAAAATCTAAATAAGTCACATCACCACTTAACTTTAATTAACCTCTTTTAAACTTAATTAAACCCAATTAAGCTTAATCCAATTTCCTTAATCCAACTAATAATAAAATAATCTAATCTAATCACCTAAACATACTTAATTCAAACTAAACATACTTAAGGCATAATTAACCGTCTAATCAAGGATTAGTGAGGTAACTCACCCGATTAACACACCGAACGGACCAAAACGACGAGCGCGACGAGGGGAACGATAAACTCCATAGCGGGCCTAGCATCCGGGGCCGGGAAGCCGTCCAAAACGAGCCTTGAATGGGCTGGAAAACCCATTTTCGGGTCTGCTGGTTGGGGCCGAACGGAGGGGTGCGACGGCGGCTACGGCGGCGGCTCGGGCGGAGGAGAGCGACGGACGGCGGGCCGGTGGCTTGCGGTGGTGGTCGGCGGGCTGGGCGGCGGCCGGAGGAGGGTGGCTGGACGGCGGATATGGCTGGAGGCGCGTAGGGGGGCTGCGGGCCACGGGCTGGACGGAGGTGGGGCTGCGGCGGCGAGCTGGAGCGGCGGGGTGGCGGTGGTGCGCGGCACGACGGCGTGGACGGCGGACGGGCGGTGGCGTCGACGGACGGGGGGTGCTAGGCCGACTCCCCCTTTCTCCCTCCTCTCTCTCCCTCTCTTGATTCCAAGGTTGAAGAAGAAGTGGTGGCCCCCCCCACTTCTCTCTCTCCTCCTTTTCTTTTTTTTCTTTTCCTTTCCCTTTTTCTTTCTAATTCTTTAATCTCCCAATGTGGCCCCACCACATGACCTCATGTGAGGTCATCCTCCACTCACTCAAACTCTCACAACCTCAATCCAATGGGTCCATTTTATTTTTTTGCCGGGGTCCAATCTTTGTACATTAAATTCTTCAATTCCAATCAATCCACTTCCAATTAGATCCAATTAAAGTCCACAAAAATAATCCAATGTCACCACACTCTAATTCACATCCTCACTTGTCCATGGAACCTTCTTGAGTCTCAATTGCGCAATCAAAGACGGACCTTAATTTCTCTTGATTCAATTTAAATTGATTCTCATAAAATCAATTGATGTCTCCCTTATCAAATTGATTATTTTATTTATCCAAAAATCCCTCATAATCCTCAATTTCACAACCCCCGGCTTCAACTGAACGAACACGGCCCTATTTATCCAGTCGAAATTAGGGCCCGAAAATCTGGATGTCACAACTCTTCCCCCCTTATAAAAATTTCGTCCTCGAACTTTAAATGTTTACCAATCCTTATACAAAAGGTTGGGGTATTTTCATTTCACTGAGTCTCACTATTCCAAGCTAATCCTTCGGTCTCTTGGTATTGTCCGACCATTTTGATCCAGGATACCATCTTGGTATACCAAACCTGCCCTCTTCTGAGCCGATAACTGAACTGAACTTCTCATATATGACACCTTATCGTTCACATCCAATCTCTTCTTCTCAACTTCCCAATGAACCTTTGAGGCTCAATAACTGAAAATTTCTGACAGTTCTGTCTAGCCTTTACTCTAACACTGATCTGGCCACTGCAAACACTGATTTCTGAGCCGACTCTGGTCTGTGATCTTTCTTTACTTTCTTTTTTACCACTGAATTCTGTACCCTCTGTTAAGGACTGCTTAAGAAAGAACCCCCTGAAAGAACCCCTCTGAAAACTCTGCCAAACCTGTAATCTCTGATCTGGATTCGAAATATAAATCACCCCCGGCACTCTATGCCGGTGAATTATCCGATGCCCACATACTTCGATATACCCACTCCGTGACATGACAAAATATTCAATTTCTGAAATCGAACTTCGATTAGCGGTTAATTTCACTCTGACGCACTTTTGGTGTGACCTAGGCTACTAGGTAGTTCTCGAACTTTTAGGACAAATGACCCGTGGTCGATTTCCTTCGAGCCACAATGAACCCACTCGACACAGTGTCGATTCTCGATTGTCGTGAAAATCTCGAGGATTCAAATACGGACACAGGGTACCAAAACGACAGAAAAATCAAATTAGTGTCAGTCGATGAGAGTTTTCCAATTCAGTGGGGTCACCCACAATTGGTCATCCATCTCAGTCGAACTGACCTATCTTTGACCTTAATTCGATTTTATACTGTGCCGCAATGATCTCTAAAGATGAACATGGTCGAGAAGTCGATTCCTGGTCGAATCGTCGAGTCAATTTGCCTTAAAGCCCTTAATAACTCACCCAGCTAGTCTAGTTATCTCGTGAGTGGCCAACTCAGAGAAAAACACTAAAGTCGCGCCGATGAAATGCCCAACTTATCCAATCAAAGTCAGAATCCATAAACCTGGATGTTGCACACCCAAAACAAGATCCATTCGTATCGTACCAAGGCGGACCAACTCCATCCATCATTCTGCCACTGTCCTTAAATGGTATCAGTAAACTTCTGAATCCTTAGTAAGCTCATCACAATGTCCCATTGTGATATATTTTCATCCCCACTTTGGACTCTCGAGTGATGTTAAAATCCTCTGAGTCTGCATTACTGAACTTCCACTTACTGATAACTCTGGCACTTGTAACCTGCCTGGCGATATCCATCTTCACAACCGCCTACCAATTTAACTGGCGCTGATTCTGACTTACTTGCACTATCTGGTCAAAACCGCAATACCACAGTGAACTTCTGACAAGATTTTCTCCTTGAGGGCTACACTGTCAGGGGTATTCAATCACTCATGGAACTCAAACTTTCCATTCTCAGAAATCTCAAAATCAATCTCTTCCTTACTAGTATCCTCTTATCAGACTTTCTGAACATCTCCGTCTATCGATTAGGCGCCGATTAAGACTTGAACATCTGATTCAATTTCAAAGGGGTAGTCTACCTCAATTTTGAAAACCAGATTTTGAACCCTTTTTAAAGTAAAACCTATACTTTAGCCAGTCTATGCACAATTGAAGACTCTCGACTGAAAGCATCAGTGACTCCTTTTATCCTTCCAGGTGATACCAGATACAACTATTCAAGTCCTTCAAAAGATCTGGTTCACAGCATTATCTCATTCAATTCCTCCTAAGAGAATAAACACTTTGAGGCTTTGACAGTCAATAAAGATTTGAAGTCTTTCTTCACACCACTGATATCTCTAGATCTTCGGAGCGGAAATTGTCGTCGCGAGTTCCCAGTCCTCTGTCAAATAATTCGGTTCATAAGGTCTCAACTCACGGGACACACATGCAACAACCCCATCATGCTGCCTCATTAAGCAACCCAACCCTTTTAAATGATGCATCACTGAAGATCTCACATCCTCCAAGATCAAACAGAATGACTCACATAGGTGCAGTTGTCAGCCTCTTCTTAGGTTCTTGAAAACTACACCCTCACTCATTTATCCACACGAACTTTTCTTCCTTCCTCAGTAGTCTTGTCAACGGCGATGCTAACACTGAAAGAAAACCCATATACGAACTGTCTGTAACACTTTGCTAAACCCAGAAACTCTGGATCTCTGTTACTGTAGTCAATCTCAGCCAACTGTTCACTGCTTTAATCCTGACAGGGTCCACGAAGATTTCTTCGCCTGAAATCACGTGACTCACATGCGATACACACGTCATCCAAAACTTGCACTAACTAAACTCAGCATGAAATTCAAGAGCTTTCAAGGTCTGGAGTATCATCCTTAAATGTCTCTCGTGCCCCTTGGCATTCTTTGAACACACCCGGATAACTTCACTGAACACAATCATAACTGATTTAAGTACCCTTACACATTCTGCTCATAAGACCCAAACAAACAGCTAAGGCATCTGTCAAACCACACAGCATTACAGTGAACTCATGACTCCGTATTGAATGCACAATGCCAACTTCGGTATGTCCTTCTTCCCGATCCTCAACTCGATGACACTTTGACCTCTAGTCGGTCTTGAGATGTATCAATGTACAACCACAACAAACCAACTTTCTCCATCACGAATGGAACAAAGCTTCCCAAGGTGATGCACTGGAATATGTGAATCCCCTATTCAAATTCCTGCATCTGCACCTTCAGTCCTTTTTAACTCAAATAACACCATCCGGTAAGGAGCCTTAGGGACCGACTCTGTCCCGGGTATTAATTCAATCACGACTCTATTTCTCTTCCCGACAACGAACCTGACAACAAACCTGACAATTCTCCATATTTGATCCCTCAACTGATGCATCCCTTACAGTTGCCACGTAGATTCGATAACTAACGAACTGAACCAGGTCATCTTCCATGACGATTTACAAGGATTTAAGTTCCTCTTTGACTTTCAATGATTCCAAACTTCCGCATGTTAACTGAACAAACTGGATTATAATACTGTCACGATTCAAACTAACGAAGAGCTTCTTGAGCCATGTGTTCTTGTCAACATCAATTGGCAAAGGAGCTTGCAATGCTTCATAGTTGTTTTTGTCATCCTTTTGAGGAGATTGATGACAACACTTCATCCAACTTCCCATGAGAGGGTTCCATCAATTTCTCCTCTTTGGCTTCAAAAGAGGTCCCTCTCTCCTTTCGGAGATTCATTGAGATTTTTACTCAATTTATTCTCGATGCACTTCCACTTTGTAGTGGAGCCTGATGCTCGACAGCATCAATTGACTTGCCTTCATCATTCTTGAGCTCATCCCCCACGAGTGTCTCTGAAGCATCCAATTTTCATTTCTCCAATGACCTATTGTGATCGTCCAATGGTTTAACTATTGCCTCACTTAGCAACGCATTATTGTGTGGGTCTTCATCCACTTTGTCGTGACAGATAACCTTTTCAACACCTTTTCTATCTTATCCATTATTTTGAGATGCGCGACATCAAATGTACAAGAAAAGACGAAGTCAAATTTTTGAAGATCTTCACGTGAAGGTTGCGGATTCCTTGTGTCCCTTGAAGTGCAGATGACGTGGCATTTTCAAGCAATTGCTTCCAGAGGATTATCATTTGCAGGACCTACACCTTTACCAGATGCCAGGAATAATTCATTCTCAATAACGGGGCAAACCTTGAACCTCAACTCAGATACGATGGCTTGATCCTCGATCAGATTTCCATATCAGGCCTCAACAGGCATGGTCACAACAACGGTCACAACACTGACAGCGGTAGAAACAACGACAACAACGGCGGTTACGGCCCTGGCGGCACTAATGGTGACGGCAGTAACAGCGACTGAAGCGGCGGCCTACTGACCATTCTATCTCCCAACCTCTCAAGCATCCTCAAGAACCTAGCAAACTTTGAGCCTTCAGGGGCTACTACCCCAGCATTGACTAGAGACAATGTTTCACCACTTACACTCGGCCCTAACTTGCTCTCTACCCGGGCACCACGGGCACCAACTTTCAACAAATGCCGCCCAAACACAGGGCCTACTACCCTCACTGGGCGGCCCTCGACACATGGTCACTCACGCAACAGGCTCAACACAGACGCCCGCTTCTCAGACAAACACAGAGCGACCACATTAGAATATTAAAAGGCTTTCCTACTAACTATCTCGTGACTCATCGCACCTTATCACTCCATTCACTGACCATGCTCTGATACCACTTAAACGGGGTTGTCACGTCCTGAACCTCGAGACACGTGAACAACCCGCCATGGTCGTGATATTGTGACATTCCCAGGTAGTGTCGCCGACCCAATTTAATTTATTAAGCGCATGCGGAACGTATTAATAAACCCCGACAATTTAAAAGCGGGATAGAAGCAGAACAAAAATCAATTTAATACAAACCAACATACCGACACAAAATCAAACAAGATTTACATGCAGCCAAACGGGTCGAGGTATATACACTAAGGATCGGTCCACTATCTAGAAAGAACAAATTCTAAGGCCACTAAAAAGATTCGATCGTCAATCCTCCATCTTCTTGACTCTGCAGCTCCTTTCCCAACTGCACCGGCAGTCCACCTGACTCCGCTGGAATCATCATCTACGGCCCTGAAATGTGTTTCCCACAACGGGGTGAGACATTGTCTCAGCAAGTTCACCCCTCCTAAGCCCCTATTAGAAAGAAAATACACCCCAAAGATGACCTAACCACACGTCAAGAAGACTTACCTCGCAAATGTCAGCGCCCGCAGTTAGTACAGTTCACATTATTCAATCACGTGCAAATGTGATAATTAAATAAAGCACGGCACAATCACATCATCAACCAATCAATCACTTGGATCGTCTCAACCGATCAATCGGCTCGGCCGATTACATGTCATTCTACAAACCAATCAATGCTCCCAACCACGACCCTAAGGGTAGACTCAACAATCGGTGGTATCACGGCCCCACGTGGCACGACCTTCGAAAAGGTGGTTCAACACTAGTGGCATCACGGCCCCACTCGGCATGGCCTCTCATAGGCAGTCAACAACTAGTGGCATCACGGCCCCACTCGGCACAGCCTCTCATAAGCGGTTAACAACTAGTGGCATCACGGCCCCACTTGGCACGGCCTCTCATAGGCGGTTAACAACTAGTGGCATCACGGCCCCACTCGGCACGGCCTCTAATAGGCGGTTCAACAACTAGTGACATCACGGCCCCACTCGGTACAGCCTCTAATAGGCGGTCAATTACAGCCAAAATCCTCACAATTCCTACACGTGGAATTTCTACACATAACCCCTATTTTACGCAATCACACTCAATTCGCCACCAATCAAGCATCAAATTTAAATTCTGACATCACAGCAGCAATCAGCACGAAATTCTAAGCAACCGGGGCTAAAAATAAAATTTTCCATTTTTTTAAATTAAATAATAATATTTAATTAATTTCGGAATATTATATTATTATTTTATTCCACCGAATTTCAAGAATTTAAATAATTCTAAATTAAAATCTAAGTAAGTCACATCACCACTTAACTTTAATTAACCTCTTTTAAACTTAATTAAACCCAATTAAGCTTAATCCAATTTCCTTAATCCAACTCATAATAAAATAATCTAATCTAACCACCTAAACATACTTATTTCAAACTAAACATACTTAGGGCATAATTAACCGTCTAATCAAGGATTAGTGAGGTAACTCACCCGATTAACACACCGAACGGACCAAAACGACGAGGGCGACGAGGGGAACGATAAACTCCAAAGCGGGCCTAACATCCGGGCCGGGAAGCCGGCCAAAACGGGCCTTGAATGGGCTGGAAAACCCATTTTTGGGTCTGCTGGTTGGGGCCGAATGGAGGGGTGCGACGGTGGCTATGGTGGTGACTCGGGCGGAGGAGAGCGACGGACGGCGGGCCGGTGGCTTGCGGTGGTGGCTGGCGGGCTGGGCGGCGGCCGGAGGAGGGCGGCTGGACGGCGGAGACGGCTGGAGGCGGGCAAGGGCGCTGTGGGCCGCGGGCTGGACGGAGGTGGGGTTGCGGCGACGAGCTGGAGCGGCGAAGTGGCGATGGCGCGCGGCGCGGCGGCGTGGACGGCGGACAGGCGGTGGCATCGACGGACCGGGGGTACTCGACCGACTCCCCTTTCTCCCTCCTCTCTCTCCTCCTCTCTGATTCTAAGGTTGAAGAAGAAGTGGTGGCCCCCCCCCACTTCTCTCTCTCATCCTTTTCTTTTTTTTTGTTTTCTTTTTTTTCTTTTCCTTTCCCTTTTTCTTTCTAATTCTTTAATCTCCCAATGTGGCCCCACCACATGACCTCATGTGAGGTCATCCTCCACTCACTCAAACTCTCACAACCTCAATCCAATGGGTCCATTTTATTTTTCCGCCGGGTCCAATCTTTGTACATTAAATTCTTCAATTCCAATCAATCCACTTCCAATTAGATCCAATTAAAGTCCACAAAAATAATCCAATGTCACCACACTCTAATTCACATCCTCACTTGTCCATGGAACCTTCTTGAGTCTCAATTGCGCGATCAAAGACGGACCTTAATTTCTCTTGATTCAATTTAAATTGATTCTCATAAAATCAATTGATGTCTCCCTTATCAAATTGATTATTTTATTTATCCAAAAATCCCTCATAATCCTCAATTTCACAACCCCCGGCTTCAACTGAACGAACACGGCCCTATTTATCTAGTCGAAATTAGGGCCCGAAAATCTGGATGTCACAACTTTGGCTTAAGCCTCAGACGTGAAAATTGCAAATTGGAAAGGCAAATAAGAGCTTGAAAGATTCGAATTCACGATCTTCAATACCATGTGAAATTTTCGTGGACTTTTGACAACTGCTCTAAATGCGTAAATTGATAGATAAATACGTGATTTAACATTAAAATATTTTAGCAATCTTATCTACGAATGACAATGTAGGAGGATGAAAAGAGCAAGGAGCATTTTGGAAATAAACATTATAGCCAAACTGCTTCCTCTCACAATGTTTGCTGTGAAAGGAAATAAACTTATAATGTAGATCCATGTTGTAATAGCCATCATCAAAACCAAACTTAATAGTTTCCACGACATGAATACGTCTCATTTCTCATTTTGCAATCTTTAAGTTGACTTTAGGCCCCAATTTCATTACATTCCGAAGGCAGCTTATGTTCCAAGCAGGTAGTACGTCGTAATCTGGATGCTCTCCATTGCAAGCTGCGTGGCCATAACAGTCATAATTAAAGACGGTGTCATGGCTGTAGTAGTTATCCAGAATCTACCTTACCAATACGTCAAGCTCGGAGAAGTCTGCGTACATAGTAATAGCAATCATCAGCTTCACTTTGTTTTTAAGGCATGGCTCTCCCAATATGGCATGTACAATATTAGCCCAAGACCGGTAGCCACAATTCTCTCGAAAGTAGCCATGGTCTCTACCTTTATTTCTCTCTACTAAAACGTCTCCGAGTTCAATGTTATTCAGATTAGTCAACAATTATAAGTTGTACAGAGATGTCCAAGTACTTCTAGAATACTAGGCTTGTATACGACATTAGTTCTATCCTCTAATTTATGTTTGTTTTTCTCACCTAATAATTACTGTTCATCCGCTAAAAGAAGTCATAAAAACTGTCTCGTTGCACAACATTTTGTGCTCATGATAAGACATTTTTCCGCTCTTTCTCCAACTCTTTTGCCCATTGGTGTATACTCCACGATGATGCTTGAGTTTATTTCACATTGACCACCAAAATAACAAACTTGAAAAAAAAAAAAGGTAATCACAACTGTTATAATTTTCGTATAGTGTTCACTTGAATCCATAATTTTTTTGACTATTTAAGTATCATAACTTCTGAAAAATATTTACTTGAGTGCCATAACTTTCAGTCGATCACTTAAGTGCAAAAAATTTAATGTCCACTCAAATGGCGAAAATCCGATATGACATAACAATTGTCATGAATTTTTTAAGAAGTTATAGTACTTACATAATCGATTGATAAGTTATGTGATACCTGAGTGGTAACAAAAAAAAAATTATAATACTCAAATGAACATTGTATATAAATTATAACACTTAAGTAAGTACCGTATAAAACTTGTGCCACTTACATGATCATTTTGTCCAAGAAAATAAAATGGATGCTGAGTAAACCTTTGACGCCCTTGAAGATGCTTTAGCTCGAGGTGAAAAATAGTTTTGTAATTTAAAGTAGCACAAGGTTCTTTTTTGTTGTTCCGTTTTTTTTTTTTTTTTTTTCATTTTCAGGAGGCACGAATACAAAGACTTGACTATTACCAAAAACAGAATAAAAATACAAAGACTTGATTATTCCCGGGCTCATGAAATACTTAGCAAGGCCCTAGAACCAATTAAGTTTGGAGGTGAGCATGGTACGATTTGTTGCAATTTTTGACGTCAAATCAAACCACGTCACGTAAATATGGTTCGAAGAAAAATAATATCAAACTGAAATGTACTATAGTTAAGAGCCAAACCAAACAATTTTTCCATTTTAGTTCAGTTTGAAATCCAACCAAATTCTGACCAGAAAAAGAAAAAAATCCCACCAAACTGGTTTTTTTCTTTAATTTTTTTCTCTTCATCTTTTTTGTAATTTCATGAGATTAA
Source organism: Eucalyptus erythrocorys (assembly GCA_014182555.1). Lineage (NCBI taxonomy): Eukaryota > Viridiplantae > Streptophyta > Magnoliopsida > Myrtales > Myrtaceae > Eucalyptus > Eucalyptus erythrocorys. The sequence goes on along the minus strand of CM024601.1, from coordinate 46,860,804 downwards.
ATTGGACATGTGAACTCTCTTTACCACAAAAAAAAAAAAAAAAAAAAAAAAAAAAAAAAAAAAAACTGGACATGTGAATTCGCAATTTCTATAGGTAGCCAAGATAAATTGTAATTTTCCGTTGTTTTCTCGATTGATTTGTGGGATCAGGAAGAAAAATCTTCCGCAAAAGATGAAAGCGTGCCTACTTCTAAAAGCAGCGTTGCCTCTAAAGCTACAGAGTCAGATTCGAAGAGTGCATCTACTCTGCCTACCGGACCGGTTGCAGAAGAAGAGATAAGAGCATTCATTTTGCAGAAGGCACCTGTTTCCACACAGGATCTTGTCGCTAAATTCAAAGCAAGACTCAAAAGCCTTGAGGTACTGGGTCACTCTTTGATGTCTTGTTTCCTCATCTTCCGTTAATGATCCAAGAACTGCTGTCACTTTATAAGTAGTCCAACTTTTTCGAAAAGTCTCATATGAGCGAACTACTTAAGATATGGATGATTTCTAAATAATTTGAGTATGGTTTTCTTTTACACTTCCGTATGATGCTTAGAAAACAGCATGCATAGCTAGAGCTGGGGTTCATGTGTTGACGTACTTTCTTGGCAGCTTTTACTCGTTTCTAAGGTTGAACTTACAATTAGAAATAAAACAACCATCTCTTGTATTATCTGCATTATCCATGACTTCTCGGAATGTGCTAAAAGCAGGTTAAGTAGTAACCCCAGCTTTTTTTCCCTAAGTAAAATTCCTTGGTGCAGGACAACAATGCCTTTGCCGATATCTTGAGGAGAATATCCAAGATACAGAAGACCAATGGATCTAGCTATGTGGTGCTGCGAGAGAAATGATGATTCTCTATAGCTTGTAAGTCTGGTTGGAGATCAGCTGGATTATGTGCTTGTGAGAAATGTTTAAGAAGAGGATAATGACACAGAAAATGGGGAATGAAATTGTTCCTCCGTGAATTGCTGTCCTGCTTCTGCTGCAGTACATTGCTGCTCGCATGAGAGAGAGAGAGAGAGAGAGAGAGAGAGAGAGAGAGCGAGCGAAATACCGCTGTAATTCTAGCATTTTGCTGCTACAAATGACGGAAAAAAATGTGTTGACACAAGTCTTTTAGATTCAATTTGGATGCTGTTCTTGGTTCGTGCAGTTTTTAATTTCATGTATGGTCCAGATTATTCTCACTAGACTTGAACATTGTTGGGGTGCAGCTATAATCTCTGTGAGGTGGTAAAGGCTGTACTAGAACCAAAGAATTTGGCGTGATCAATTGGAGACCCGAACAATTCATTATCAATAATCGACTTAATAGCAATACTTGAAATGCAGATTTTACCTTCAGGATTGCCGGACAATAGTTCAGGGAGGAAAAACAAAGAGAAAAAGGAAATAGCGTAATGCCCAACAGCGCCGCCACATGAGCCGCAATGCACATGAAGCATAAAAACGGCCATTTTGTTAGTGAAACAGAATCAGTCATCACTCTCTTCAGCACATTTAAGTCACTCCCTCGGAGAGCAAAATAGGATGATATCAGATTCTGAAGGCAGCCAGAACCGAACCGTCTTTCCTCGAGCACCTATTTCCACTTCGTTTCATGTTACATACCTTTTTTTTATTCAGCTTCATGTTACATACTTCAGAAGGGTACTTGTCTTCAACTTCTCTGTTTTCTGTGCATATTCACCCCTATGTCCGAGGACAATCTACCTCAAGGACAAAGTGGCATCGTCGACTGGTCCCGAGCAGGATGGGTGGAAGCTGCTTGATGAAGCCACACAAAAACTTCACCAACATCAATGGCGACCTAAGAGATTCAAACAAAACTAGGAGAAGCTAGGAAGCATTCTTCTAAAGTCAGCTTTTAGGCTTCGGTTATTTTCTTGCCTGGCGGGTGAAGTAATTTCTGCTTCTTCGAGGGACTGCTCTTGGATGGTGGGGTTTGTGACTGCTTTTATTGGTTTCATTTTCGTTATGGTTGGTGGGGTTTGTGACTGCTCTTGGATGCTTGAAAGTGCTTATTTTTGCACTCATAGCTTGATGGGTCTCCTCCAAGTTGAGGAGTGCTACTTTGTGCTAATGACAAAATCAAGAAGAAATTGATAAATCACATAAAATATGGTTTTTGATTAGACTAAGCATAAATGGACAAAATGCACGGATTGAAAGATTTTTGGCGCGAAGAGCAAGAAGAAGGTGATCATGACAATACAGCTCTAGCTATAATCACTAGTAAAGCATTGTTAGGTTTTGACTCATGTCGATCTTGTTCCATCCAATTTACCAACTAATAAAAGAGACTAATAGCTTGAAATTACATGTGATTGTGGAGATCTATGGTTTTGAAATTGTATTGAAGATCTTCAAATGTGGAAACTAATGAAGAAAGAAAATGTCAAATTGTTTATCTTAGCCCTTAAATTTTGACTAAATATGCAACCTCATCTTCAGACATTTGATGGATCAAGCTACGCTGTGCTGCAAGATAAATGATTATTTTGTATGGCTTATAATTCTGGTTGTACTTTAGCTGGATATACCGTTGTTGACAAAAATTTTGGCCTTTTGGTACTTTCCTTACAACTGACGGAAAAAGATGTGTTGTCAACGAAAAGCTTTTCGGCTTCAATTTCGATGTTGACCTTGATTCGTGCTATCTTTGATGTCCGTTGATGACATCTATTTTTGCCCACACATCTATAATACCATTTTTTGAAGCAAATAGTTTCTGTGATCGAATTTGGCGATAATGACGAAATTAAAAATAATTAATATATGCAACCCTACATCAATTTTTCCTACTACACTCCTGGATGAAAACATTAAAGGCAGGATAGTTCAATAATAACTAAGTTTCAAGTCGCATAAGTCATTTGTGCATTCCGTAACTATTGGGGATTGAATTCGTCAACTATAGCACAACTCAGCCTCAATAAAAATATGTCATCATTCTATCATCCCACATTCGTTACCAGACTTCTTCTGCATTTTTAGGATGCATTTGATTCAACTTTAGAAAGACGCAAAGACTTTTAGCTCCGTTCATTTCGCAAAAAATATGGCGTTTCTGGAAAATATTTTCCATGAAGTCATTTTCTAGGGAAATAGAATTATTTTTCGGTGTTCGGATGAAATCTGAAAATGAAGTGGAAAATATTTTTCGCTCTTTGGTAAGGAAAATCTTTTCCTTAGTATAGTATTTTTCATTTATTTTATTTTTAAAATGGATTTTTCATATTTTTTAAAATATATTTTTATTTATTTTTTAAAAAATCTATTATTAATTTTTTTCATTTTTTTCATTTTATTTTCTTTGTTTTCTATCTCCTTCTTTCATGGCCGGTCGCTAGCCATGGCGATGACCCGTGACTAGCCACCAATGAGCCCCGAGCTCGTCGATGAGCACGAGTCTCGCCGCTTACCAGATTGGCAAGCACGAGCGTCGAGCTCGAGGCTCGCCGATCGATGAGCGTGAGCTTGAGATCGACGAGCTCGAGGTTCGCCTAGCAATGGCCGACGACTAGCCAAGAAAGAAGAAGATGGGAAACAAAGAAAAGAAAAAGGAAAAAAGAAAAGCAAAAAAAAAAGAAAGAGGAAATTAAAAATAATTCAAATAAAAAAAAAAAAAGAAGAAGAAGAAAGGGGAAGAGGAAATAAGGATCTATAGAGGTGTAAGATAAGAGAGATTAAAGTGAGGAAAATGTTAAAATGTTTTCCACTTTTCAAAAGTGGAAAACATTTTCCTCATTTCCCTAATTTAGAAGACTTTTTTCATTTCAAGGAAAATATTTATCTCAAGGAATTCATTTTCCGTGAAACGAACGTTGGAAAATCCGAAAAACATTTTCCCTGGAATTATTTTATGCGAAACAAAGGAAGCCTTAGATTAAAGGGGGTTTCTAAAATGCAAGTAGCGTTTGGAAAAGTATATTTTAAAAACACATTCAAAAGCAACTTTGACGTAAATGCCATTTGGTAAAAGTTATAATGTGTAAAGAACTATTGCTAACTCAAACTAATTGGAACTTATTATAATTTCGAAATGTCCTTGAAAACACTAATTTTGCCTTAATCACCAACCAACAACTAGTATGCCACCGACCAGCGATCGATAGGCATGATTATCAATAACCATGATTATTGATGACAATGGTATAATCATTGATATACGATGACAACTAGTTGACAATTGGCACTTCAATTAGAGAAGTGTTGGCCCCTAAAAATACCCTTGCAAGCGGGTGTTGGTCATGAGGGGTATAAAATTCTAAAATTGCCCTCGTGACCGTATACGGGCCATACATTGGCCCAACCCATAAGTGGTTATGAAAACAAAGGGCAACCAAGGATTACAAAAATCTTTAGGCTGAATTTCGATAGACATATAAGTAAAGACTAATAATTCCATGATAAAGCAGTTGATTGCCATGTTTTGAAGCCAAAGGACGCTGTTGATGGTGAATTTAGGTGGGAACAATTAAAAAGGTGCCAAACTCAAGAGGAGTAGTTACTCCTTGCTGGACAAGCCACGAGAATATTGTTGAATAAATCAAAAACTAGAAATGGATGAGGCGGTTCAATATAGAACGTGGAGCAACTCTTGAGAATGAAGTAACTTACCATTGATGGTTATCAAATTGGCTTATTAATACCACAGGCAATCTAACAAAGGACCCCCCCAAACAACACACAAAATTACTTGCTTTTATTCTTATTTAGTTTAGCTTAGTTGTACCTTAAGATTTTTGTCGTAAATCTAATTCCAATGAGTGTCTATATCACAAGCAATGCTGTGATATAGATTCCAGTGCTAACCCACTATCTAACATTGTTAATTAGATCCCGACGTTGGGTTCTCATATCCATCTAGAAGCAATGTGTGACATCTTGGATTTTCCAACTCTATAATTATAAACTTGTAAATATACTATTTACATAGGCACAGTACTTGTATGTATTCTAGGTTGATGTATGTGAAGCCCACAATGCCTCCAACAGAAAGTGAAATGAAACCCTTTATGATCCTTTGTATGTGCTCGTGTTTGGAATGGCTAATAGTAAAAATAGGACCGGACAAAATGATCATGTCTTAGAATTGTTCAACATCATGTAATATCCATGTTATACATGCTAAGCAATTAGGTCGAAATACTTTAGTGCGATAACTAAACTAAACAGGTCCCGTCATGACACTATTCTATATAATTTTCGCTTGCGCTTAGTATGCAGCTCTACCGGGACATCACACAATGTTTGGTAAGTGATGTTATCATTGTCTAGCATCATTAATTAGATTCCAGCATTGTGTCCTTGTATTCATCTAGGAGTAGTGTTTGCTAGGTGATGTTATCACTATCCCCATCGTCGATTAGATTCCAATGTTGTATCCTCATATTCATCTAGGAGCGGTGTGTACTAAGTGTTGTCTCCTTTGCCTAGCATCGTCAATTAGATTCTTATATTGTGTCCTTGGACTAGTTAGAAACCGAGTGTCGTCTAGGCACATTTGTTAATACCCAGTGTAGTCAAATCATCTTTGATATTGTATAAACTACTTTAATTTTAATGAGATTTCATTATCACGTTAAAGTTAGTTTAGATGACATCGTCAAGTAGATTTTGACATTGATTACTATTGGTATTGAACTCATGTTAGGTGTATCAAGCGACTTCTTTAGATTCGAGATTATATGGTAAATGGTTTCGCTCGCATTTGACCCTCTTTGTCTAAAGCTAACATAGAGCCTAAATCTCCTTTCATAAAAATCAAAATATAACACTTGATGAAGTATATTTCATGGCAAGATCCAAAACCGACCAACCAAGAAGTGTTGAAGGTAGCAATTTAAGGCAATAAAGATGCTAATTAATGGTTGACTTCAGTGATACTTGAGAAGATCAATGTGCAATCGTGGAGATGAAGTAGAGTCAAGTGACAATTAAAGAGTTATAACTGCTTATACGTAAGGTGAGCATGCAATTATGGAACATCTCGTGGATATGTGATTGTAACCTCTAATTGGAATGGTAATCGCTTAAGAGTGCTTATATCTAGTAATAGGCTATTTAAGCCATGTTGAATTGTTGTAGAAGAGGATCCACAATCATCAACACAATTATATATCCTTCAATTTATTAAATCTATCTTTCCATTTACTGCATTTACTTTCCTTTAGACCAATTAGTGCAAGTTCTTTGAAGTGCCACGGAATACAATTCAGTAAAAACCAAAATTAACCTTTGGTGAATGTTATTTTGTCGTTGTCACAATCTGGCCTTAAAGGGGTCCACTCTCGGGAAATAGATTTAGAGGTATTTGTTAATGAGACAATCCAAATGGTACATGTAAGTTAAGGTTTCATATGGACCTTTGCTTAATAACATCGTAAACGGACCCTTGATCATAAAAGTGGTCTCTCCAAGATCATTACTCAAATGATGTGGGGTTTGCAATTTAAATTCAGATAGATCCTAAAAATTATACGAAAGGAATGAGTTGTCACTAGCCTATTAAGATCAACTAGAAACCTAATGTGGTGTGAAGAGTATCTCACTTTCTACGCAACCAAAGATGCAGAGATTAGAGACTTGATTACACTAGTCATCTAATTGGTATTCTTTGATATTTAAACTTGATCGCCTATGTAAGAGTTTTCCTTTTATGTGGACTAAATTAATTGACGTTGTTATTTACTGTTTAACGTTTACCGTTTTACGAGGTTTGGTTTAAGGTGAGATAGAAGGTTTCTTAATTAGTCTAATATGGGTTGGCTAGTGTGGGCCGAGTTGAGCCTGACCCGTAATGAGGGGGACTGGTTGAAAACTCTATAACTAGTGCTCAAGTCTCTCCTCTAACCCTAATTTTCACATATCCTCACCTAAGGGGCGTTATTCTAACGCTAATCATGAGGGGCCGTCTCATTGAGCCAGTGATACGAAGGGCAATAGAGGAGAAGGATTTGCACAAGGAACATTATGTTTCCGCTTCCGCTTTAAGAACAATGGATCCCAGGTGCGTTAATCTTTCTATTTATTCATGTGAGTTCTTGTTCTAGTTATGGAGATCTTGGGGTTGCGTGATTTGCGTCTTACATGTGGGATTAGACCCTCCATAACCATAGAACTTGAACGCAACTGTTTTTAACCTAAATTGTATGGATTAGCCCTAATTAGTACGAATTTTGCCCTAATTTGTGATTTTCGAGACTTTTTGTTCAATAAAAATTAAATTAAATCACAAATTCGGACTGGGGGAGACGAGATGAGCAAGAGGGTCGGCGGCGCGTCGCCAGGGGAGGCCGCATGCGCCCCCACGTGCCGCCTGGGCGTCGAAGGTGCAGCCCACGCGCCTTCACGCGCGCTTACACGCGGGGGACGACCCGCGCGTGCGACGTCATCATGACGTCAGCAACTGGGTCCACTAACGTCAGCGGATTGCGCGTGCGACGCACGTGGTCGATGACGTCATTGAATCGACCCGATGACGTCGTCGACCGGATCCGACCCGACTGACGACCCGACCCGTTGACCAACCCGACCCGACGTTGACCGACTAGACCTGACCCGACTGAGGATCCGACCCAATCAACCGGTCGGACCGGACGACTAGACCGAACGGTCGGATCAGGAATCGGTCAGATCGCTGCCGGTCGGACTAGTTTTGGCTGGTCCTTAGGCACGCGCGTGAGCTCCACACGCCGCGCACTCAGGCGGCGTGTGTGGGTGCATGTGCCGTCGGATTGGCGCGTGGCTGGCGGCGTTCGACTCGTATTGTCCTCCTCTATCTTGTGGTATATTTATTTTACAAGTTTGGTGATTTTATGGATGTGAAAATACATACAAAGCCCTAAATACGTGCATTTTTAGTGTATTTTTGCGTATTTTTATTGTATTTTCTGTTATTTTGGAAATATAATTGTTGGGTTATAAGTATATTATTACATAATCATTATAAAGGTGTGATTCATCAATAAAAATCAAACTTTATTGTGAACTAAAGCTGGCTTAATGAGATATAGTCATTATGAGATAGTAATTGAACTATATCTTGAGATAATGAGACAAACTTTTGTTGCTCATGCATACTCCTTTACACGTTGGTAATCTTTGAATGATGGACGTCTTAAGAACTCGTGACCAAATTGATTGTATTGATTTACACATCTGCTGAATGTGGGTAATGCATGTTAGTAAAGTTATTGCATATTGTACTTTAACTCATATAGTCATTGGTTAATGTCCATCAAATTGAATATTTTTATGATTAAGGAGTATGATAATATTTATGCAGAGCAATAGTATCTACTGTTATAGTTCATATATGTGGTTCTGTAGTTTGACTCAATTTTTAGGCCATTGGTTGAAGTAATGATATTTGTTACTTAAAATTGACTAATAAATCAGCTGTTGGTCTTGGAGTCATGTTTTTGACTTATGAATCACATGAGCAATAATGGATTAGTTGTCAAGCTTTTCGATCTGATGTACCATATATTGCTATTGATGATAATTTGTGATAGATCCTCTACACCAACATTCTTTTATGTTGTTCTGGTAATCTGTAATTTGGGTGCACAAGAGAAGTTTCTTGTGTTGCTATGATCGGTGATCTCATTGGAATTTGTCTTACAGGTTCTCTCTATTTATATATTTATTTATGTATGAATGTTTAATTTTGAATAAGGCAATGTAGTTAGCATGATATGTGATTTCAGTGATATATGTCCCTATCACTAAAGTTGAAATCACATGTATATGGTGTATGTGAGGTGTAGATTTTATATCCCTGGTATGAGAGAGTTTCAAGGATTCAATTGAGTAATGATCGCCAAAGTGGCATGTTTGATTGGGTTTGAGAAATTTCGGTCTCGTATGTTGATTGGGATGTCTCCTGGTCTAATGCATGGTCATACTCCCAAATGAGGTGATTGTGTATTAGTTCATGGAGGGATACATGATGGTGCAGTGGAGAAGTGACTGATTCTAGTGGTTCATATGCCCAAAGGTGATGAATTCACGAAGATTGGAACATATTCTCATGACCGCTATCATGTGGGGAGTGTACAACTGCATGTCATGTATTCTGCCCAAAGGTGATTATATGATTATGCGTGTAACTCTCTGGATGTGTACTTGTACGTCAAGTTACACGGTACTCACTTGATGCTAATTATATACATTGCTTGTTTTTCAGTCACATTTTCTGTAATTAATAATTTCAATATTATTGAGGCTTTTACTGCTTCAAATTTTAAGTTGTGGACATATGATTTGTTGCTTGAGAAAAGAGCAATAGAATTAGCTTACTGTCCATGAAGCGTTCCATTCTGGAACACTTGAAATTTGGTTTGCCTGCTGACTGCATAGTTGAGAGATGATGAAAGTCTTAATGACTTGAACAAGAATAGGACATATCTGCAAAGATTGCGTTTAAGTCATAATGACATATACATCTGGTATATGGTTAAAAGGTTGTCAGGCTTAATAGCTGCCGTGAGTATTTTGGCAAGTATGACAATGCGAAATAGCTTAAAGGGTCATTTGTCAAATACTTGGTAGATTATGGGATGGTAACCTAATTACTATACCTGTAAATCCTGACAAAAGATTTGGCCGAAAGGCATAATTGCACCATAATTAATATGGTGATGAGTATGATTTGTAAGACTAATTTATTCGGTCTTTTATGAGATGGTATTTTGAAAAACAACATTTTTCACACATTAATGTTATTTCTTATCCTCAATTAAGTATGTGATTAGATGCCATAAAGGCAATATACAATCTATGAAACATGTTTGGAAACTTACTGACTTGTCTAAAGATCACAAGTTATTTAGTTGCAAATTGGCGTACAAAACTAAAAGATTTCAAAGAAAGATTGTGGAGTTTAAAGCTAAACTTGTAGTTAAAGTTTTCACTCTGAAAGAGGGGTGGATAGTTAATGGTGAAGAAATAATTATTTCTTTAAAAGATTCTTTCAGAGTGAATGTGGTATTAATAGTTTATTTATTTTATATGGAGTTATGCCAAATAGACTGAAAAGTCTCATTAATAGTTTTATGTAAGTTTCCAGACAATATTAATAAAGTTTGATAGTGTTGTTATTTTGTTCAATTGGGAACAAAGTAATTCAATATACTGTAAGGTCAGTGGAAGGAAATTTATTTTTCTCATATTCTATGTACATGATACATATTTATGTTAGCAGGAAGTGCAGTGCAATAAATAAAGTTTTGTGTCTATTATGTAAGTAGAGTTTGTAACTTTCTTTTAGGCTGTTACTTAAGATATTGTGCTTCAGAACTTTATGAAGGAGTTGACCGTTTTGGCTTTATGGATAGACTTTTATGGTTAAGTTGAGACAATAAATTTGTTGTATTTTTATTAATAACAAATGTCTCAAGGGGTCTAAATATATGGCGGTTAAACATTTTTGACCACAAAGAAACAGTACAGAAATGTGACTTATAATATAACATATTTTCACATATGATGTGGTTGCAGATCCACTAACTAAAGGCCTAGCCCATGTGTATTTGAGTGACATGTCATTAGCATGGGCCTAGGAGTATCTTCAAATACTGTTGTTTAGTGGGAGCTATTTTGGCTTTACTCTGATAAAGTTCACATCTGTGGTTCGTTACATTTAGTAACAGTTTGATATGTATCAACTTTTGCATTCAATAAAATACTTTTGAATGTGTTGTTATCATATTGAATACATATTGATAATGTCTCAAGGTATTGCTTAAACCTTGAGTCAAGGCTAGAGGCATCCAGTTATTAGTCTTTTACATATGTTCTTGTGATACATAAAGAAAGGTTAACCATAAGGATAAGACATATGTGGGTTCATTGGAACCATAATGTCGTTCTCTTGTGGCACAAGCTTTTGTGTCGCCTAAGTAAGAGAATGGTGACTGACAAATGGATCTCTCTAAGAGAGATGGCTACCATATTTGATCCATATCAATAAAGTTGAAAACACTTGTGACCATGGAAGGCTCTGTGTATATACATGCTATTGACACCTAATTTTGGGGATTCATTTTTGCTAAAAAATAAAAAAATGCATGGCATATAGTTTAGGTAGATTTTATTTGATTTTGTTATATTTTGTTTAATTTGTTAAGATTTTTATAGATTTAGGTAATATACAATAGGAGATGTGGTTTTGCGCAAAAGGGAAATTTTGGATAGATTGTGCAAATATATTTCGATGATATATCCAGATGTATCGTGCATGAATAAAATTAGAAATGAAATATACCACAAAGATTCAATTTTTCGGGCTTATAAAAGCGGGGTCTCTCGGTTTCTTCGAAAAAAAAAAAAAAAAAAGGAAAGCTGAGAAAAGGTGAAAAGAGAGAGAGAGAGAGAGAGAGAGAGAGAGAGAGAGCTGTTCGAGGGTGAGCCGAGGGAGAGAAAAAAAAAAAGAAGAAAAAAAGCGGCGTCGAACGCTCCTCCCGTGCGCATCTGTTCGTTTTCCCCGAGGGGGGGAGTCATCGCTGGCTGCCGTCGCCGTGGGCGCCATCGCCGCCGCACCATAGCTCACGCCGCCGCTGTCGAACCCCCCACTGCCGGTCCTACGGCCTGCGCCGTCCCTCCGCCGCTTCAGATTCGCCACCCTCGAGCCCTAAGGTCCTCGGCCCGAGCCCCCTCTCGCGTCCCGCTTCGCCCTCGCCGCGCCATGTCTCCTCAAGCCGCGACGCCCCCGCGCCCAAATCCAGGACGTTGTGACGCCCCCGCACCTAGCCGTGACCGCCGCGCCGCCCCAAGTCCCCGAGCGCCCGTCTCCGTGTGTTGCTCCCATCGCCTCCGCGTTCCCCAACGACTCCGTGCGACGCCCCTCCTTGAGCCCCCGACGCTATCGCGCCTCCACGCCGCCTCACCTCCGCCGAATACACCGCTTGCGACGCTCGCATCCAGCGTCGCGTCGAATCCGGAGCCTCGGCGTCCCGAATCAGCCCCACCGCAGCACCCCCAACGCCGTCGGACGCCGAATCGGCCCCGCACCAACACTCGGCGCTCCCGGGTCCAATCTCCGTCCCGAAGTCGTCCGTGCTTAGCCCCGACGCCGTCCTCGCCGCTGAGCCGATCTGCGACGCCCCCGCCGCCGTCGCACCGTCCCCGGAAGTTCCCCGCCGGAACCCTAGCCGCCGCCTCGGTGTCCCCCTCGCCGGCCCCCTTTTCTCTTTCTTTTTCTTTTCGAAAAAAAGAAAAGAAAACAAAAAAAAAAAAAAAAAGAAAAGAAAATTAGGTAAATTTCATTTTATTTTATTTTTATTTCCACTCTTTTTATGTTATTTATTTTTCTGTTTATTGCATGTTATTTGTTAAATTAGGTGTAATTGTTCCCTTTAATGTTAAATTCCATGATATGAAATTACTTGAAATTAGTAATTGCCATTCCGATTTTCACGCCCGAAATCCGACTCGTATTTACTTAAAAAATTGCCAATCCGATATCCCGCCCGAGATCCGATTTGTGATTTTCGTGAAATTGGCCAACCCGACCTCATGCGCGAGATACGGTTCGTCAATTTGGGGGATCAATTTTGCTTGATTTGCTGGAGTTGTTTGAATTAAATTTCTTTAAAAAAATCAAAAAAATCAAAAAATGTAGTTTTAGGGTTTGCATGATTAGGATAGAAATTTCATTTAAAAAAAAATCAAATTAATTGGTTTAGGTTGCGTTTTTAGTTATTAAGAATTATCAATTTCAAAACACCAAAAAAAGTGAAAGAAAACTCAAAAAAATCTTAGATTAGGATTAGTTTTTTATTGTCTTGCATATTTAGATTAGGGATTTTATTTAGATCATAAAAAGAAAACAAAAAAAAAAAAAAAATTCACTTAGGATGCTAGTTGAATTGCATGTTAAATTTTAATTAAAAAAGCGAAAAGCAAACAAAAATCATCATGAATTTTAGAATAGAATTGCATGTTTAATTTTAAGCTTAGATCAATTTTTAGATAGATTGCATCTTAGGCTAGAAATTACTAAATTAAAACAATGTCTTAATTTAAATTAGGACGACCTAATTCCTAGTTTAAATAGGATAGAATTTTAATTTAGTTAGGAATTTCATTCAAATATCTTTGGATAGATTACTTCCACCTTTTTAGGATAAATTGCAATTTTTAGAAAAATAAAAACCATAAAATCAAAAAATCAAAAATCTTGCATGAGCATGTAGAATTAGGAATATAGATTTAGTAAATAAAGCATTTGGGCTAGTAAATTAGGCTTTTTTAGAATCATATTTTTTAGGATAGTTCAATTAGGACTTTTGTTAATTCAAAATTTCAGGTAAAAAAATCCAAAAAACATTAGGTGCATGATTTGCATTCTAGGGTCATTTAATTAAAATTTGCATATTAGGTCATTTAAGTTGCAATTATTGCATTTCATGTCATATAATTTAGATCATTTTGTCATGTCATATTAGGCTATTAGCATGCATTACATTTAAATTAAATTCCATTAAATAAAGTGAAAACAAAAAAAGAAATCTGCATGTTAAGTAGAGACCATATCTAGGATTATTGATGTGGATTTTAATCTAATGATGCAGATGCTTTCGTTGCTACAAGGTAAGTCCCTTAACCTTATTCATTGTTTTATTGGGTGTTAAATTGGTGGATTGCGCACCCGCATGATCACCTCACATGTTAGGGAGATAAATTAAAATCGATTCAAGCTTTGCTAAACATTTTTCAAAATAAAAGAATGGTATTGAAAGGGCGTTAGAGGAATCTAGCGTAACCAAGTCCCCGTATCTAGAATCTCTGGTTCGTAGGAGTAAAGTAAATCTCCAATTACTTTACTTGGGTTTCTAATCGACCCACCAAACTGATTAGTGGCGACTCCTTAATAAAAATCATTTGCATGTTAAGAATTCAAACCTAAGTCGCAAATTGGTATGGGCTTGGGAGAGCCCGAGTTAAGTCTAGGCTTAATAATCCATTAGTCAAACCTTAGGTGGTTCACACCCCCGAAAATTTGGTCGCGACATATGTAGTTACAGCCATGATTCGGTGTTAGAGACTATATGGGATAGGATTGACTATTAAGAATTATCTCTGGACCAATGTGCGCACATACAATACAATTTCAATTAATATAGTCAAAGTGGGAGAATGTAAGAGTTTTCCTTTTATGTGGACTAAATTAATTGACGTTATTATTTACCGTTTAACGTTTACCGTTTTACGGGGTTTGGTCTAAGGTGAGATAGAAGGTTTCTTAATTAGTCTAATATGGGGTTGGTTAGTGTGGGCCGAATTGAGCCTGGCCCGTAATGAGAGGACTGGCTGAAAACTCTATAAATAGTGCTGAAGTCTCTCCTCTAACCCTAATTCTCACATATCCTCACCTAAGGGGCGTTATTCTAACGCTAATCGTGAGGGGCCGCCTCATTGAGCCAGTGATACGGAGGGCAATAGAGGAGAAGAATTTGTGCAAGGAATATTGTGTTTCCACTTCCACTTCAAAAACAATGGATCCTAGGTGCGTTGATCTTTCTATTTATTCATGTGAGTTCTTATTCTAATTATGGAGATCTTGGGGTTGCGCGATTTGTGTCTTACAGCCTATTCACTAAAGTGAGCAATTTTTTTACCAATTATGAGTCCTAAAATTCTTGTCTAGTAAGTATTTAGGCAATGATTGTTTATAATGGTCCTAATGATTTAATCTAACCATGCTAAAAGTGAAAATTAATAGCCAATGTATGAAAAGGCGCAATCAAGTAAGATAGAAATGGAAGTACACAAACAATGACCTAATATTGGAGTAAAGAACACCCGGAGTGCCATAACTTGGCACGGGGGGACACTTAAGTGCCATAACTTTTTTTCGGTACACTTAAGTGCCACTTTTTTTCAAATGGAACACTTAAGTGCCAATATCGAAGTAAAATGGAACACTTAAGTGCCACTCCGGCGAAAATCCGGCCAAACGCAATTTTCCGGCGATGGAGGTCCAAAACGGCGTCGTTTTTGCATGCTCACATGGCAAAAATGCAAAACGACGCTGTTTCGCGTCGACGTGTAAAAATAATAAAAAATTAATTAAATTAAATTAAAACTTAATTTTAAATAAAAATACTCTAAAAATTTAAAAAAAAAAAAAAAGGGTGGGGGATGAAGGGGCGGGCGGGCCGAGGGGCGAGCCCTCGCCGCCGACGCCTCCCGCCATCGCCGAGAAGGGCCGGCGACGGAGGGGGAGGGTCGGCCGGGGTCGCCGGCCCCGGCCGACGGGCGGCGGGGCGCGAGCCCTCGCCGGATCGCGGTGAGGGCCCGCGAGCCCTCGCCCGGATCTGCGAGGGCCGCGAGCCCTCGCCGCGATCCGGTGAGGGCTGCAGGCCCTCACGCCTCCCCATAGTCGCCGGGAAGGGCCGGCGACGGAGGGAGGGCGGCGGGGTCGCCGGCCCCGGCCGGCCGGCGAAGAGGGCTGCGAGCCCTCGCCGCCGGCGGCCGGGGCCGCCGACCCGGCCGACCCTCCCTCCGTCGCCGGCCCTTCCGCGACGGCGGGGAGGCGGCGCGGCGAGGGCTCGCCCTCGCCGCCCGCCCCTTCGTCCCCCCTTTTTTTTTTAAATTTTTTTAATTTTAGAGTATTTTTAATTAAATTAAGTTTTAATTTAATTTAATTAATTTTATTATGTAAACGGTGTCGTTTCTGCTGAGTCAACGCCGACTCAGCTCTCCGGCAAGCCACGCAAGCATTAAAAAATAATAAACACGTGCCACGTAGGATTTCCGGCAAAGTCGCCGGAGGTGGCACTTAAGTGTCCCATTTGAAAAAAAAGTGGCACTTAAGTGTACCGAAAAAAAGTTATAGCACTTAAGTGTCCCTCCGTGCCAAGTTATGGCACTCCAGGTGTTCCAAACTCCCTAATATTGTATCAAAAAATGAAAGCATTGAAAAGCTCTATCATAAAGCCCGACTTATTCAATTTTGAGTTCAATTTTTTTATCAACCGGCCTCAACTTAGCTAAAGTGGGCCCAGGTTAATTGATCCCACAAAATAATTAACGAAGGAAACCCGTTGCCTTCGAATCTGCTCGGCCAAGAACAGAATCGAATCGAGACCAATGTGGTGAGTCTGAGTCCGACTCTGCAGCAAACGCAGCCGAGGACGGGAATGGCCGAACGACCCTCTGGAAAGTCCGGCTCAGCTTCTTCTAGAAGGCTTCAGTCTGTCTGCTGGGCTTTTCGTTTCCTTCTTCTTTATGGGCTCAAGTACAGTGGGCTAAACATAGTGGGCTAGGGGCTTGTCGGGCTGGACTAGGCTCTCTCTCTCTTTTCCGTTTTAATTATTTTTTATTATTAATTCATTTATTTTCGGAAATTCCTTTCTTCATTTTTGTGTCCCCATTTATTCATGCTTCTCTTATTTTTGTACTTTTTCTGTGTATATGCATACATCCTACATATATATTTACCATTTTTATTTGTTTATTTTTGTTATTTTTATTAATTTAACAAAAATAAGGTTAAAATAAGGTATCGACGGTCAAGAGGAGCTATTCCCGGTAAAACAGTACCTTGAGGAGACCAAATGCAAATTTGATGATCTCTTCTTGTGGTGTTGTTTAGATATTTATCATCATTATGCTTTTGTTGGTAATAATCTTATTCAGTACCCCTAAGAGCTGAGGATAGCCTTTAACATTGTTCCTTTGCATTTAGTGATCTATATGTTCAATTTCATGCTTGTAAATGCTTCATTTCTCTTCCTCTGCTCGCTGTTTTCTCTTTTGTGGCCATGAAATAGCAAGATTTTGGCCTCATATGACTGTTTCATTTACATACCTTGACCATGTCTTAGTTTTGATTTCCCATCATTCTAGCAAGTCTTATGTCGCTTTTCCATGCGTTGCCAGGGTCGCATGCCTATGGACGGCGAGCGTTCACCTCTTTTGTCCGTGACTCGACCTGCTGCATAAGCGTTGAACCAACCCTTTTGGGTCCTCATGGTTCGCAGATGCATTGGGGTGGGTTTTAAGCATTTTAATGTCGTTCTCAGGTTTTAAAGACTAAAGTTTTGTTGTGATTATGTTAGCTTAATTCATGCTTTTAATTTGATTTTTATACTAATGAAGTCACATTGGGATGAAGGGTAGAAACATTAGTAATCACGACGGGATACACCCGTGACCCTCCGTGCCCAGTGAGCCCTCGCTGGCCATGTACGAGGGTAGCGAGCCCTTTAGACAAAAAAATTAGCACCAACGACTCGCTGTCCAGTGCCGTTATGTCACTGAACAGCGGACTCCGGGACCATTACTGTCCATTTGAGGGCTCCAGACGGTCCCGGAGCATCCCTTTTACTTTAGTATGTATTTTTAAGGTAAAAAATAGCAGGAAAAGGCATGATAATTGGCATTTTAGAGATAAATCGCGTGTTTAGGACTATTTGAATTCATGTTTAGTTGCATGTTGTTATAACTCAACTTATGATGCATCGGTATGTTTTAGTGTGTGATAGGTGTTAGAAAAATAAAAGAATGGTAAAAATAATAACAGACAAGAGAGATAAATAAAAAAGGGAATTTGCATTTAGTGATAAATCTTTTCCTCTCTACCAATATTCTAATTCATGCTTAGTCGAACTTTGTGTTATTAGGATACCCCATTATCATTGTTTGGCCTTAGTGAATTGCGTGTCTAGGGTTAGTTCAAATTATGATCTTAGTGTATCTATCGTGGACTTTGTGTTGTTTATGTGTTTGATAGGTGCAATGTAATGATTAGCAATGCATAGTCACATAGATGAACGTACTTTAGATCTCTAAAATAGCAACGCACGAACAAATGTTTTCCAAACAAAGATAAAAGGTTTCGACATTCTTTACCAAAAAAAAAAAGGTTCCGACATTTTATCTGGCCTCTAAAAAATTAGTAGTGACACAAAAATAAAAACAAACTTTTCTTAAGGAATCGAGTTGCGATAGGTAGGGTTCAAGAGAACCTGAATCAAGTACGAGTGCCGCCTCGCAAGAGGAAGCATGTATACTTAATTGCTAATATGTTAAATTTCATCTTGAGAGGGTTGCAACATCCATATGATTCAAGATTATTTTTACTAGACTATAACATTGGTGGGGTGCTTCTAGTGCTAGAGGCTCTATGATAACTGAAGAATTTGTCCTGATCAATTGGAGATCCGAACTACACATTGAAAATAATCACGTAATAGCATCATTTGATGAATTTCAGATTCTCCTTTCGGAATTGCTGGAAAAGAGTTTAGGGGAGAAAAAGAACAAAGAGCAATTAGCATTATGCCTAACACCACCATCACATGAACTAAAACCAACATAAATGAATAAACGAAAAATGCTTTCGTCATCCACGGAAATATTTAGATATAGATTGTCATTAGTAACGAAAACTTTCGTTGACTAATTATTTTAAGTGATACAAATCATTATTTTTAAGATGATATATTCTAAATCTATTATTTTCAATAAAACAAATGGAGAGTTATAGACTTGGGCATCACTCTCTTCATTGCATTCTAGTCACTCCCTCGGAGAACAAATCAGGATAGTATCAGATTCTTGAGGCAATCGAAACCGAACCCTCTTCTTCGCTCGTCCGTTTTCGTTGCGCCTCATGTCACTTACTTCAGAAGGGCATATTCACCGGTCTCTCCATGGACAAACTGTCCCTCGCCTTTGAAGACAAAGCGGCATTGTCGATCGGTGCCAAGCAAGATGGGTGCACCTTGTTTGGCTTAAGCACGCAGACTTTACCAACGTCAGTGTCGGCCAAAAAGACTTGATCTAAACTGGGGGAAGCTAGCAAGCGTTCCTCTAATGTCAGCGATTCGGCTTCGGGTAGTTTCTTACCTTGTGAGTGAAGTAATCTCTGATTCTTCTTCTTCTTCTTCTCGACTTTCACGCACTCAAGCCCGAGTAATTCGATCATTGTAGTTGAAAGTGCTTTCTTTTGCACCCATTTTTTGATGGGTCTCCTCCAAGTTTTTTTTTTTTTTTTTTTTTTGATCGAAACTTATATAAGATTAAGAGGATATACAGCCTGATGCTAATGCATCACTAAGTACAATGCTTTGGAAAACAACAGGAGGGAAAAAAAGCCAGTTGTGGATCGGGCCGTGGTCCTGCTGGGCTTTTGCAGCCCAGTCGGCTGCTGAGGTTGCTTCTTGACAAACATACCGAAGGGAAAGATTAGGGCAACGATGAAGGAGATAATGAAGAACAACAAACAGGTTTCTCTCCTTCCATGGTGGCGGCTGCTGCTTCGTGACTAGATCGACCAATAGTTGACAGTCAGATTCGACCTCAACACGCTCAAGATGAAGGTCTTGGTTGATCAGATGTTGAATGCCCACAATGAACGCCTAGATCTCAGCTTGGAAGGTCAAACGAGCTGGTATACTATGTGTGATTACATCGGTGAGTGCTCCTTTGAAATTTTGGTATATACACGCCACCGATCCCTCCTCACTCCCTAGGTAAAAAACCCCATCTATGTTGCATTTGAGACTGCCTTCTGGTGGAGGGCTCCAAATACAATCCCGGCTTACTTGTTGACATTTATTTCCAATGTGCAGAGGAGGCCACCATCTTGTAGAGACGGCTCTGGATTAGGGCATTCTCCACAGCATATAATGGATCTGGGGTCTTCTGTCTCAAAATTGCATGGTTACGCTAACACTAGATCTCCCACAACAGTCTGGCTAACATATCAAAAGCAGGGGCAGCCTTGGGAAGCTAGGCCCTCTCTATGAGCCACTCATCAAACCAACGGACAGAGGTAGGCGTGATCGAAACCTTCACCTTTAAGTGATTCCATATATCTTTAGTCCAAGAGCGAAGAAAAAAAGAGGTGTTCAATCAAGCTTTCGGGATGTTTTGCTTACGAGAGGGTACAACAGGGGTTCGGGGCTATGTGTCTCCGATAAAGGTTTTCTTTTGTTGCGAGGGCATTTTTACATGCTGACCATATGAAGACTCGGATCTTAGAAGCAGTGGTCAAGTTCCAGATTTTCTTCCATAACAGAGTGGGAGGCTAGTAAGATGAGGAAGCTATTTGTTGAGGGTTAGGGTTAGATTGGCACAAAGACACATACTTGTAGCAACTCTTTACTGTATATTCTCCCGACAATGTTTTTGTCCAAACTAGTTGATCTTTTTGGATTGAAGGACTGATAGGTATGCTAAGGATTGTTTTACTGACCTAGGTGTCAAATATAGAATTGATGAGGTTGACATTCCATCCTGTTTTCATTGTGTTCAATAGATCGGCTACTACTTCAGGACCTCCTTCAGTTGCTATACCGTCGATTTTGCCTGTAGGAAGCCATATATCCTCTCTGATTCTAATCGATGCTCCATCCCCAACTAACCATCGTAGCTTCGGATAAATTGTATCTTTGCCTTTTAACATACTCTGCCACCCCCATGAAGGTTTGTAGCCTAGCTGCGCATTCTAAAACGGAGTAAGTCTGAAATATAATCCTTTAAAGAGTTGGCTCCAAATAGTAATAGGTTGCTGAAGCATATGCCAGGCTTGCTTACCAAGCATAGCCTTGTTAAAGTTCACCAGGTCATGGAATCCCATGCCCTCTCATATTTTAGACTGCTTTAACACTGACCAATTCTGCCAATGAATACCTGCCTTGTTTGTATTGCTGCTCCACCGGAATGCTGATATCTTGCTTTCTATTAATCTGCAGAGCGACAGAGGAATCTTGAAGATGGACATTGCATACTGAGGTAACGCTTGAATGACTGCATTCAGTAGAATTTCCTTTCCACTCTTTGATAAAAGCTTTTCCTTCCAGCCAGCTAATTTTGCATTCACCTTTGCCAGGATCCAAGAAAACATTTCACGCTTTGAACGGCCCCATTCCGAAGGGATTCCCAAGTACTTACCGTAGCTGCTCACCATAGGTACTCTCATTTCTCGTGCTAAATTACTTTGCAGGGTCGGGGGGCAAGTTTTGCTGAAATAGAAAGCTTATTCGTTTCTGTTGATAAGCTGACCCGTAGCTAGGCAGTACTGGTTTAAGAGGTTAGCAAGGTTTTGGCATTCTGTAATTGTGGCTTTTAGGAAAAAAACTGAGTCATCAGCAAACAATAGGTGGGATAATGTAGGACAGGCCTTATTAAATCTGATTCCCTATAATTGGCCCATATGCACGGCTTGCGTAATAACAGTTGAAAGGGCATTTGCCAATAAGATAAAGATATATGGAGACAGGGGATCACCTTGGCGAAGTCCTCTAGAAGGTTGAAAATAAGGGAGCTGTTCTCCATTAAAGCGAACGCTAAAGGAAGCCGTAGTGATACAAGCCATGATCATATTAACCCATCTAATATTGAACCCCATCTTCTCCAGATAGGCTTTGAGAAAATCCAATTCAACCCTATCATAAGCCTTCTGCATATCAATTTTCAAAATACAGTTGAATCGTTTGTTGCTCTTTCAGACTTTAAACTGATGAAGAACTTCCTGCACTACCATAATATTGTCTTGAATCTGTCTACCACTAACAAAAGCTACCTGTTCTTGTGAAATCAAACTAGGAAGCCAAGGTTTAAGTCGGTTGGCCAGGAGTTTTGAAATAATCTTGTAAGCGAAGTTGCACAGACTAATGGGGCGAAACTGATCGATACTCTCTAGGTGGTGAACTTTTGGAACCAATGCAATGAGCGTTCTGTTTAAAATCGGAGGTAAGGAACCTGAGTGGAAAAACTCTTGTACTGTTCTGATAACATCTGTTGTGATGGTATTCCAGTGGTGACGATAGAAGAGGCCGCTAAGGCCATCAGGCCTAGGAGCCTTGGAAGCTCCCAATTGAAACATTGCCTAGTAAACCTCTTCTTCAGTTACCTTAGTCAATAAATTTGCATTCATTTCTAGAGTTACCACTGCTGGACATTGTGCTAGAAAGGGACCAAACTCACGGTTGCCCCCCTGAGGTGTATAGCTTAGAAAAGAATTCCTGTGTCATTGCCTTTAACTGAGTTGGCTCCCGTATCCAGTTTTGGTCAGCGTCCTTTAGCATAAAAAATTCTGTTTCGATGTCTTCTTTGCACTGTACTAGAGTGAAAATATTTTGAGTTTTGATCTCCTCATTTCAACCAGCTAATGCGAGAGCACATAGCCCAAAACTATTCCTCTTGTAGCCACAGGTTTTGAATCTCAGCTCGTATGGAAGTGGCTACCTCCTTATCTTTAGTCTGATAGTGTTTGCTGTTTATGATGTCCTGAAGTTGCTGTTGCAATTGTATGAATCGCAGGTGGCTCTTCCTAAAATGGGATTTGCTCCAGCTTACCAACTTTAGGGAAATTGTCTGCAACTTGGAAGCCAACGGGTTACTACTGGTAGGCCAATGAAGTCTAACCACCTTTGCACATTCTGGTACTTCATTCCAAAAAGCCTCATAATGGAAGGTCTTTGCTCCTTTTACAGGTGGAGTCGACGTGTGTAGCAGGATGGGGCAGTGATCCAACCCTATGGATGGGAGGGCAAACACTTCAGCAGTAGGATATGACAACCTCCAGTCCCATGAGCAAAAGACCCTATCTAACTTCTCCTTCACCAGGTCAGCACCTACTTTGTTATTTGACCAGGTAAACTCGCACCCTTTACTTTCCACTTCTAGTAAAGAACAGTCATTGATGAACTTTCTAAAGGATGCCATTCGAGAGTTGATGGCTGGCCTTCTACCGACTTTCTCCCAAGGAAAAAGGAAATCGTTGAAATCACCCACACACAGCCAAGGTAAGGGAATAGCTCCACTAATTGCCCTAACTGTATCCCAGAATTCATGCCTAGCCTGATAAGTTGCAGGGGCATGCAGGCAAGTTAAGTGCATCACCGCAGCTGAGAAAGGGTCCCGGACAATTAGATCCACATAACTCTCATCCGAGTGTAACACAGTGACATCAAAAAGGTCAGACTAGAACACTGCCATTCCTCCGGATAGACCTATCGAGTCTCTCATAAAAGAGCAAGGGAAATTAAAACGACGTTGTAAGTTCTTCAAAACTGACTCTCCTTTCTTTGTTTCCATTAAGATAATCAAATCGGGCTTTTCATTGGCTATTAAAGCCTTTAGGGCTTGAATTGTCAGGGGGTTGCCCAACCCCTGACAATTCCAACTCAAAAGCTTCATTTGGAGAGAGGTGGCTGTTGAGGGCTAGCTGCCGAAGCCCAATGAACCGATTCTTCTGCCCCATACACAGGGGTATCCATGAGCTAAGTTTCATCCAGGTCAAAGGAATAACCTGCTCTTGTTTCATAAGGTGAATAACGCTCGTTTTTCTTACTAGAACTCACATGAGTTATTAGTCGAGGTATTTTTGGTTTCTTGTGTTGAGGAAGATCTGATGAAGGAGACTGAATACTTTTCAGCTTGGCTTTAGCAAGTATCAGATCCATGGTTCTGTTAACTGAAATGTTTGGGTCCATCCGATAGGGAGGTTCAGAAGGAATAATAGGAGTGGGTTTGGAACCGCAGATATAGGGATAATGGGAGGTAATGCAGGGAGAGGGGCTTGCCTTGCGGGGGGTGTTTCAGGTACTGCTTCCTCCATCTGCTCATTATGACCTGGAGTGTTATAGAAAGCTTCCCAATAGGGACTAAGCTGGTTTACTTTGGCTCTCAGCCATGGGCCATAAGCCATTTTATCTATGCCTTCAAATTGTGCTTCATCATAGGGATACTCTTTACAGGAAGCTGCATAGTTCCCAACTTACCGCAAGAATAGCAATAGTGAGACAGACGCTCATAGCGAAAGTCCAGCCAGAGGGTTTTTCCTTCAATTTTAATAAGCTTCCCTAACTTTAATGGTGCATGCAGGCTTATCTCTATGTGAACCCTCCCTGATGTATTAGATTTCACCTCTAACACTCTTCCTACCTGTCGCACAGCCCTACGGAGAATCGATTCAGTGTTCCATTCCAAAGGTAATCCTATAACATGAACCCAGAATGCACACTTAGTGAAGTCGTAGCAGTGTAAAGGGGTTTGGGGTTGCCAGGGACGTAGATGGACCAAATGACCACAAAATAGCCAAGGACTCCCATCTAAAATATGCTCTTTTTCCATTTCAGATCGGAATTTTATGATGTATAGCCCACCATCACTAGAAGAAATATCAACTTGATCAATACGCCACGCCCTCTTCATTGCTATTTGAAAAGCAGGTAGATTGACGCCAGGGTTTGTAAATATATTACCCACCAGAATGAGGCGGCACTCCTGGAGCTTGTCTGAGGCAGGTAAGTCATCATAGACCTCAATTTCTTTTTCCGAGCATAGACGACCCAGCTTATTATTGCATAGTGCAGTAATGCGCAGGGAACTGTCACTGCCATCCGCCTCCATGAGGAACCCGTGAAGATGCTATATAGTTCCAACCAGCAGAAACCCAGTGCAAAACTACTTATTCTTGGCTTGCATGTGGAGGATCAATCACTGATAGCCATGGAATCACGAAACCAGAGAAGATCGACTAGACCCAGACTGAGAAAAGCTTCGAATTCTACAGGGGGAACTGGAAACTTGACATGCAAGTCAATCCAGTCGATGACATGGTTGCCATGGGAGAGAATTACAGGGTACTAGAGTCAAGGAAAAGATGGAAGATGATGGATTCATAGTGGATTAAATAGAAGGGCGACAAGAAATAGGAAGGAGAATTGAAGAGAGACTTGAGACAAGACTCGAACATCTCGCGAGGAAAACTCTAGCATAAGCGAGAGAGAAAAACTCTGGTCTCCTCCAAGTTTGGGGAGGAGTACTTTGTGGTAATGTCAAAATCAAGAAGATATCGATATATCGTATAAATATTTGTTCTTGACTAGGCCATATTTGCATGCGCAAATGCATAGATTGGTGGGCGGAAAGAATAAGAAGATGATTATGGTAGTCCATTAGATTCTCCCCCTCATGGATTTCAATTCATTGATTTGAGTTCTGTTTCTTCTATGCCTCGCCACAATGGCTAGTTCGGAATTATAAGGGATAAGAACGCTTCAAGTGCCATAAGTTGGCACAAAGGGACACTTAAGTGCCAAAAGTTACGAAAGGTATACTTAAGTGCCACATTCGAAA
Source organism: Eucalyptus erythrocorys (assembly GCA_014182555.1). Taxonomy (NCBI): domain Eukaryota; kingdom Viridiplantae; phylum Streptophyta; class Magnoliopsida; order Myrtales; family Myrtaceae; genus Eucalyptus; species Eucalyptus erythrocorys. The sequence goes on along the minus strand of CM024601.1, from coordinate 46,835,703 downwards.
AAGAAAGGGATACTTAAGTGCCATTCGGGCCAAAATCCAACCAAAATGCTGACGTGTACAAATTCCGGCGAAATAAGTGTAAAACGACACCGTTTTGCACGCTGACGTGGCAAATAAGTGCAAAACGACGTCGTTTTTGCATTGACGTGGCAACTTTTTTTTTTTAAATTTTTTAATTTTTTTAGTTTTTAAATATTAAAATTTGTTATTTTTAAATGTTTTAAATAATTTTAATTTTAATTTTAATTAATTTTTATATTATTTTTTTCCACGTCAACACTAAAACGATGCCGTTTTGCCTTTGCCTCGCCGGAAAATCGCCACGTCGGCGTTTTCGCCGGATTGGCACTCAAGTGTACCATTTTGCTCCGATTTTGGTACTTAAGTGTCCCTTTGTGCCAACTTATGGCACTCCAGGGGTCCACGTCTCGAATTATAAGGAAGGTAGAACGCATCAAGGAGATGATTCCCAAGGAGATTCGTGATGTTCATGGAATTTCAGACAAGACATCTGAGGTGAAACTTGCTTTCCTTGTCTTGTTTACATCAAGCTCCAAGAAGATCATACTGCTATGTTCCATTTTTGTCCTATTTCAGATTCCGAGTCTTTGTTAGAGGTGGCAAATGGGTGGGTCAGGTCGGGTATGGGTCGCGGGTCGAAAATGGGTCGACCCATATTCGACCCATTTAACTCGTTTTGACCCATATTCTTGTAGTATAAATATAGTGACCCATACCCGACTCGACCCGTATCAGACTCATACCCGATCCGACCCATATTGCTAAAACCTACTAATATTCTAAAAAAAATACCTGCACTCACTTTAAGCTATTCTTGGCCCATTTAACCCGTTTTGGCAAAGAGTTTGTTTGATAGTTGGACTACAAATAACCATAGCCAATCGACTGAAAAGGTAGAATTTTAAATCATCACTATAGATTCGTGGGCATAATTAAGTATGGTAAAAGCCAAATTTAGTGATGGCTTTTGACGTGTGCAACCAGAACTTTTTAACTTTTCCATGACCAAATAGGCAAGTTGGTCCAATTCGCGAAATGACTAGATCTCAACTAGTCACATGATGTGAATATTTCCCACATTTGCATCTAGAAAAAATCTTATATCTCCCTCCGCCAAATATCTATCAATCAATCAATCAAATGGACACCACAAAAGGATGGTGGCAACTAAGATAGTCTTAATCTTAACACCTTCAATTAGTAGGACAGAATGACTTCAATGATGAAGCAAACTCTTTGCCAAAACGGGTTAAAGGGAGAGAGAGAGAGAGAGAGAGAGAGAGAGAGAGAGAGAGAGAGAGAGAGAGAGAGGGGGGGGGGGTTTTGCTTCATCATTGAAGTCATTCTGTCCTACTAATTGAAGGTGTTAAGATTAAGACTATCTTAGTTGCCACCTTCCTTTTGTGGCGGAGGGAGATATAAGATTTTTCTAGATGCAAATGTGGGAAATATTCACATCATGTGACTAGTTGAGATCTAGTCATTTCGCGAATTGGACCAACTTGCCTATTTGGTCACGGAAAAGTTAAAAGTTCTGGTTGCACACGTCAAAAGTCATCACTAAATTTGGCTTTTATCATACTTAATTATGCCCACGAATCTATAGTGATGATTTAAAATTCTACCTCTTCAGTCGATTGGCTATGGTTATTTGTAGTCCAACTAACAAAGACTCTTTGTTTAGAATCTTGGCCCAAAGGTTGAGGTGTCTGTTCTCAGTCGATATATTCATAGAGGATTCTCAGCCTGTGGGAGTGAGAATTCATTAACCAATTGACGTGATAGGTCGGCATGAGACATGCTTCATTGCAAGCAACGCCTGGGGTATGCACTGAGGCTCATCATTCAAAAAATTTGTACAATAGCCTAGGCACTTATTAACTGTGACATCGAGGGCAATTTTTTACATTCCAAACTAATAGCACGTAAAATGAAGATTTCTAGTTTCTTTTCTTTATCTTTTTGAAGGAGAAAAATTATATTTCCTCGAAAGCATTGTAGCCTTCTTTACAATGTCGACATTTGTGCGTGTCCAATTACGAAAAATTGCCCACTTTGGCCCTCCTACGGGGAAGGTTTGAGCCTTTGCCGTTAATCGACAAACATCCATGAATCTCAATCAACGTAAGATTTATATCCAATTTAAGACATGTCTCCCGATCAAAGATGGGTAGCTATGTATTTGTCAAGAGATCCGATAAAAACTCTCATAGACAACGCAATCTAATGATGCCAAGACTTGTGTGTGTCCCATCACAAGGCTCTGACCCAAGGCCTTATGGCTTTATCCTCATCGAAAGGGGCTTTTTGTGGGTAGGGGCAAACCCCCTTACTAATGGGTCGTGATCATATCCTTGTCTCTCAATTAATGTGGGACTTATCCCTCCCTTAACAAAAGACCCCTTAGTCAAGGATGATTGTGAGCTGTCTTACATAGGGAGTCCTTATAGGATTCCCACAAGCAACGCCATTTGATGATGCCAAGATATGTGTGTGTCTTGTCACGAGGTCATGTTCATATTGGTTTGTGGTCTTGCGATTTGGGATAAATACCAAAAAAAACAAAAATATTTAAATTAGTTATAGGAATATAATTTAGTTTTAAACTTTTCAATTTGATAAATTTAGTTATGAAATTTTTTATGATTTGCTAATAGTCCTTCCAATCAAATTTGGAAAAAAAAAAAAAAAAATCATTCTTAGGCATCAGTCATCCCATGTGATATGACCGACATTAATATGAACAATTTTTGAAATTTTTAAAAATATTTTTTCCCAATTCTAATTTTATTTTCTATTGTTCAAAAATATTTTTTTTTTTAAACTTAAAAATTTTTATATCAATACTGGCCTTCCTATATGACACAACTAGTATCCATGATAGCAATTTCTTATCATAATTGGCCAAAAGGACTACACTAGAAAATCGTCAAAAAGCTTTGGACTACATTGGTCAAATTAAAAAAAAAAATTATAACCAAATTGACATCCATATAATATGTTTATAACCTCTTTTTTTTTTCCAATTTTTCTCTCACAATTTTTGTCTTTATCAAAATGGCCCTTATGAGGGAAAGGGTGAGCCCCTACGTATAAGCCACAATCATCCTTGGCTCTCAATTGTCATGAAATTTATTACTCCCTTAACACATTTTGAACTTGAACATTTTGCTTTTGTGAGTACTAGAGATAATTTGTATTCACAATTAAGTGAATTAGCTGATTTGATAGGTTAACTTAGATGGTTGGATATTGTCATATAAATTCTATGAATTGCTTTCATTTGACAATTAAGCGCGAGGAATACATAATACGTATATTATCTCTTGTTCTAAAATGGTATTTAAAGCCGTTCAATTATATGATTCCTAATATTCAATAATTCATCTGCATGTGAATGCTTATGTTGTACAACTCCCACATGCTTTCTTCGCACGATCTCAATCAAATTCGCACTTAAGAGCGCTAGATAAAATATTACGCATCACTTCCATACAAGGCTATTTGCTAAGCTTAGAGGTACCCTATAATAATTGAAGTTAATATCTCAATCAGGCGATAATACGCCATCGACGGATATTCTCTGTGTAGAATATATTGATGGTAAAATAATCAACGAGATGCCCAAAAATTAGTAAGTTCCCAAAAAAGAAAAATCAGTTATGAGTTAATTAAGTGTTTTACTCTTGAGGACGATACTCATTAGTACAATCCAAAAAGTTCATAAATCATCACAAAGGTTATAGACCAAAATCGCAGCCATCATTATTGACCAAAATGAAAATCGTAGCGATCATTGAACATGAGATACATTGAACCTAGACGGCAAAAGATATCATTAGTTATATAATTTTCATAAGGCATTCACTTAAGTATTAAAAAAATTTTCAATCATTTCAACATCATTATTTAACTTTTCAATCAATTAATTACTTAAGTGCCATAACTTTTTTAAAATGTTCACTATAAGGACTATTCCTCATTGGATTTTCCACATATGTATGAATATTTTTAAAAAATTCTAACACTCAAGAGATCAATTGAAAGTAATAGTATTTAAATAATATCTTTTTTTTTTTTTGAAATTATAATATTTAAATGAGTATAGTACGAAAATTATGGCGTTTATAGTATCTCAAACCATAACCCTATCATGGTCCATTGAACTTGATCATGTACCTCCACACAATTTGTAGTTTCACAAAAGAATACAGGGACCAAAAAAACGAATACGAAAGAACAGATTGAAACTCCCCGTCGAGTAGCCACATCTCATGTCCTGGAAGCGTTTGAAATTTATCTGACGTGGAACTCTGTTCTTCCACGTGTCAATACCATGCCACCTTCCACGTGTCATCGAACATCTCTAATCCGTCTCCCTGGTGGGGAACATGCGGGCGCTTCATGGCGGACCGTGGGATTTGCGCTTCGTAAATGGTCGTTTGACGCCGTCAATGTGCAAACATCGGAAGGAATTGGTCCGACGGATGCATCGTTCAATCCAAAGTCACGTGCATGTTCAATTTTGACTATAGTTAATGGGGCTCTGTCCCAGGACTTAACGACATGGCGGTGTCATATCCTTCGTCCGATATTCTATCGGGTTTTATTTCCGTACTTTATATTACGCTATCATTATCGTATTTCTGTTTATCGTGTTAATACATTGTTCACGAGATTGATGCGTGCAATTCATTAATTAACAGTGCATGGTCGCATAGATGAACGTACTTAGGACCTAAAATGGGCAAGATCACATGAACAAATATTTTCGATACAAACATAAAAAATGAAATGCCAAATTTGGGCATTCGATAAATTTTAATGTCACAAGTCTTCGGGCATGGATCTTTTGTTCGTAGAAGTGGATGCTAACCAGTCTTTATTAGGCTAGTGACAATTCTTATAGCAAAAACAAACTTTCGTGATAAATTGAATCGTAATTAGTAAGATTTAGGAGAATCCAAACCAAGCATGAGCACTACCTCCTAAGAGGAACATCCCACGCTTGCTTGGTAATCCATCAAAACCGCCCCCAAGAATTCTCGCCTCGTGAGGATCATGACATGGTCCAGATTATTGTTACTAGAACTTGGGAAGCTTTCAGTGCTATAGGCTCTATCACAATTATCAATTTGTATCGAGCAATTGGAGACCCTAACATACACATCTATAATGATTGCATAATATCATCATTTGAAAATTCAAATTTTACCTTGCTAGAATAGAGTTCAGGGAAGATGAAATTGCATGAGGCCCAACACCGCCAGCCCGTGAACTGCACCTCACATAAAGCATAAGAACGGTCATTTTATGAGTGTTATAGAATTAGGCATCACTCTCTTCATCACATTCGAGTCGCTCCCTCGAAGAACAAAACAAAGATGATATCAAATTCCTGAGGCAGCCGGAACCGAACCCTCTTCTTCCAGTGCCCGTTTTCGCTGCGCCTCAGGTTACGGACTTAAGAAGGGCACTTGTCTTCAACTTCTATGTGCACATTCACGGGTCCCTCCCAGGACAAACTGTCTCTCGCCTTCAAGGACAAAGCGGCATTATTGACCGGTCCCAACAAAGACGGGTTTACCTTGCTTGGCTTAAGCACCCAGACTTCACCAACATTAGTGTTGGCCAGAAAGACTTGACCAAAACTAGGAGAAGCTAGTAAGCGTCAGCTTCGGGTAGTTTCTTGCCTTGTGAGTGAAGTAATCTCTGCTTCTTCTTCTTCTTGACTTTCGAGCACTCAGGCTTGAGCAATTCAATGATGGAGAATTGTGGGGTTGGATCATTGTGGTTGAAAGTGCTTTTGCACCCATGGTTTGATGGGTCTCCTCCAAGTTTGAGGAGTACTTTGTGCTAATGTCAAAATCAAGGAGCTATCGATGTCACGCCCCGATCCTCAGGCATGCACACATCCCTCACCTTTGGTCGATTTTAAAATGTGATATCCCAGGATAAGTATCGCCAACCCTTTCTTTTTATTTATATGCACATGCGGAAGTAGTTAAAAAATCCCTAGACAATAAAACAATGGGATAGAAAAGCAGGCCACAAATTTACTTATTGAAATTCACAACTACACAGGTACCGGGTTTACAAAAGAGGATAGGACTATACTCGGGATCATCGTCCCAGTCCTCCTCAGGTCTTTTGTCACTAGACTCAATTTCTTCAAACTCTTCATCTCCTTCTTCTCACTCATCTTTGATTTCAAATGCCAACTCGTCTTCGGGAAATCTAGGGGCCTGAAATGTAATCCCACAACCGGGATGAGACTATGTCTCAGCAAGTTCTACCCCCTAAGACCCGATTAGTAAACTAATACACCTTAGGGCTGCCTATGCACAACATGAGTCGAGAGGACTTACCTTGACCTCAGATTCCACCTGCATGTTAGCTCAGATCAAATAGGCACCCAAGCAATCACATTACAGATCGAAGCATCGATCAAATCGACTCAAGTCGATCACACGTCAACAAGATCACTCATGGTCATTCCCAATCAATCAATCAAATCATGACAAACTGATCAAATCAATGATCAATCGACCTAGTCGATTTCATAACCAACAAACTGAGAAATTCCCACAATGCATATCAAGATGTCGAGCACACGTGCATTCTCTTAGGCACTAGTTCGCCAAAGTGATGCATCAAATCGTGAGCCCACGTGTCTCTTTTATGATGCCATACTTAAATCTCTAGGCCCACGTGCCTTCTCCAAAGTGATGCATCAAGTCACCGAGCCCACGTGCACTTTTTACGATGCCAAACGTACTCTCTGAGACCACGTGCATTCTCCGAGGTAATGCATCAAATTACCGAGCCCACGTGTCCTTTTAGATGCCAAAACTTAATCACCAAGTCAACATACCCTTCTCCAGGTGATTTACTTTCTACTGTGATTCTGCTATAAACAACGCCTTTCTCTATAGTTCACCAGTCTATTATCGATACTCAATTATTTCTCAATCAAATAATCAAACCACTCAACTCAATAGGAATAAATCCTAAAATTTCATAATTAAATCAATTCCACACAAATTGAAGCTCAATTAAATAAACGGACTACGCCACGACAATCAACACGAAATTCCGGTCACCGGCCATCCCGGTGAATTTCCGGAAAAATAAATAATTAAATAATTAATTTCGAGAAATAAATAAATAAATACAATAAATTCAATTTAGTACAATATAGAGCTCAATTAAATAAACGGGCTGCACCACGATCATCAGCATAAAATTCCGGTCCTTGGCCATCCTTATTGAAATTTCGGGAATTAATTAATTAATTTAATTAATTTCAATAATTAATAATTAATTCCTAAAAATTTATTTTAGGCCCGAATTATTAAATTGACACCCGATAAGGGACGGGAAAAATCCCTAGAAGCATTCCATAATTAATAGGACAAGTCTACTTGCTAATTGCACCTTCAATTTAACTAACAAGCACTAACAAGTCTCTAATTTATTATTGTAATTTAATCTAACCACCTAATTACAATCAAATAAATCTAATCAACCCTTAGGCATCATTAGCAAACTAAGAAGGCATTAGTGAGTAAAACTCACTTGATAAACACGAAGACCGGAAACCGCGAGGGCAACGCAACGGTGGCCGAACTTGAGCCGACTTGCTTCACGGGCCCAAGATGAGCTAAACTACTAAAAGAATCTGCTGGACTGGGCTTGAAACAAACTAAGCTGGGCCGGCCTTCAAGACTGATTTGAACTGAAATCGTGCGAGCTGCACAAATGCGAGCTAGGCTTGACTGAAGATGGCTGCCTTCTTGTGCTGAGATGGGCTAGGCCAAGAAGCCTTGAGATTTGCGGCCACATTGGGCTGGGCTTGGAGACGCAAGCTGCTGGGCCGATCCACGAAGATACTGACTTCGTGTGAGAGACACGGACGAGCGGGCAGAGGAGTAGCTTCGGGTAGAATGGCTTCGCTGGGATTCAAAGATGGGAACGCGAGCTGCGGGTCTTCGAGGGAAGTAAGAAGTTGACTGAAGAAGCTGATGGATTTTGGCTTCGCTGGCGTGAGCTGGCATGCAGTCTTGGAGATGCTTTCGTGGGGATTTGCGAGCAACGGGTCAACAAACGGCAAGAAAAGCAGAATCGGCTCTACGGGTGTTGTTGACGAAGGAAGCCAAGAAATTGGCAGGTGGCGGCGGACGGAGAGAGCATGGGGAACTTGGGTCTTCCGTCCAGCAAATGAAGGAAAGTCGAAGAAAATAAAAAGAAGGGGTGAGAGGAAGAGGAGTGTCGGCCACCGAGGAGAGGGGAAAATGCCAGAGAGAGAAAGAGAGAGATATGTGCCATGAATGTATAATGGAAGACCAAGTCAGAGGAAAAGATAAAGAGGAGGCCAGCTTGCAGCTTGGTCGGCCGAGAGGGAATAAACGTGGAGAAAAACAAAAGAAAAGGAAGAGAGAGAGAGAGATCGTGGGGGCGTTGAGGCTGTCCACCGAATGAAGGAAAAAGCAACAATTAAAGGAAATGAGTTAAACCACCGGGATTCGCCCCGGTGGCCACCCTTCCAAAATGGAAGGGGGAGGTGAGGTTCAAACCCCCACCTTCTCGAGGAGGGATGGGGTGGGGATGCGCGAGTTTCGGGAGTGGGTTTCGCCCACGCCCTGCAAGAGCGAGGACAAAAGTCCGAGAGTGATTGTAGAATAGGTATAGAGTAGGACTGACCAAAAAAAAAAAGGAAATGAGTTAGGGCAGCTAAAAGCAAGGTGGAAGGGATAAGACCGGCAGGTGGTGGGGTCAAGGGGCATGTGCGAAAAAGGAGAGGAATAGAGAGGGAGAGACACGTTCATAATTGTATAAAAAGGAAAGGGCCCCACTGGTCACATTTAAACCAATGAAAGACCAAAGCACCATTTAAAAAGAAGATGTGCATGGGACCATCGGCAACAGGGGGCGTGCACCATCAAATAAAGAAAGAAAAGGGGATAGAAGAGAAATAGAAGTAAATCAAATTTATAGTTTCGCTCAACATCAACCCAAGAATAATTGGTCATCCGAGGCCAAATTCTTCATCAATTGCACAATTTCAAGTCTCAATGAAGACCAAGATAAGACGATCTTTTCATCCCTAGAATTTCCTTCCAAACCGACTTTTATTCCCTTTTTCTCGGAATCCGATTTTCCGAACAAATAAATTCCGTTAGGGTCCAAATTGAAGTCAGAAAAAGTCCAAACAACTTTCATTCGCTGAATCACTTACACCAGATGTCAAAAGTCTCTTCAAAATGGTCAATCCGAATTTCCGTTTATTTTCCGCATTTCCGACCCGATTTTCCGTAAAAATCCTAAACTCGCCGGAATTTCCTCAAAAAGTGAGTCGACGTTCCTAGAATAGCCCGTGACACAACAGAACTTTCAATTTCTGAAATCGAACTCAAATTGATGGTTAATTTCACTCCAGCACTATAGTCGTGCCGATGAAATGCCCAATCTATCTAATCGAAATTAGAACCCAAAAATTTGGATGTCACAATCGATATATCATATAAATAGTTGTTCTTGACTAGGCTATATTTGCATGCGTAGATGCATAGATTGGGGGTTGGAAAGAATAAGAAGAAGATGATTATAGCAGTCCATTAGATCCTCCTGCTCATGCATTTTAATTCATTGATTTGAGTCCTATTTCTTCCATGCCTCACCCCATTGACCAATTGAGAATTAGAACGTAGGACGCGTTAAGGAGATGATTCCCAAGTAGTTCATGATGTTCACGAGATTTCAGACAAGACAATTGAGGTAAACTTTCTTTTCTTGTCTTGTCTGCATCAAACTCCAAGATCATACTGCTTTAATCCATTCTTGTCCTATTTCAGATTCAGGGTCTTCGTTTAGAATCTTGGCCCGAAGGGTGAGATGTCTGTTCTCAATCGATATATTCATAGAGGATTCTCACCTCGTCGGAGTGAGAATTCATTAACCAATGACATAATTGGTCGGCATGAGACATGCTTCGTTGCAAGCAACGCCTGAGGCATGCACTGCGGCTCATCATGTAAAAATTTGTACAATAGCCTTGGCACTTATTAACTGTAACATTGAAGGCAACTTTTTCCATTCCAAACCAATGGCGCACAAAATGAAGATTTCTAGTTTCTTTTTTTCTTTTTGACGGAGAAAAATTATATTCCTTCGAAGCGTTTAGCCTCCTCTTTTTTTGGTCGTATTGTAGCCTTCTTTACAATGTCGACATTCGTGCGTGTCCCATTATGAGTTGCCTACTTTGGCCCTCCTCTGAGGGAAGGCTTGAGCCTTTGCTGATAATTGACAAACATCCAATGAGGGAAGGTTTGAGCCTTTGCTGATAATTGACAAACATCCATTGATCTCTAACAATGTGAGATTTATCTGTCCTTTAAGACACGTCTCCCGGTCAAAGAAGGGTAGCTGTGTATTTGTCAAGGGATCCGATATAAACTCTCACAGATGGCGCAATCTAATGATGCCAAGACTTGTGACCTATCGCAAGGCTTTGACCTTGGGCCTCTCGGCTTTATCCTTATCAAAAGGGGCCTTGTGAGGGTACGAGTAAACCCCCTTACCGATGGACCGTAATCATATCCCTAGATCTTGATTGATGTGGGACTCATCCCTCCCTTAACCTGAGACCCCCAGGTCAAGGGTATGTGTGAGCCGTGTCTAAATTCAAATGATTGATAATATCATGTACATCATGGATTGCACTAAAATTGGATGTTGCGCACGTAGTAGGGAAACCGAGTCACTATACAAGTAGTCCTGATCATGAGTATTGGAATGTGCTTTTAAGAGTGTTGGGCTATTTGTGAAGATCTAAGGACTATGTTTTACAATATGGCAAGTATCCAGCCATTTTGGAAGGCTATTGTGATGTTTACTAGATTTTGGATTCCGATTAATCGAAATTGACTAATGGATATGTCTTCATGCTAGGGGGTGTTGTAGTATCGTGGAAATCCTCAAAGCCAACTCTAATAGCATGCTCTATGATGAAATCCGAGTTTGTTACTTTGGATAAAGCTGCTGAAGAAATAGAATGACTTCGATAATTTTGAGAGGATGTTCCATTATGGGCAAAACCTATGTATCTAATATGCGTTCACTGTGACATTTAGAATTCCTCGACTTAAAATGTTTTGTTGATCCATTAATGTGGGGGACTGTTGTAATTATGGTGGGTTAATGAATTAATGAATATGAGTTCGTTCATGTATCTCATTTATTAGTGTATCAACTTAATTCTAGATTCATGTATCTATTCGATTCTTGTATCTATTTATTTCATGGTTCATGTACCGTTTTTGTACATGAATTCAAAAACTCTATAAATAGATTTCAAAATCTTCAATCTGTTAAGAAGCAAAGATCACCAACATTTACTCTCTTCAAGTTTTCTTTAAGTGTGCCGATTTCAAGAAGTGTTCGCCAGAGTTCTGGTCATATGGTGATGATATCAATAGGTTTGAGGTGTTGTATCTTAGGAGGCAAAGTTCGTGAAACTGTTTAGCACCATTGGCAGGAGCTGATCATCTTAAGGAGATTCGGCTAGCCGTATCTTACCTCCAATTCTTGTTTATTTTGTTATCACTTTCTCGATGAATTTTCTGGTTACAACAAACAGTGTTATATATCTTCCCCCAATATGTGTCTTCTTCTTCTCCTCCATTTTGTTATTTTCCAACATAAAATACTTTGCAAGCCCAAGGAACTAATTAAGTTTAAAGGTGAGCATGGTACTATTTGTTGCAATTTTGGACAGCAAATCAAACCACATCATATAAATACGGTTTGAAGAAAAATAATATCAAACCAAGCCATACTGTGTAGTTAAGAGCCAAACCAAACACTTTTTTCATTTTAGTTCAATATAAAATACAATCAAACCAGTTTTTCTTCTTTCATTGTTTTTTCTCTTCATCTTTTTTTGTAATTTCGTTAGATTAAACTCACTAAACTACCCTTTGAATGAGCATTGATTTCATGGGAGAAACCAATTTCTACACTTACAACAATTCAGAACCTCTCTTTTTTCCTTTTCTAGTCCTGCTCTAATTCTCCACTTACTCTTAGACTTATGCATTGCCTCTTTATAAGGTGTGGGAGTCAAAACCCACAATCAAAGCTAATTGTCTTCACCCCAATCCCTTAAGAAAGTGGGAATTCGAACCCTCCATCTTCTCCTTCCCACGTGGGAAGAGTGGCCATGGTTAATAATTCAGAATTTCAACAAAATTAAAATGACACCAATTTCAAATTTAAAAAGAGTAGGCAAATAAATGCATAAATTGTAAAGATCAAAATGCTATACAAAAATGGAAATTCAAGAGGTGTTACGAGAGGGGAAAAAAAAAAACCTAAGGCTAGATAATCTTTTTCGTAACAAAAATGCCTTTTGGTGCTTCAGATTATCAGAAAGCAACAATGAACAGATTTTGTCACCTTAAGATGAACCAAATGTGACAGATCTATTCTTTTGTAGCCATAGGTTAAACCAGTCATACCTTAAGCAACAAAAACAAAGTTTAATCGCCTTAAGTAAAACTTAAGCTACAAAATTAGAACTTATAGCCATTAGTTCAATCAAAGATGGGACATTTTTGAACCTATGGTGAAAAACAAGATTTTTTCTCACTTTTGATAGGATCAAAGCTAACAAAAGTTTAGTCATAAGCAATTTTTTAGGGCAACACATATCAGCTTTTCTCGCCTTTGATTATTTGTCATTTTTCTCACTTTTGGGGCCTGCATGACAACCTTCTCGGGAAGAGGAATTTCTATTCTTTGGTTCCCGGGAACAAAAAAAGAATAGAAACCTGCATGATAACCGCAAGTTATTTTTTTGTTCCCTGGAATAAAAAGTTAGCCCGGGAATAGAAATAAGAAGTAAAAAAGTTGCTTCGGTTCTCGGGAACAAGTTTAAGAAATAAGTGAATTTTTTTTTTTATTCTTCTCTTGCGCATGGCCCATTGACCGCCGTTGACCGCCGCTCGCCGCCCCCACCGCCGCCGCCACCGCCACCGCCACCGTTGGCCAACCGCCGCCGCCGCCACCGCCGGCCGACCTTTGCCCGTCGTCGCATTTCGCCGCCAGCCGATCGCCGGCCGCCAGCCGACCGCCGCCGTCGCCGGTCGCACGACCCATCGGTCGTCGTCGACCATCGGCCACCGGCCGCCTGGCGGTCGATCGGCGGCCAGCGGTCGGTCAACGGCGACATGCGACGGTGGACGGAGGTCGGCCGGCGGCGGCGGCGGCGGCGTCCGGTGGCGATCGGCCAACAAAAATAAAAAACAAATAAATATAAAAAAGAAACGGTTTTTTACCAAACGCATTTCTATTCTTTTTCTATTTCTAGAGTAGAAATTTTGTGTAGTTACCAAACGGGTTTTTTTACACAGAAATTGTCCCCATAATAGAAATAGAAAATAACCATTTCTGAAAAAAAAAATTGTTCCCCAGCCAAGAAGCGTTGCCATGCGCAGCCTTGGTATACTCTTAAGACAAAACAATGATTTTGTCACCATAGGAATACTAATAATTATGCCGCCTTTGGTGGGAATGGTGTCCACTTTCTTTGAACATGAGAAAAAAAGGGCGGCAAATTGTCATATGCAGTTGTTGTGTACAAGAACAGCTAAGTTATATATGAAAGTTGTCACTCTTGATGTATAAGATTAACTTTATTACATGTACAACAAGTGAGTTATTGTTTAGAGCATTTAATTCCACAAATGCATAGTATTAAGGGTATTATAGTCTTCTAATTAGTCTTCTAATTAATAGTCTCAAAGAGCCTTTGCTTCTAGATTAATGCTAACACCTGAATTTTCACCAACAAGCTCAGTAAAGATAAAACTTCATAATCGGATTTCTGATCATGACAAAGCCCATACCTCAGCCAAAAAGAGCCATTTAAATGTCATTACAGTCCGGTATGTAAATAGAGATTAAGAACATTCCATTCCATTTATACCCTTTTCTTAAAATTCCAAATTGCCAAAAACAATTTTTTCCCAAAATTCATTGATTTGATTCCTTTTTCTTGGGGGGGACATTGGAGTCAGAGACTGCAATAATTGAAGATTTCAAGCCTATTACTCAAACGAATCGACAAACATTCGAATGTGTTTAGGGCTACGATTAACTTTTCTCAATAAAGTTAAAGAACACATCTAAAATCTCATTAGGCCAAATTAATTGAATTTCAATTTGGGCACAATTAGGGTCTTTTGAGAAGTCAACATATAATGACAAATTGAGACCAACAAGGATGGGCCGAGTCAACTGAGTTGAACCAAGCCATTTTGGCCCAATGGGCTGAACAAATGAAGATGGCTAAGTTTATGGAGTAATTCAAAGAAAACAAAGACCATTGTGAAGTCTTCGATCAAATTGTCAACCCAGTTAACCCTGGTTTGACCAAAGTTGACCAAAGTCAACCTAAAAGTCAATAAGTTCAACCCTTATACCAGATGGCCAATGAAAATTTAAATCCATCTCATCAGTTTTTAAAAGCTCTAATCTTGGCCATCCATTTCCCACTTAATCCTAGCCATAGAAGGTTCCATGTGACCCATCCATGTGATAAACAAGAGCTCATAGGATCAATTCTTGCTTATTGGGAATAAGAGCTGTCGGATTATATATTGAATTGTAAGGCTAAATTTTGAAATTTCCCTCCAAATTCTCCCTCTTCTAAGCTTTGGCCGAGCATTCCCTCTCTCATTCATACTCTCTTACAAAATTTTTTTGAAGAAAAAGAGCTCTACAAAAAAAGTCTTCGCTCTCTCTCTCTCTCTCTTAATTTCCCTCAATTAGTGTCTCAACTTCCCAACCAGATTCCATCCTTGCCGGCCTTGCTCAAACATTGGTGACCTCGGTTTGTCTTATGATTGGCCCCCTTGGTGTGTGCTCATACCATCCATGGTGGTCGCCACCCATAGTTATCGCCGGTAGTTGTCCAATTCGGCCTATTTCCTTCATTGCTCACCAGTGATTTTAATCGATGGCAGGAACTCAATTGTTTGTATTAATTCCAAAGGATTACCCTATGATACTTAGGTTGATTATAGTAAAAAAAATTGAAGTAATATCTTCTATTTATCATCAATTCTAAGTTAGGATATGATGGAATTCAATGAATTGCCTATAGACTTAGGATTGTTTAATAAAATCAAATGTCAAATGCATTCTTAGGTGAGTTAAAGCATCAACTCCTTGATGGTCATGACATTGTCAAGTCGAATTTGATGTGATTTTAGTTAGTTGATGGTAAATCCAAGTTAGATCTTCCATGTTTAGGTGTTATAGTTTAATCATCCTAAGAAATTAGGCCTAATTTTAACTAGTTAAACTTGGGGAGAAGTACAACCCAAGTGCCAAAACTTGACACGAAAGGACACTTAAGTGCCAAAAGTTAGGAAAGTGGAACTTAAGTGCCATTTCTTTTTTTTAAATGGGACACTTAGGGGCTGTTTGTTTACCCGGAACACAAATTTTTGTTCTTTTGTTCTAGGGAACAAAAAAAGAACAAAAACGCGTTTGTTTATACTTTTGTTCCCGGAAACAAAAAATCTATTTTTTTGTTCCTGGGAACAGATTTGGAATAGAAACAAGAAGTAGAAAAAACTTGTTTCTTGTTCCTGAGAACAATTCTGATAAACACTTCTTTTCTTTTTCTCCTTTTTTTCTTCTTTTTTCTTTGGTCGGCGACCTCGCCGGAGCATTGCCGGCCCCCGGCGAGGCTCGGCCTCGGCTTAGCTGAGTGAGCTCGAGCTCATCCAGATCCGGCAAGGCCCAGCCAAGGTGAGGTCGAGCTAGCCCAACCACTGGCATGGTAGCCATAGGGAGGCTTGACCTTGCCGGCAATGGCTGAGGCCGGTGACCGGCCAAAAGGAAGAAAAAAGAAAAAAGAAAGAAGAAAGAAGGAAAAATAAAATAAAAATATTAAAAAATTAAAAGAAACAAAAAAATTATACAAGTTTACCATATGTGTTTATGTTCTTTTTCTATTCCAGGGAACATAAATTTTATGCGGTTACCAAACGCGTTCTTCTGTTCAAAAATTGTTCCCGAGAACAGAAATAGAAATATTCTCGGGAACAATTTTTAAACAGTAACGTTACCAAACATGCCCTTAATATTAAAAATAGTCTTAGCCCAGTCCTTCTTAATTGGTCTCCAAAACCTGGGACATTCTTTCACGAAATGTTCTGAGTTGTTACTCTTCAAACATTTGAGTGCATTGCAACCAATAGGTTTTACAAAAACTCTTTGAAAGTGATTTTTATAAAATGTTTTTGCAGGTCTGTGTTTAATTCTTTCTTTTACTTTGGGAAAATCAATTAATGGAACAGTTTCTAAAGTCATACCCAAACAAGATTTATTAAATTAGGTATTTGAGCTGAAAGAATTTTCTCCAATTTTTCAACTTTTTTGAAAATCTTTTTTTAATATTTGAAATATCTCTTTTCAAAATATTGTTTTCTTTTGGAAGAGAATCAGAATTTTCGTTCAAATTATCAAAACTTATTTTTAGACTTTCATATTTTTCTTTCCAAGAAGCTTCTTGTTGTCTAAGCTTAGAATTCTCCCTTTCAGTTTAAAAATCCTTTTAAGAGAGGATTTAAGACTGAGACAGAATTCATCTATGTACTTAGAGACTTTGATAGTAATTTTAAAATTACTAACCTCATTATCTTTATCTGATTCTGAATCAGAATCTATTTCTAATTTCGAGTCTGAGTTGGAATGAGCCATCAGGCATATGTTGGCATATTCTTCATCGCTTTCCTCACACTCTGTGTCACTCCAAATTTATGCTTTGAGTGCGTTTTTGTATTTATCTATTTTTCCTTTCTTTTTCTTTAACAAAGAATAGTTAGGTCTGATGTGCCCATTGTTTTTGCATTTGAAGCATATAATATCCTTACTAGTTTCATTTTCTTTTGTTGGTTTCTTCTAGAAATCTTGTGAGCTCTGTTTCTTCCTGTTGAATCTCCTTCCATTTCTATTCAGCTTTCTGAATCTTTTTATCATAAGCGTAAGCTCCTCATCATCCATATCATCATCTGAATCCGTATCATCAGAATCAATGTTAGATTTTAAAGCAATTGACTTCTTACCTTTAGGATCTTTCTCATCATTGATTTGCTTCACTTCGTATAATTGAAGTGTGCCTATCAGTTCGTCTACCGATAGAGGCATAACTCTTTGAGTCTCTCTGATTGAAGTCTTCACATGATTATAGTTATTTGAAAGTCCACACAGTAGTTTATTGACTTTCATTGGTACAGAAATTGGTTGTCCTTGATCAACTAGGCCATTTACAATCTCTGTAAAGTGACTGAACATATCAGTGATGGATTCTCCAAGCTTCATTCTGAAGGCTTCATACTGTCCAAGTAGAATGTTTATTTTAGTTTCCTTTACACAATCATTTCCTTCATGGGTAACATGTAATCTGTCCCAAACTTCTTTTGCTGTTTCACAAGAAGAAATTTGGTTATACTCAGTGGGAGATAAGACACAATATAAATAGTAGATAGCTTTAGCATCAAGAGCTTATCTCTTGGTGATTTCAGTTTGTGTTGTTTCGTCAGCATCTACTACTTCTTTCCCTCTGTTTGAGGTTGATCTTGCTTTAGGATTGATCCCCTTTTCAACAACGTCCCACTCCGGAGAATCTCTTGATCTGAGAAATGCCTTCATCTTGTTCTTCCATACGTCGTACTCCTTTCCATCAAAGTAAGAAGGTATGGTGTTGCTCTGACCTTCAACCAATCCTAGAACCAAAACACTAGCCATAGAGGATCTTTAGCTTAGAAGTAAAACACTTCAATAATTAAACACACGAGCTTTGATACCAATTGAAAGTGCTAGTATGAACACCTAGAAGGGGTGAATAGTTGTGATTTATTTATTTTTTGCGTAGAGTAATAAAAACGTTTGCTTTTGAAACTGAGTTTGAAGAACAACAGACTTTGAGTAAGTTCAGACTTTAGCAGTTAAATAGAACTACGAACAAAACAAAAGAATTCAAGGAAGAGAATAAGAACACTGAATTTATAGTGGTTCGGCTTAGATCAAGCCTACGTCTACTCTTCCACGCTGATAGCCTTCGGGCTGGATTCCACTATGAATGAAAAGAGAATTTACAATCTTGTGATCTCGACTTCACAATGAAGAATCTGCTGCTCTCTCTCACAAAGTCACATTATAAATCTCTCTCTCTCTCTCTCTCTCTTTTTCTCTCTCTTTTGAGTACACTTTCAGCTTAGAATATCGAATAACAAGTAAGTGGTAAGCTTCAAACTTTTGAATTTCTCTTTTTCGCACGTTTTCGAATGACTGGAAAGGTCTCCTTTAATACACCTTCATGCTTTCACGACTGTTGGCACTTTCCAAAGGAATTCTTCTGATCAACCCGTTGGACAGAATCAATCAAGGAGATCTTCGAGCCTTTGAAGATTGTGCTAAAAACCCGTAAATCCTGTTTGCCCATAAAATCAGGATTTTGGTTTCCATATGTAGATTCTTTCCAAAATTACTTGCCTTCTAAAGATATTTGATTTATCGAAATTGATTTCAATAAGGATAACCAATCTTGTAGGTGTTGAACTCAGCTAGTAAGCCATGTAAATCTTGTAATAAACCAAAGCTTTGAAGAAATGAAGATAATCTTGAGTCTGACTTCGTCTTCGTTCTTCATCGCGTTCAATCTAGAATTTGTTAGTGTGAGCAGACTTCTGATGTAAAGCAAACTTTGACACTAAAATCTGGCAATCTTCAGACTTTAACACAAAAGTCTGGAGATCTTCAGAATAGACTTTTGATAAATTTTGTCAACTTCAAAATATTAAAGGAGTTTTCTCCAAGAAAGACTACCTATGGCACTTGAATATGGAACTCAAGATATCTCATCTTCCTCTTCTTTACTTTTAGACGGCAAAAAAATAGAAATCCTAAAATGGGACACCAAAGGAGTACTTACCAGTTTAGCATTTTTCATGTCGAAGCGCCCAAGCACTTTCTCAATATACTTCTTCTACGAGAGGTATAATTTCTTAACCTGTCTATCTTTACGAATTTCCATGCCTAAAATTTTCTTGGCAGCTCTAAGATCTTTTATCTCAAATTTATTGGTAAGTTGTCTTTTTAATTTTGTATCTCTAATATGTTCTTTGCTGCAATAAGCATGTCATCCACATGTGATAGTAAATAAATAAAAGAACTATCATGCAATTTGTTATAGTATACACAACTGTCATACGCACTTCACGAGTAATTATGACTCAACATAAAGCTGTCAAATCTCTTCTACCGTTATTGCGGAGATTGCTTGAGACCATACAAAGAATGTTTCAATCTACAAAAGTGATCTTCTTTACCCTCAACAACAAATCACTCGGGTTTAAATATACAGATTGTTTCCTCAAGCTTCCCATGTAGAAAAGCAATCTTGACATCAAGTTGGTTAAGTTTTACATCATATAGGGCTACTAACATAAACTATGTTTCACAACTGGAGAGAACTCCTCATTGAAATTGATCCCCTCCTTCTAACTAAAACCCTTCACTGCCAATTGTTCCTTAAATCTTTCATCTTCATTCCTTGGAATTCCCCCTTTTCTTTTGAAGATCCCCTTGCACCCAACAACTCTTTTGCCTTCAAACAATTTCACAAGATCCCATGTTTGGTTCTTATGAAAAGACTATCTCTTCATTCATTGCAACAAGCCACATCTCAGATTTAGAACAAATAGTAGCTTCATGGAATGTATAAGGTTCTTCAATACCAAGCTCTTCAGCAACTGTAAGAGCATATGCTTCCAATTCAGTGAAACCATACATTTGGGGAGGCTTAATTTGTCATTTAGCCCTCCCTGTAGCCAAACTTTAAGGTTGTTCAATCTCTTCTACTTCTTCTTTGATAGAATTTGAATATTGTTGCTTATTGTCACTTTCTGGCTAAATAGGAATATCTTCAACTATTTTCTATGGACGCTCAACATGGAGCTCTACCACTTTCAAATATTCTCCTCATGAATAACTGTAAACTCAGTAACAACCTTTCTCTTTACAAGCATAGAATTTTCATCAAAAGTAACATCTCTACTAATTATAAACTTTAATCATTGAGGGTTAGAACACCATAATCTATATCCTTTAACCCCGTCTGCATAACCAAAGAAAATACATTTTTTGGCCCTCGGTTCAAGTTTACCCTCTTTTACATGATAATAAGTAGGACATCCAAATATTTTTAAATTAGAATAATCGAAACGTTTACTAGACCATACCTCATTAGGAGTCTTACATTCAATTGTGGTTAAAAGAGAACAATTCACTAAATAGCATGTTGTGTTCATAGTTTTAGCCCAAAAAACTTTCCCAAGTCTAGCATTAGAAAGCATACACCCAGCCCTTTCTAAAGGTGTCTAGTTCATGCGTTCTACCACCCCATTCTATTGAGATGTGTACCTCACTGTTCGATGTTGAACAATCCTAGAACTTTCATAATACTTGTTGAAATCACCTCCATAAAAATGAAGGCCGTTGTCCGTTCTGAGACACTTTATCTTCTTCCTAATTTGATTTTCTGTTAACATCTTCCATTTCTTGAATGTAAGAAATAAACCTAGAATTTCCTAGAAAAATCATCAATAAATGTTAGAAGATGAACTGCACCACCCTTAGATGTTACCCGTTTGGTCCCTATGGATCGGAGTGAATATAGTCAACTATGCCCTTCATCAAGTGCACTTCAGTACTAAAACTAACTCCGCGCCGCTTTCTGAAGATACATTGTTCGCAAAAGTCAAATGAGACTGTATGATCCTATTGAGAGGAGATATGATTGAAGACTGATTGAAGATTGTAATTGAAGATTGATTGTAATTGATTAGGATTGTGATTATTTTAGGACTAGAAATATTCTGTGGATAGGAATATTTTCTTTACTTTTTTTTTTATTGATTCTTCTTGTATAATATACATCTCTGTAACGATATACATTTCAATATAGAGAAAACACAATTCCTACATTCTTCCTTGAGTTTGTTACATTGTATCAGAGCTTTGTTACATCTCGACATAGCTTCCGCACCTTGAGTTTGTTGCTGCAACCCGTCGTAGAACAGACTAGCCACACCTTGAGTTTGTTGCTGCAATCCTTAGCAGAACAAACTAGCTTCCTCTGCTCCTTGTTGCTGCAAATTCTCGCAAAACAGAGTAGTGCCCAGCAGGAATTCAGCCTTCAATCCTTGTTCAAAATCTGCCATACATAATTTTTGCAAAACTCTTAGAAATTTGTCATCATGGCAAATCCACAAACACTTACCTCAGGATTGGATGTTCAGTCCACAGAAGAAGCTACAGCAACGATCCCATCTCCTTAGGTCCACGAATCCTCAGCAATGATCATACCACAGGAATAGATTCAACCACAAAACCATCCTCAGCATGCACAGTGGGAAACTGTTCCAGCTCAGTTTAATATGGGGCAACCCTATTCAGGGCCACCTTACCAATGGGTACCCTATCCTTGGTACTTTGGACTAAGTCCAAATACATCATTGCCGGGTTATCGAGATGGCGCGCAAACTAGTGGAGGCCTACCAACCAACAACGGGGCAGGCGCAGCCACTAATCCACAGCGGATAGGCGGGTCGACCAAACCGGGTATGGGAACAAATCCCTACCCGGGTCCGTTTTCTTTCAATGCAGATTCTGCAACTAGATCGGGTGGATTGGGTTTTGGGGGAAATCCCTGCCCGAATCCGCCGCTAGGGTTTCCTCCATATCAAATATTCGCTGCCAGCGGTCGGCCGGAGCCCGGCGACCCCCTTTTCACAACCAATGCCGACGGACTAGAAATCAAGCTCATCGCTCAACAGTTAACTGGATTCGAAAACTACACGAATTGGTCGCGCGAACTCCGACGCGCACTGGTAACGAAAGATAAAAAGGGGTTTATCGACGGAACCATTCCGATTCCCTCCGACGAGAGAATGGCACGGCTGTGGAGGAAATGCAATCAATTAGTCCGAACGTGGATTGGAAATTGCATTACCTCCGAAGTCGCGGCCGCTCTTCCCCCGACGGAGGACTCAAAATAGATGTGGGAAAATATCAAAGAAATGTTCGGAAAATTAGATCAAGTGAAAATCTTTTCCTTGACGCAACAAATCTCCAATTTAAAGCAAGGAAATATGACTATTGCTGCAACTTTTAACAAAATTTCAGGTCTGTGGAACAAATTAGAGGCAGCCGAGGAGAAATTCGAATGGCCAGAAGCCATCTTGCAGCAATACAAGAGAATGCGAGACAGGGAGAAAGCCATACGTTTTCTCCTCATATTAAACGAAGCCTACCTCTCGTTTAGATCGCAAATCCTGACGATGGAGCCGATGCCAACCCTTGGCCGCATCTATCAGCTTGCTGTTCAAGAAGAGAGTCAATAGAAAGCAGCCGATTACGGGAAGAATACCGAGAGCGTGGCTCTGGCGGCGAAGAAATTTCCTCGCCTGCTACAGAGGGCCACGGGAGGAAGAAAGGCTCTCGATTCAGATCTAGGGTTTCAAGAAGAAAACCCTAGAGCTTTTCGTTCAGGGACGGGCGGCCACGATGTGTTCGATCAATCGGGCAGCTAGTATTTGTTCTCGGCAAAGGCTGGATCCGACGGCTTTGGAGGCAAGGGGCGGACAGAATCCAACGGTCCACGCGGCTCAAGTTTATATGGGCCAGACGGCCCACGCGGGCATTATTCAGCGCATGATGGTCCGCGAAATAATTTGCTTGCAATTTCTGATGGGCCGACAATGGCCCATGCTGTGAACAAGCCCAATTCGTTTACAAAAAATAATCAGAAGGGAAGGGGTAAGTTATACTGTGATTATTGTTAACGCCCACACCACACAATTGAAAATTGCTGGAAACTCCATGGTAAACCTGGCGAAAGGAGAAAGGAAAATTTTCAACTGTTTTACAGGTATTGGGGAAATCAACAAACAAATCAATTTCTCATGGGGAATATCAGGAGCTGATGGAAACCTTAAGGAAGTTGGATGCTTCTGACAAGATGGGAAGCTTCACAGGTATTTCTCATTGTCTGAAGAACTCAATTGCCAGGGATGAATGGATTATTGATAGTGGAGCTAATGATCACATTGCCTGCAATCAAAAATTGTTTTCCAATATTAGGAAATTACCCTTTCCTATATCGGTACAACTTCCAAATGGAAACAGCACAAATGTTGATACGACTGGAACTGTGAATCTTAGCCCACTCATCAGTCTTAAAAATGTCCTTTATATCCCTAGTTTCCAATTTAACCTCATTTTAGTATATCGAGCCTGTGAAGAAAATTCCTGTCGTGCCCTATTTGACTCTGATAAATGTCTATTTCAGGCCCGTTCGACTGGCAATCTGATGGGCTTGGGTAGAATCTATCAAGGATTGTATTTCTGGATTGATCTTCCAAGCAATTTTAAATTTTCTTCCATTGCTTTCAATAAATCAATGTGTAATGTTGCTAGCAATAAAAATTTCCTTCATCATCAAAGATTGGGCCACACTGCTTCTTTCCCTTGCCCTGGGTGTCCTATTTGTCCTTTAGCGAAACAAACTCGTTCCCCTTTTCCAACTAGTAATACTCAAGTTGACAACATTTTTTCCTTAATTCATGCTGATGTTTGGGACCATATCACACCCTGAATCGTGATGGTTCATGGTTCTTTCTCACAATCGTCGATGATGACTCACGTGCCACCTGGGTCTTTCTCTTACAATCCAAAAATCAAGTTCTATCTTACCTGAGAATTTTTATCTCTTTATCCAAAACTCAGTTTGGAAAGTCAATTTGCCGCATCCGTACTGATAATGGAAAGGAATTCTTCAGTGGTGAATGTGCATCTTTCTTTTCTTCAAATGGAATTTTACATGAAAGCACTTGCACCTACACACCACAGCAGAATTGAGTTGTTGAGAGAAAACACCGTCATCTTTTGGAAGTGGCACGGGCCCTTAAATTTCAGGCCTCTATACGAAAAAATTTCTGGGGAGATTGTGTGGTCACTGCAGCGTATTTGATAAATCGTATGCCATCTAGGATTCTGAAAGGAAAAACTCCATTTGAACTATTATATGGAAAGAAACCAGATTTGAGTCATCTTCGGGTGTTTGGTTGTCTTTGTTATGTGGCTACGGTAGGACCTCGGGACAAAAAGGCCCCTCGTGCTCGGCAGTGCATATTTATGGGGCATGCCAATCTAAAAAAGGGTTATCGAGTTTATGAACAATCTACTGGGGAGTTTATTATCAGCAGAGATGTAGTCTTTCATGAAGACACTTTCCCCTTCCAGGATTCTCCTTCCACATCCGGAAATGATATAGCTGTTAATCGTAGATTTTTGTCAGAAGAAGATTTGTCTTCTGGAGGATCATAGGTTGTCACTTCACTTCCAGAACAGCAAATAGTGGATGCAGCACCACTTCCACCACCTGATGAGAACTCTACAGGAGACTTCATTGAACATGAGTTCATGGAAGAAGAGCCTTAAATGATCAACTCCATTGAGCCAACGGATATTGAAGAACCATCGTTAGAGGTGCCACATGAGCCACCTCGACGGTCTGGTCGAGTCACTCGTCCACCCACCTGGACAAAAGATTATGTCTGCTCCTCATTAAAGTCGTCAGGTACTCGTTATCCTATATCCTCCTATGTATCTTTTGATCAGTTGTCATCAGATCATTTATGCTGCATTAGTCACATCTCTGAGGAACAAGAACCGTCTAGTTACTTTGAGGCTGTACAAGATCCCCGCTGGCAAAAGGCCATGGAAGCAGAACTTAAAGCCCTGGTTGACAATCACACCTGGGATATTGTATCCTTACCTGCTCATTGTAAGCCCATTGGCTGTAAGTGGGTATATAAAATTAAATATAAAGCAGATGGTTCCGTGGAAAGATACAAGGCCCGATTGGTAGCTAAAGGATTCACACAGCGAGAAGGATTTGACTACCATGAGACCTTTTCTCCAGTGGCGAAAGATGTCACCGTTCGCTCCTTCTTATCAGTTGCTGCATTTCGCAACTGGTCGTTGCATCAAATGGACATCCATAATGCCTTCCTTCATGGTGATCTGGACGAGGAGATTTATATGGATCTGCCACACGGATTACGGAGACAGGGGGAGTCTAAGGTATGTCGTCTCCGCAAATCTCTTTATGGTTTGAAACAGGCCTCTAGGCAATGGTATGCCAAGTTTACCAACGCACTCACGAGTGCCGGATTCAAGCAATCCAAGCATGATTATGCTCTCTTTACTTGGACAAAAGGTATGTCGTCTATCTACTTGATGATTTATGTTGACGACATACTTATTATGGGAAATGATGATTCCGCTGTAAGAAAACTTAAGGAGTTTCTACATTCCTCCTTTCACATCAAAGATTTAGGGCCACCTAAATACTTTCTTGGAATAGAGATAGCTCGTTCTGATCAGGGGATCTCTCTTAGCCCAAGAAAGTTTGTAATGGAGATTATATCAGAAGCGGGATTATCAGGGTGCAAGCTGGCAGCCATTCCCATTGAGCAAAATGCCAAGCTAACTAGTGTTGATTATGATGCTGGGATGTCCTTTTCTGACGATCCATTACTTAAAGATCCGACAAGTTATCAAAGACTAGTTGGAAAACTTATCTATCTCACCACGACTAGACCAGATATTTGCTATGCTGTACAGACTCTTAGCTAGTTCATGCACAGTCCAAAGCAACTCACATGAATGCAGCCTTGAAAGTGGTGAAATATTTGAAGAGATGTCCAGGGCTAGGAATACTCCTTTCTCGAAAATGTGATATGCAGATGACAGCCTATTGTGATTCGGACTATGCTACATATCCCATGAGTAGGAGATCTATCACTGGTTTCTGTATTAAGTTTGGGGAATCACTGCTTTCATGGAAGACAAAGAAGCAGTCCACTGTGTCATTATCATCAGCAGAAGCTGAGTATCGATCCATGGCGAAGACAGTCTGTGAGGTGGTATGGTTACGAGGTTTGCTTCGAGATCTTGGGACACAAGTTAGAGGTCCCACATTACTCTTTTGTGATAATGATTCAGCAATCAAGCTTGCAGCAAATCCCATTTTACATGAACGAACAAAACACATTGAAGTTGATTGCCATTTCACACGCGAAAAGATCAAAGAAGGTATCATCGAAACAAGAGGAATTAGAACCACGGAGCAACCTACGGATATATTCACTAAACCCCTTTGTCAGAGGCAACATACATATCTTCTGAACAAGCTAGGCGTCTTGGATATATACAAGCCACCAGCTTGAGGGGGAGTGTTGAGAGAAGATATGATTGAAGACTGATTGAAGATTGTAATTGAAGATTGATTGTAATTGATTAGGATTGTGATTATTTTAGGACTAGAAATATTCTGTGGATAGGAATATTTTCTTTACTTTTTTTTATTGATTCTTCTTGTATAATATACATCTCTGTAACGATATACATTTCAATATAGAGAAAACACAATTCCTACATTCTTCCTTGAGTTTGTTACAGATCCCTTCAAAGTAAACCACATTTACTCAAGATAGTCATTCCTCTTTTACAAATGTGGCCCAACTGCATATGCCACAATATTGATCTTTCATAATCTGAAGATGATGATATATTTAAAGAACCCACAACGATACTTTCCTACAGAACGTAAATATTTTTATTTATGTTACCTCTCATTACAATCAAGGAACCTTTTGAAATTTTCAAAATTCCACATCTACTTGTGTACATGCATCCAATAGAATCTAAACTACTCAATGAAATAATAGTTTTCTTCAAATCTAGGATGTGCCTAACGTTTGTCAAAGTTCTTACTAAATTATCATGACATTTAATTTGTACCATACCAAATCCTACAATCCTGCAAATTGTATTGTTACCCATCAAAACTAAACCATAATTGATTTTCTCATTTGTGCATAACCAATTTCTTTGTAAACACATGTAGTATGAACATACTAAATCCAAAATCCATTTATCATTGATATGACAATCTGAAAATAAAACAATAAGAACATTGTCTGTATTAGCGGACTCGTTGTTTTTCATCCGACTAGTCGAATTGGAATTCTCCATCAACTTCTTCCCTTTAGCTTTGAGCCCCGCACACCCATTCTGCCTGTTCGCTAGCCCAGCCCTATCCCTCAAGCCTCCCTGGTCGCCGTAGGGCTCAGCCAGAGCCTCGTCGACGCCCTCCAGCAGCCGCCGTCGCCTGCCATCACCCCTGCTCGCCTGCTGCAGCCCGTCCGCCTGTCCCTTGCTGTTTCCAGCCTTGGTTCTAGCTTGCTTGATCCTTGGACAGAACCAAGAAGCCTAGCCCAGCCGTGAGCTTCATGGGCCGTTTTGGACCACTTCCGGGCCTTGTTTGGTGTCATTGCTAGGAGGTTTGTCGCTCGTTTCTGTGTCGTCGTCGTCGTGGACTCACCAAATCGCTAAACCAGTGAGTTTACTTGCTAAACTCTGCTTAGGGAGTTAATGATACTTAAGGGTTGATTAGTTTAGACTAAGTATGGTTTTGGTGGTTAGTTAGAACGGATTAGCGATTTAAATATTTGTTTGTGCATGTTAGGTAGTTAGAATAACTTAATTAGAGACTAGATAAGTTGTGCTATTTATCTAGATTGGTTTGGAAATTTTCCGGGCCCGTTTCAGTGTTTAATTAGGTGTTTCTGGCCTAAGTTTCTATTTTTGGTAATTAATTGCATTTATTTAATTATTTTTTGTATTTATTTAATTATTTATTATTTTCCGGAAATTATTTGGGATAGCCGATAATCGGAATTTCGTGTTGATTGCAATGGTATGTTTGGTTTATTTGATTGAATGCTAGATTGTGCAAATTGAGTAAAATTGGTGATTTTGGTTATTTATTTTAAAATTGTGGAATTTTGGTATTTTAATTAGAATATACCAAGCGTTAGTTTTCAACGCCGAAAATGTGTTTATGCACTATATAAATATTGGGATTTTTTAAAAGAAAGATATGGCATTTTTGGCTCAGGCCGACTGTGTACCCACACACAATTATTTTTATTGGGTATTTTTAACACGGTCAAACGTCAACTTGTGAGAGCATTTATCATCAGCTTGTGAGAGCCTTATTGCACGTCGGCTTGTAAGTATTAAATTTACAAATGGTATTGATTTATAGATGGTATTGAATTGATAGATAGTATGAGTCATATCGATTGTGTCGAATTGAGTTGATTGACTGAGTGGATCAATGATTTGAATTGAATTGATTAGTTTAATATATGAATTATATTGACATGCAAGAAGGAACTAAGGCAAGGTAAGCCATTTGTCTTGTGTGTGCATAAACTGCCTTGAGACATATTTTCTTCCTAGTGAGAGTTTAGGGGGTGAACTTACCAAGACATTGTCTCACCCTATCGTGGGCTCAACCTTTTCAAGTCCTTAGATGGCTATTCCTCCTGAGCGTTTTGGCCGACCATGAGAGTTACCAAGTGGGTTTCTAACTACCCCGATCCCGAAAGTCACTGGGTCTATAAACTTGTGGTGATCACCGTCTGGGTCGAAGAGGACCTACTTCATAGGGTACCTCATCAATTCAAAGTGTGGTTTCGCTTCGGACCCAATGGATTTAGGGTGGGTCCCCTTAGGAGTTTTGAAATCCCTGCCGCAGTAGTTAATGCCACTCTAGGTGAGAGTGCTGCTGACCCTCCTGATAGTGTGGTGGAGGACTTAACGCCCCCGGAGCTTGTGGAGACCGAAGAATCGGCGAATGAGTCCGACTAGCTGATTTTAGGACAGCTTCGTTTTGAGAGTTGATCTTTTGTAGACTTCTGTCTTTAGACTAATACTATACATAAACTTGTCGGTTGTGTATAAATGTGTGTTGTGATTGTGCAATTGTGGTCCCACTTTTTTATCCCATCTTTGTGCTATATGGGGATTTATTTATATGCTTCCACATGCACATTAAAATGAATAGGTCGGCGACGCGTCCTGGGACGTCGCAATTAAATCGACCACCAAAGGATGGGCACGTGCTCGAGGATCGGGACGTGACAGATGCCATCTCAAACAAAAAGACCGAAATTCCTTCACTCTAATACCAATTTGTTGCGGAAAAGCTCCAATCAAAGATGCACTAGTTTGAGAACAAGTAACAAAGGATGAAAAAACATCGAAATCATACGCAAAATTTACATGGAAAATTCAAAACGGGAAAAACCACGGGGAGAGTACAATTCAAAAAGCTCTCAAAACACTTGGTGAGCCACAAGATCTAAATATCCAATTAGAATATAGGAAAAAACAAAACAGGAAATAACATAGAGGTTATGGTTGAAAAGTATTATTAAATGCATTCCTTTTACAGTCTCCCTTCAAAAATTCCTAAAACAAATGTGCATGATCTAACATACCCTTATCTCTTAATTTGGAGTAAAGAACACCTGGAGTGCCATAACTTGGCACGGGGGGACACTTAAGTGCCATAACTTTTTTTCGTTACACTTAAGTGCCACTTTTTTTTTAAATGGAACACTTAAGTGCCAATATCGGAGTAAAATGGAACACTTAAGTGCCACTCCGGCAAAAATGTGGCCAAACACAATTTTCCGACGATGGAGGTCCAAAACGGCGTCGTTTTTGCATGCCGACGTGGCAAAAATGCAAAAACGATGCCGTTTCGCGTCTCGACATGTAAAAATAATAAAAAATTAATTAAATTAAATTAAAACTTAATTTTAAATAAAAATACTCTAAAAATTAAAAAAATTAAAAAAAAAAAAAAAAAAAAAAGGTGGGGACGAAGGGGCGGGCGGGCGAGGGCCGAGCCCTCGCCGCCGCCGCCTCCCGCCATCGCCGGGAAGGGCCGGCGACGGAGGGGGAGGGTCGGCCGGGGTCGCCGGCCCCGGCCGACCGGCGGCGAGGGCCGCGAGCCCTCGCTGGATCGCGGTGAGGGCCCACGAGCCCTCGCCCGATCCGGCGAGGGCCGCGAGCCCTCGCGCAATCCGGCGAGGGCTGCGGGCCCTCGTTGCCTCCCCACCGTCGCCGTGAAGGGCTGCGGGCGGGCGGGGAGGCGGCGGTGGCGAGGGCTCGCCCTCGCCGCCCGCCCCCCTTCGTCCCCCTTTTTTAAATTTTAGAGTATTTTTAATTAAATTAAGTTTTAATTTAATTTAATTAATTTTTTATTATGTAAACGGCGTCGTTTCTGCTGAGTCAGCGCTGACTTAGCTCTCCGGCAAGCCACGCAAGCATTAAAAAATAATAAACACACGCCACGTAGGATTTACGGCAAGGTCGCCGGAGGTGGCACTTAAGTATCCCATTTGAAAAAAAGTGGCACTTAAGTGTACCGAAAAAAAAGTTATGCACTTAAGTGTCCCCCCGTGCCAAGTTATGGCACTCCGGGTGTCCCAAACTCCTTAATTTGAAAGTCAAAACTCAACAAGATTCGAAAAAGTGCATCAAGTAGCTAGAAAATTTATTCAATGGTTGTTTTGGAATTACATCATCACATGGAAATGGACAATACATTGCTGTTAAGAGGCTTCAAGGGTGTTCTAATCATAGTCAACAACAGTTCATGATTGAGGTCACTCTGTGTTGGATATATTGTTAATATAGTCCAAAATAATATGTTCACATACAAGCCCAATAGGTGAAAGCATGGTTATTTGGGTCCATATGGGCCGGAGCCCAATAACTTTTATATAAAAATTCTAGGGTTCCCCTACACTGGAGGTAACATTGTTGAGCGTTCCAAACTTGACGTCTCTTGGTGTAATACTTCATGTAACCGCCCCTTCTCTCTCAAACCTATAACCTCCAACAATCTTGAAGTATTATATTCGTGTGTCGGATTTGAGCAAGTAAGGTGTCTTCTTGAAGATTTCGTCAAGACGAATTCACGGGTGTAGTTTACTTTCGATTTCGACGGTGGTATTAGCTGGAATTTGAGTTTGAAGATTCGGGTGACTGAAATATTTGATTCAAAAACCCAAAAATTATAGCCAATTTTTTAGGGTGAAACCACTTGGGCTTTGTTCTACTCATCGAGACAAATGTTTTGAGTGGTCACTCGCGCTGATCGAAGGTTGGACGAAGAAGTTACAACACCCGGAAGTTTCTATCTGAATTTCTAGCGAATTTTGGCAACGAAATTTCTAGCGAATTTCGGTGACGGAAATTTTCCAACGAGTTTTGGCGACAAGGGCAGTCTATCTTAAGGTTTTTGGGCACTCCAAATCTGTTTTTGGGGTTTGTTTTGGCAAATTCTACATTTTGATATCTATTCACTTGTGTATCATCTATCAACTATAAGAATTCTTCTTGCTTTGGCATCTATTGAACACTTTATAGTGCATCAAATGGATATAAAAACAGCTTTCTTAAATGGGGAGCTAAATGAGGAAATTTACATGGAACAATCAGAAGGATATATTATGAAAGGTCTTAAGGACAAAGTTTGTAAATTGAATAAATCCTTGTATGGTCTTAAACAAGCACTTAAGATGTGGCATCTTAAATTTGACAAAGTGGTAAAGAGTTATGGCTTTCAGTCTAGTTATTTAGATAAATGCCTTTACCATCGTTCCATGTCAAATAAGATAGTCATCATTTGCTTGTATGTTGATCACATGTTAATTCTTGGTTCCGATCATTCTGTAGTAAGTGACATGAAAGCTACTTTAGCTAAAGAATTTGACATAAAAGATCTTGATATTGCTAATACCATTCTTGGTATGAAAGTAAGCTTTAAACGGCAAGTTATCTCCCTTAGCCAGACTCATTATATTGAGCAACTACTTTCTACGTGGGGATACAATAAGTGTAAACTGAGTGAGACACCATGTGATTATAATAAGAGACTGAGTCCTAATGAAGGGACCAGCGTGGATCAGTTAAAGTGCACGAAACTGCTTGGTAGTCTCATGTATGTTATGAGTTGCACTAGACTCGACATACCCTTTACAATTGGCATGCTGAGTCGTTTTACTAGTAATCCTAGTAAAGAGCATTGGGATGTCCTCAATAGGCTAATGAGATACCTTAAAGGTACTAAAGATTATGCTCTCTATTATTCTGATTATCCTCCAACTGTGGATGGATATTCTGATGTCTCATGGTGCTCAGATATTGGAAATAGTAAGTCCACTATTGGATATGTATTCACTTTGGGTGGAGCTGCTATTACTTGGAAATCCAAACGACAGACTTGTATTGCATTGTCGTCTATGGAATCAAAACTTTTTGTTTTAGCCTCAACCGATGAAGAGGCAGAGTGGTTAAAGAATTTGATTATGGATATTCCTTTGACTCGGCTAAAGATTAATTCTTTAAGTCTATTCTATGATAATTGAGTAGCTGTCCAAGTTGTCAAGAATGCTCTCTTTAATTCAAAGCGAAGACATGTGAGACTGAGACATGCGTTATTGAATTATCTGAGAGAACAAGGGGTTATCACCTTGATCAATGTGACATCAAAGGATAACATAGCCAATACTCTCACCAAAGGTATGCCTAAAAATCGATTATTCAAAACAGTGGGGGAAATGGGGTTAAAGACTATATAGGCAAGTCTTAACTACCATTTAAGTACCTTCTAATTGTGTGTTTTGAATTATCGAATCATCTTTTATTGGCTACAATGATAAGCACAGTTTATATGTTTCATCAATGTTCTTAGTTGCTGACTAATTTAAAAAGGGTAAGTTGTCTCATTCCAAACTTGATGAAGATGACTTTAACTTACTTCAAATGTTCTATTGGGGAAACTTGTGTCATTCCAAACTTGATGATACAATTCAACTAGGTTGGACTATCCTTTTAGTTAAATGATCCCATTCCAAACTTGATGTTAGATTATTTGACTTTAAGGAATCAGTAACTGTGACATTCCAAATTGTAACATGGAAATAGATGTTTACATAAGAAACCTACTAGTCTTGTTCTTAATTGAAACTTGATATTACATAACTAAGTTATTGTAAGTGACTTAATTATTGGTCATGTTATTTGAAACTAGACAATAGCTATTCTCCTACAAATAAACTTAAGTTGATGGCTCTTTGTAAATCACATTGTTTAGGTCTTGTTCATAATATATGAAACTGGATTGATGCTTATGAACATGATATTATGACGCTTTATGACATCAATATATGTTCTTCTCTGCCTGATGGAATGGTGCTAAGTTTTTATTCAAATGATTGAATTCATGATAATATGAAATTCATATTTGACATTTTTATTGGAGGGCAAATGATTAACCGGGATGACCTGCTTGATGAATATATATCATTTAGAGACTTGACAATTTACCTGCTATTACCTATTTTGGTGGAGTCCTACTTGAGACTTGCATTTTGCTACTTCTATTTTGTGAACATTATTATGCTTGTTTCTTATATTTGTAAGGTTTTGGACTATTTTGACTAGCCTAAAGACTAGTATGCATAAGATGGTTGTGAATTGAGTCTTATTTATTTTGGGATTCGGAGGAGTTTAGGGATTTGCTTATCTCATAACAGATTCATGATAAGAATGATTCACTTATTTAGATTGCAAATGATGATTGAGTTTAATACTTTATTGCTAAAAAACTCTTTGACCGATCCGAGTTGTCTTGGACTGAATGTGGATGATTCATGTTTGTTTGAACATTACACTAACCACCTTATTGGATTGTGTTGTATGGTGAACATAGGAGGAGATTGTTGGATATATTGTTAATATAGTCCAAAATAATATGTTTACATATAAGCTCAATAGGTGAAAGCATGGTTATTTGGGTCCATATGGGCCGGAGCCCAATAACTTTCATATAAAAACTCTAGGGTTCCCCTACACTGGCGGTAACACTGTTAAACGTACCAAGCTTGACGTCTCTTGGTATAATACTTCAAGCAACCGCTCCTTCTCTCTCAAACCTATAACCTCCAACACTCTGATGGCTAGGCTTCAGCATAAAAGTCTAATTAAGCTCCTTGGGTATTGCTTGGAAGAAGGGGAAAGACTTATCATACTCAAGTTCACATGCAATGCAAGCCTTGAAGGATTCATTTCTACTACAAACTTGGACAATCAAATTTGTCGCTTCTAATTCCCTGATGGTTGTTTGCTAGCAATCTATCAAATGGAGAGATTTGTGCTAGAAACCCGTTATACATAGAACAGTCAAGGGCCTAAATGATTGCTATTTTGCATATTCAACCCAGTGTACATTGTTAAGTTGGGAGAGGCGTTTGAGAAAAATAAGAGGAATCACTTGAGGACTTTTTATCTGGACGAGGAGTCACACCTTCGAATCAGAATTCGTGATTTGAAGCCTAGCAATGTTATGCTTGTTGGAGAAAACTCCTTTATTGTTTTGAAGCTGACAAAACATTTCCATCAGTTTATTCTGAAGACTTTCAGACTCAAGTGTTAAAGTCTGAAGTATTCCAAACTTTGTCGTCAAAGTCTGAAGACCGCCAGGCTCGAGATTTAAAATCTGACCTCACTAACAATTCCAGACGAATAATGAAGAGCTATCCAGATGACGGATTATCTTTGAGGATTCGATTTGTATGGTTTATGGAAGACCTTATGGCTGGATATAGCATCAACATGATTGATCATTCTTATCTACTTTGATTTGAAAGATCTTTTGAAAGGCAAGTAAACTTGGAAGATTTTACTTATGGAAACTCAAGATCCTGATTGTATGGGCGAATAGGATTGACGGGCTTTCATCACCATTCAATCAACAACTCCAAATCACCATGATTGATTTTGTCCAATGGGTAGATTGGAAGAATTCCTTTGAAAAGTGCCAACGGTCATGAAGGCATGAAGAAGTATATAACGCTGACTCTTTAGTTGTTCGGTGTGTGTGCTTGAAAGAAGAATTTCAAAGTCCGAATTTTTGTAGTTCCTTGCTCTTTCATTTTATGAGCTTGATTTGTATACAAAAGAGAGACATATAATGATAAGAGACTAGCTGAGACTCTCTAATGAGGAAGTCGAAGATCAAGTGTATAATCTCTTTTGATTCATAATGGAATCCAGCCAGTAGGCTGTCAGCGTGGAAGAGTGGACGTAGGCTTGGATTAAGCCGAACCACTATAAATCTGTGTTCAAATTCTCTTTCCTTAAACTCCTTATCTTATTCATTGCTTTACTTGATTGTGTTATAGATTTATTCAAAGTTGTTTACATCTCTATATTATCGATATCACCCAAAGACAATTTATTTTTCTAAGTCTTACAAGAAGAAAATTTTTATACATCTATTCACCCCCCTCTAGGTGTGCGTACTAGCCCTTTCAATGCTCAATGAGAACATGCATCCTAAGATATCTGATTTTGGCACATCAAGGCTATTCATTTTGGACAAGCGTAGAGAAAATACTTCACAAATCGCAGGAACTTTGTGAGTTTAAAATAAACTTTTATAATCTTCCGTTGTCTATTTCAACCTTTCTTAGAAAGTGCATAATGAAAACATACATTAGTTTCTATTTCCTGATTGATGATTCTTGGATCCATCTGTGTTATGCATTGCAGTGGCTAAATGGCTCTTGAATATGTAAAGCATAGAGTGATATCTAGGAAGACTAATGCATATAGTTTCAGGGTAGTGGTATTAGAGATCATGAGTGGCAAGAAGAATTCACACTTCAGCAATTCAGGGAATTCGGAGCACCTACTGGACTGCGTGAGTATAAAATTGCAGAGTTTCTCCAACAATTTAGTTCGTGAAAATATGCATTTCTCCTTGTGCATGTGAAATTACAATACCCATTTACTTGCTTTCGCGACAGTCCACTGCAGGCATGGAAAAATTGGAAAAATGGAACACCTTTTTGCCTTATAGATCCAATGTTAAAGGCAGTTCGAAAAGCGAGATGTTAAGATGTATCCACATTGCATTGTTATGCGTTCAATAGAACATAAGGAGACAGCCTACCATGGCTTTGGTGGTTTTAATGCTCGGGAGCCAGAGCACAACCCTCCCAATGCCAACACGGTCGGCATATTTGACAGATGCCAGTGGTAGAGAAATGTTGACTTCATTTGTTCATCGCTTATCATCACCGACATCAATAAATGAAGTTTCCATGACGGATCCACACCCTAGATGATATTATTACCGAAGGATCGAAGCTGAAATTGGAAGTAAGATGATGTGAGCTGCTGTTTAGATAAGTTTATGCTTTTGAGAGGTCTAAACTCTTTGTAATTTCATTATAAATCTAATCGGTAATATGCAGTAAAATGTGGAAAAGAGAATAAAAACTCTTATCTCACATGAATTGGTTAAATTCAAGTATTTCATTTAT
Organism: Eucalyptus erythrocorys; assembly: GCA_014182555.1. NCBI lineage: Eukaryota > Viridiplantae > Streptophyta > Magnoliopsida > Myrtales > Myrtaceae > Eucalyptus > Eucalyptus erythrocorys. Next base: position 46,799,284 of record CM024601.1, on the reverse strand, counting down.
GCAGGTTGCTTTGAAGAGTCAATTTTTTGAAAAATATAATTTAGGATTGCACATGCTGCTTCATCGTCTAACATGATGTGCGAATCAAGCTAGTCAAATAATTTGTTAGTTTCTCTTTCCTCCGAGCTTGTTATTTAATCTTCTTGAAGACTTCTTTTTTTCTTCACGTTGCTTTACACTACCTAACCATTTGATTTGTCAGCATCTTCTCCCTGCTAAGTGTAGGAAACAAACAAACTTTAATCAATGCAATTAATTTCTTGATTATGAAACGTGCTTTTGACATGGACCATTCCCTGTGCTGGAAAAAATCTACCGACTAAAGTCGAAAATCTTGTAATGGTCTTCATCCTTCATTGTCCCTATCTACTTAAATCTCGATCAACCACTTTTTTTTTTCCTCCAGGCATTACCAAAATCCAACGATGACCTCCACAGAGGACGACTCATAAATCAACTTTCAAGACTATTGTTCCCTTTCCTTCCCTCATCTACATCAATCTCTTTAAGAGGTCATAGGACGATATTGTATTATAGTGGACCGGCGTTAGGCAAAAAAAAAAAAAAAAAGTCTAATCACTGAAGTCAAGATCAATGGTTAATGTCCAAGACACCAGCCTTACGGACGTGGGCGTGATGATTAACGTAAACAAATTATTAACAATTTGAGAGGAATGGAGTACAACAGATCATGCACAAGGGAAAGAACACCACAAAGCATCGTAGCTTTTATACAACTTTCACCTAAGCGTCGTTACTTTTCAATCAATAGGTTAACTACTGTAAATTGTAAGAATTGTGCACTACAAGTGTCGGAAATTCGACATGACATGACACTTGTGATAAAAGTTCTTTAAAAGTTATCACGCTCAAGTGATTGATTGAAAAGTTATGGTATCTAAATAATTTTTTTTTAAAGCACATGCTAAACTATAAATCTTTTTTAAATAATAATATATGCTGAAACTTGTTCTCACGTAGATTACTACACTTGCCCGTAAAACTCTATGGAAATTCAAAAATGATATTAAGGCTATTTTGATGGATCAAGTGTATAGTCGACGTTACTATTGAAAGTTGGTCTTGACCAAAATCCATGCTTCACTTTTGGAACACCGCTTTGATTCGTTCAAGCACAAGTTTTCAACATAAAGACGATTACCAAACGAGAAAGGAAAGGCTAATGATAACAACCGTAAAACGTTTTTCCAAATTGTTGACAGTTGATAAGTTGGAAGGTTCTCTAGACTAATCGTTAAGAAAGAATAATGCTAGATGCACTTAGCAATCCAATAAATATTAGCGCAACTATTTTTTGTACATTAAATACATTCACTGAGCTGCCACATAAAAAAAATATTTAGAGAGAGATAATCTAAAAATATGTAAGTCATCTATATTTGTAATTTATCATAACTTTGACTCTTTAATGCACCATGTAGTCCAATCAAGTCAATTACTTCACGTGGTCCGAATTAATAGATTTATGATTGAATTAACATCTATATATTAAGTTTATCAGTAACACGATTGCCTTTCACAGTAAGACCATGTGAAATATGGTTAACACCACTAGTCTTTTATGTAATACTAGCACCATAGGTTATGCAAGGATGATGCACAAACTCATGATATATCATCGCGCATTAGATTAAGGGTGAGCATGGTCCGGGTTGATCCGGGTCACCTTCTAACCCTAGGACCAACCCGTACAGTGTCGGTCCTCAATTTTTAAAACCAAGGAACGACCCTATTAAGCCTAAGACCAAGGACCGGACCAACCCAATGGGTTCGGTCCGGTTCCAAGGTCAACCCGGAACCAATCGATAATTTTTTTTTTCGTCTTTTTTTTTTTATACTCCCTAAAAAAAAAAAAAAAAAAACCTACAAAAGTATCTCAATTAGTGTATGAAATCGACAATGCGGCATATAAGATGAAAAAAAGTATCTCAATAATTTTTTTTCGTCTTGTATGAAATCCTGCATATACATAACTAGATCAAACACAAAGCTTCCTAAGTTCTTCTCCAACAGTAGGTAAGCCACTAGGACAGAATAGAAGAGAACATACTTTGGGGAAGGAAGCTGTGAGGAAATTTATGGTGTAAACTTCGCACCGTTTTGGACATCATGAGTCTGTGACTGTGAGAAACATACTCTGGACTGTGAAGGAGGACGCTATGAAGACCTTTACGGCATAAACTTCACACTTTTGGGATGCCGTCTGTGACTGTGAGCTTGAAGAGTCAACAGCTTTAACATCAATTTACTTAGGTTTGAATATATAAAAGAATTATTCCTTACCAAAAAAATATATATAAAAGAATTATAAATAATATAATATAATATAATATAATATAATATAATATAATATAATATAATATACGGGGTTGGTTCGGGTTGGACCAACCCAAAACTCTTAGGACCGAGAACCAACCTGCACAGTGTTGGTCCTGAAATTTCAAGACCAAGGACCGACCCGGTCTCCTTGGGAACTGGACTAGGATCAGCAGGGTTGGGCCGGTCCAGGGTTGGTCCAGGGTTGACTCTAGACTGTTGCTCACCCCTACATTAGATTGCTCACGAAAAATATTAAGTTTTAAATAATTGTTATGGATGTATGTAGCAGCTTATCCTTTCTCATTTGATATTGGAAATATAAACTTTGAAATTATATAAACATTACGTTCTTGCATATTTGTTTGGCTAGCTTAAAGCTAATACTTACTCAATCAAACTAGTAACAAAACAAACTGATAGCAAATTATGATTTTTCATCAAACATTGATTTTGTTAGAGTTTGAGTTAAAAATAGAGGTATTATCATGAAAAACCTTAGACTAATACATTTGTGACAAATTTACCAACCAAAAATCCTAAACTAGTACATTTGTGACAAATTTATCAACCAAAACCCCAAATTAATACATTTGTGACAAATTTACCAACCAAAAACCCTAAACTAGTACATTTGTGACAAATTTACCAACCAAAAACCCCAAATTAGTACATTTGTGACAGATTTACATTTCGTTAGTTTCCGTTAATTTGAATTTATATCATAAAAAACCACAAATTGGTACACTCATCGACTATCACGCGTTATCCTACTTAACAATTTAGCGGTAAAATTTAACAGAAATTAACGGAAAGTAAATTTTCATGAGTGTACCATTATGAGGTTTTTTGTGATAAAAAAAATTAGTTTTGGGTAGATTTGTCATAGGTGTATCAATTTGAGGTTTTTCGTGGTATTTACCTTTGAAAATATGACTTATATAATAGAATAGGTTCTCCGTATTTACTTCTACCAAGATCACGTACCAAAGTCCACTTTCTACTTTTCTTTTACATATTGCATTTTATTAAAGGGCGCAAATTCGAATCATATTCCAACCCCTCAATCGTTCATTGTAAATATAAATTGGAAATTAAATTTATTGTAGAGAAAATTTATTATGGGATTGTTTGAAATGGTTTTAAGACCAACATCATAGGCCGCAATACTCAATTTTTTTTTTTTTTTTTAAAATGGCAAAACAAGTACTCTATTTTACGGATCATGAGATAAAATAAAAATAAAAATACAATCCTTTGTTTAGTCTTCCAATAAGTACGATCATTCTCTCTTATAATCATTAAAGTTTGTTAGGAGAGATTAGGGAGGAAGATAAAGTATTCTAAAAGTATATATAATCTTATTTTAATGGACGGAAAGAGACACTGAAATTATTATAAGAGGTTAGAAGGGATTTTTTTTTTTCTTTTTGTCAGTACTACTCTATTACTACTCTAACATTCATTCTCAGATTTTTGACTTGTCTCTTGCAAGGCATGGGAGTCAAAACCCATTTCTGAAATTTACTCGTCCCCACCTCATCCCCCTAAGAAGGTAGGGATTTGAACCCCTCATCTCCCCCTTCCATGTTGAAAGAGTAGCCACTGGGACGAATCCCAGTGATTAGGTTAGAAGAGATTGAAAAGGCCAATTTTATGTGCAATTTAAAATTCTTCAAATCTCTCCAAATACGAAAGAATTTGTATATTGTTAAACAAATTTATTTTTCTTTCTTACTTAAACCCTAGTTTTACATCTATTTCTAAAAACATGACAAAGATACTTGTGTCATAACACCTTTTCCTCTCGTTTCCCTCAATAGCATCAAATACCATATTACCTCGATCCATGGACATGGTTTATGTTTTTTTCTCTCATAATTATTTAGATCTCTTATTTCCTTTTGAATTAGTCCTAACAAAGTGAGATTATTCTTTCTCAGAAATACTCTTCCCTTTGCAGTTCAAGATGAAATAAGTGAGTCGCATCAGGCGACATATAAATTCTAGGGTAAATGCCATTGCTGGGAACATACTCCACACAATGAAACCCTCGACGAGCAACTTCACTGCGGATGCAATTATCATATCAGTACGCCACCTGGAAGTAAAGTCAATGGGAAAAGGAACTGTTGTTAGTCGAGTCAAAGAACAGAGACAGAGAAAAAGAAACAAAAGCGGAAGCGTTTTTCTTCCTAGTGCACTTAATTCGGAGACACGTCCCCCATAAGACGACCAATGTGCCTCAGCTACATTTAATAGCGTAGAAGAGTCGTCAATTGGGACATGGGAGGAAGCCTCCGAGATGGCAAAAGTCTTGCAGACTGCCGGTGTTTGGGTTTGGGGGAAAAAACAAAAAGAAGTTAAGAGGTACGGAAATATGGAGTAAGGATAGACATGCGGAAGGAATGTATCCCTGCTAATTCGTTGCAAGAGAGAAACAGAGAAAAATGCAAAAGGATTAAGAATTAATTTGTCTGAAAAGAGGAATAAATTGAGAGGAAAGCAAATATTTGTATTTAAAGGATATCTTTGCCCTTGAGAAAGAGAATGTAATAGTGCAGTAAATGTTCTGGAAAAGTGCACCAAAATTTGTTAAACATGTCGCGGAAGTGTTATAGTGTCCTAAAACTCTTAGGTAATTCAATTGGCTCCTGTAACTTGTAAGACCGATGCGATTAAGTTCCTCCCTTAGCTCCGTCCCATTTGATGGACAGAAAAAGATGACGTGACTTTATTTATTTATTTTTCTCTCTTACGTGGCCGTTTATTTAACCATGTCATCTGTGATAGATTAAAATGATGTCATTTCTTACCCTTTGACATTTTTACCCTTTAACATTTTAAAATGGGGCCGTGTTGTAATTACATCTCCGAATAGGATGCCCAGATCATCTTCTTTGTGCGAGCCCTAATTAGAGAGAATCAACATTAAGAGCCAAAAAAAAAAAAAAAAAAAAAAAAAAAAAAAAAAAACGAGGGCATAAGAGGGAATGAAGTTTCTTTCACATAATGCGCATCAAGCGTTCACTCCATTGTCAATGCTGCATTTGGCTTTGGAATCCAAAGGTACTGCATTTATGATTTTTTGAAAATGGACTGGACTTTTTCCACTCCTCTTTTTAACTTTTTTGTTTTTTTGGGTCAGTTCTCCTCTTTTAACTTAAACACTCCCTTTCATATTATTTTGACAATATTACCCCTTTGAGGCCTACCGTTTAGCATTCTTCAATAGTCGAAGTGATGTCCCTCCCTTGTTTTTTTTCTTTTTCTTGAGATCCTATCTTCTTCTCTCTTGCAGGAAATTCTTTTCTTTCCACACTTTTGTGTCTACCAACAACAATGCTCTTGATGTCCAACTTACTAAATCAAGAATAACTTAAGACAAATCATAACCTGTTCTTCTATCAAAACCACATATTGATACTGATGGCTTTTCCTGCAGTGATTAGGGGGCTTTTTGATCCAGTGTAAATTAAGGTGAGGCAACCACAACACTACAAATTAATAATAGCGGCGACTCAGATTTAAACAGCAAAATATGATAATTCAGCACGCTTATGGCTAACTAACTCATGAAACCAAAAAGGATAAAATGAGAGAAGAAAAATTCGAGCAAATGAATAACTCGAAAAATCAATAAGAATAGAAACGACCTAGTGGTGGCACGTGTGGATTGAAGTTGGTAATAGAAAAAAAATCTGGGCGAGTGTTTTCTAGTCATGAGTGTCTCTTGTGTGTTTGCCCATAATTTCTTTTCTAACCGATAATATGTACTCTTGGTGAACTCTCTCCGTCGTCCTCTTGTGTGGGTCCCCATTGATCAACCTCTGAGCATATTTTTTGTGGCTCTTCCTTTACTATAAACATCTGAATAATGGTTTCCTATGTTGCGCTACAATTGCCTTGCATTCCTCACTCATGACACCACAGGCTCCGATAACTTGGTTAACTTCAGTGGTGATAGTTGGATACTCCCTGTTGGGGCAATGCTTAGTGAGGTCCTTGTATCTGCAATTGCTGGACAAACACTCGCACAATATCCACTTTCTTTTACCATCATGAGAACATTTCCCATATTGTACTTCCAATACCCTTTTCGGGTCAAAAGATCAAACGTGTGTTCCTCTACATGGTGATTAGGTTCCACCTACTAAACATAATTTTATTTCCCTCTTCTTCCTTAGCATCACGAACACACCAAAATTAGAAAACCTTTAATCATCCTTTGATTGACAATGCTGTACCAAAAAGCATTCTTGTTAGTAGACATCAAAGGCATGAAAAGAAGAGGATCACTTGTGAGAAGAGAAGTGAGTAAGGAAAGTGAGACTTGCAAATAAAAAAAAAAAAAAAACAAAAGAGAGAGAGAGAGAGAGAGAGAGAGAGAGAGAGAGAGAAGGGGAAACACTTTCTTTCCTTTGGTAGAGTTCAATTGAAACCTACTAAATGGTGGACATAGAAGGGGTAATATTGTCAAAACACTTGTAAAAGGGAGTGTTTTACCCAATTGAGAAGTAGAAAAAGTACAACCCTTCAAAAATTGGTGTTTTTGTATGGTTAGAACCTTCCATTTGTTGGGACCACTTGCTTTGCTTATTGCACATATTAAAAAAAGGAAAATTGTCTAAGAAAACCTAACCTACTATACTTTTGTCAATTTAGTTTTTAACATTTCAATTTTACCAATTGAATTATGAACATTTTCACGTTTTGCCAAATTAGTCCATCAAGCCAATTTTAAACGAAAATTGCTAATGTGAATGTCGGGTGTCCTATGTGGCATGGCGACACTAATTTGGACTTTTTAAATAATATTTTAATATATCTTATAATATTTTATAAAATTCTTTTTTTCTTTTTTTATTCTTTTTCTTCACTTTTGTTTTATGATAATTTTAGTAAATCGAACTCTCTAATTTAAGGTATTGGCTCGTTGACATATACTACTTCTCTCTCTCTCTCTCTCTCTCTCTCTCTCTCTCTCACCTTCTTAGCCACAAGTGAATTTTACAACATAAACACAAACCATAACCTCTGCTATATTTAGCGAGATCCGACAGTGCATCGAGCAAAACCATCCAAAGCACCAAAAACAGCAAACCCTAATATGTCTCACTCATCGTCCACTCTGTCTTTCCTCATTTCGCTGGCCGTTCTGATCCAAACCTACTCATCCCAGGCACAATTCTGCTTCAACACCACCGGAAACTTCACGTCGAGTAGCACCTACGGAAAGAACCGTGAGGCCGTTCTGAGTTCTCTCTCCTCCAACGTGACTGCAAATGATGGGTTCTATGCCACGAGCGAGGGCGAGGATCCAAACACTGTCTATGCCATCACTTACTGCCGAGGCGATACGTCGGCAGATACCTGTTCAATCTGTGTGAGGTCCGCAGTCGCAGATTTGGTCGTGAAATGCCCTAACCAGAAGGCGGCTTTCTCCTGGGGAACCGGAGACCCGCCATGCTTTATCCGATACTTGGACACTCCGATCTTCGGTGTACTGTGAACGCAACCTACCCTTCAGGTCAAAAACGGCGCCAACATCACCATGAACCAAGACCAGTTCGATGCGATATGGAAGAACTTTACGCGAAGGCTAGCGAGTGAAGCCGGAGAGGGCTCTTCGAAGCTCAAATTCGCGAAGGGGCAGATCAACTTGCCGGACAACAACACGATCTACTCATTGTTTCAGTGTAGTCCCGACTTGTCGCCGTCCGATTGTGGGGGTTGCTTGTTCCAAACCATTGATGATTACGATATGTGTTGCCACGGAAGTAAAGGCGGCGTTGTTTATAAACCGAGCTGTATTTTCCGATGGGATTTGTGGAAATTTTGGGAGTCAAGCCCCAATTCGTCATCGTCTTCTCCGCCACCTTCAGCTGCCCTGCGGGCTCATGGTAGAAATATTGCCAAAGGTACGTTGCGTTTAAGCTCGTGAAAATGCAATATCATTTGTCATATTGATTATTTTTTGTAAAAATTCTAGAGGCCTAGCATTTTTAACTTCAATTCTAAAAATCGGAATACCTACTAACTCTGAGTTCGTTTCACTAAAAAAACCCTTGAATTGTGAGCAGCTTTGAAATTTATTGGCACAATTACCAAAAAGCTCTAAATTGCCAATTTAGTCTTGAACTTTTTTTTTTTTTTTTGCCAATTTAGAAATAAAATTTTACATTTATACCAATTTAGTCTGTCCACCCAATTTAGCTGGCCGAGCATTGTCGTGACACTATTTGTTGCCTTGGACTTTTAAATAATATTTTGAATTTTTTTATAATTTTTCTTTAGGTTTTTTCCCTCCACATAGGGCCTGCAAGGGTCGCCAACTGACCCTTGCCAATCACAAGCTAGGGCCTCGTCTAATTTGGGCAAGGTCTGCCTCACCCAAGGCCCTAAGTGTGTGGACAATTTCTATAATTTTTTAAAAAATTAACATTGTAATATTTTTTATTTTATTTTTTTTTGCTTTCGTTTTGGCCGATGAGGGCTAGCAAAGCCCTCGCCGGATCTAGGCAAGGTTTGTCTTGCCCTCAGCCAGTAGGTTTATGAAGGCCTCGCCGATTGTCGGCAAGGCCGCCACCTTTGCCAGCGCCCAGCGAGGGCTTTGCTAGCCCTTGCCGATCAAAAAGAAAGAAATAATAAAAATTAAAATATTATTAAACTGTCTAATTTAGCATTAATCGTATCACATAAAATGACTGTCATTCACATGAATGATGTCTGGTTAAAATTAACTGGATTGACTCGATTGAAAAGATGAAAATATTTTAGACTAAATTGATATAATTGAATGGAAGTATTGAATCTACACTATTATAATAGATTTAGAACTTTTTGAATACTTTTTCCATCAATTTCTCAACACTGGATGTACATGTAAAAGGGACAGTTTTAGTAAAAGATCATAACAAATTCACCATAAAACAAATTGACCTGTAATAATGAAAGAAGGAAAAAGATCATAGCACGCCAGGCTAGAGGTGGCAAGTGAGACTACTGTGAGCGGTGTTGTTGTCGGCAAGGCCAGGAAATTTTTTTTTTTTTTTAATTCTTTTTTCCGTCTTTGAATTCACGACCATGGCCGCTTGAGGCGGCAAGTGGGTTGGAGGCGACCAGTGTCTTTGTGTCGTCGGGGCCACAATTCAAATAGGAATTCGTAAATCAAAGCTAGCTACTAACCTAATGGGATGATATTTGGTAGGTCACACAAATAAAGATTCGTAGATTCCAATGAGAGTTTGATAAATTTAAAGCATTTAAAAAAGATAAATTAAATTATTAAAAAGTTGATAAATCGAAACAAAACCAAATAAATGTTGTTAAATAACACAATAAAATCTAGTATGCCATACTTGGTTGGCAAATTAATTAGAAAAAAGTCAGTCACTCATATAAGAAGTGGCGTGCGAGGCATTTGTAATAAAGGAAAATAACAATTGATTAAATATTAAAACGGTTGGTAATTTGCACATTGAAAAAAAATTGTTAATTTCATAAAGCGTTAATGAGTTATCAACAAGTCAGCAGAAGGTTAGATACCTTGTAATTTTTTTTAGTACCAGCAGTTTCTTATATTTACCATCTCTCTCAAAAATTGCACCGACGAAAATTCTCGTTTTATCCATATTAGTAGTATCGTCCTATGTTTATGTGCTAATAATGGCAATATGTGCATTGCAATAGCAAATGTATGAGAACCTAAATTAAATTTTAAGAACGAGGGTCAAAAGCATATGTAAATCTTCATCAATTTATTCGAGTAGAGTAATAACTAATGGATTTTTTATTTTTATTTTTGGTCTGGCTAATGGATATTGTTAGAAAATGCCTTCAAGGCACTTGTTACCAAGCCATCTGAAGTAAGTCTGAAGTTTTCCATACACTATTTTATGTATAATCAAAGTTTTGAAGATCGTAGCTTTCCTTATTAGGTATATGGCATTCACTCTTTCAGGATTGCAAGTTAATTGATGGTTTTAAATACATGCTGAGAAAAAGAATCATCTGATCAGGTACCTTGGCTGCAATTATCGCTTCAGTCACCATTTTTGTAATGCTTTTCTTCATCGGTTGTCGTTACCTTTGGAGGAGGCTAGCTGAGAAGAAACATGAAGCGGTACAAGAAGAAAGCGGTACTGATAGTCAATTTACGAAAACAAAATAGCAAAAGATTGAAACTTCAATGAGAAACAAAAAGATTTTGAAGCTATGACAGTAAGACATTAAAACAAGTATAAGTCTGAACGACTTTGTTGTTCATTAATGCAGGTGTAAGCGAGATCACATCCTTAAAGTCCTTGCAATTCAATTGGGATAATTTGCGTGCAGCCACAAACGATTTTTCTCAAGAAAACAAGCTTGGGGAAGGTGGATTCGGGAAGGTTTACAAGGTACTTAAGTGATTATAAATATTATAAATACTTACAGCTCACCCAAATTGAAATGGATGTTAAATGGGTGATATCTCAAAAGCTTAAATTATTAGGTGGATGGAGTTCATTTGTCAAGTGAAGTAGGACAAAATTTCAACACATTTCTTACGTGCAAGCTGAATTAAAAGAAATATGTGAAATTACACTATTTTGTCTCTCTAGCTATAAGAATGACTTGTGATCAACATTAATAGAATAATTAAATATAAAAAACCATGCCTTCATCTAATAACTTAAGCTTTCAAAATAGTTTACAGTAGTCCCGCCAAATCTCATATGGTATTAGAGCTAGAGGTCATGAATTCAAATCTTTTTAGCTCCCATTTGCCTCCCTACTTAAATTACGATGCTTAATACTAAGCAAAATGAGCGGACTAAGCATGAGGGGTTATAGAATAATTAAATATCAAATCATACATTTATCTAATAGCTTAAACTTTAAGAACAGTTGATATTGGTCCCACTAAATCTTACAATCATCTATTTATTATCATAAAAGGTATCCACAGCACTAATGGTGTAGAGGTTATGATAGCATAACGACATAGAAGAGCACCTAAATTTTTGGGGTCCTTATTGATTCATAATATAGCTTAAGGATAAGAATGAAGAGTTCGTGAGGTCTTGTTAGCTTTCACATATTATTTCAGGGTAGGCTTCCCAATGGACAAGAAATAGCTGTGAAGAGGCTATCCCAAAGCTCAAGGCAAGGTGTCCAAGAGTTTATGAACGAGATTTTGTTGGTGGCAAAGCTTCAACACCGGAATCTAGTGAGATTGCTTGGATTTTGCTTGGAAGGAGAGGAAAAGCTACTTGTATACGAGTTTGTGCCCAACAAAAGTCTCAACTACTTCTTGTTTGGTTAGTTCCACTTCACTAGCCTTATAGTCATCTTGTAGGTTAATGTACGATTTAGACGAATGAGCAAATTATCAAATCTCATTCACTAGATCAAATATAACATTTTGAATCTAACTCCTAGGCTTCCTAGATAATATTAGCTCTCATTCAAATATTTAAATCACTATGTAGACTCCGAGAAAAGCAAACAATTGGACTGGCCGAGACGTTACAGGATAATATTAGGCATTGCTCGAGGGATGCTTTATCTTCATGAGGATTCTCGGCTTCGAGTCATTCACCGTGATTTAAAAGCTAGCAATGTCTTGTTAGACAATGATATGAACCCAAAGATTTCGGATTTTGGCATGGCGAGAATTTTCGGAGTCGATCAAACTAAAGCAAGCACCGGAAGAATCGTAGGAACCTAGTAAGTTTCACGCTAATCAAAATTTCATGTTAGACGGCTTTTGGTTAAGAATTGAAAAGGGGTTTTGTATAGATGCAAAGCATCCCAACACGTATGTTTCTGGTGGCTGTTTTCAGTGGTTACATGTCCCCCGAATATGCGATGCACGGGCGGTTCTCTCAAAAGTCCGATGTTTACAGCTTTGGCGTTCTCCTCCTTGAGATCATTTGCAGCAAGAGGAATGACTACTTCTACCAATCTGATGGAGGAGAAGATCTCGCAAGCTATGTAAGTTTTTTATATGATTTTATTTGTTCTTTGCGGGTTTCAATCGACAATATTGTTCCACGATTCACTTGCATTCAATTGAGTTGCTCCAGGCTTGGAAACATTGGAGAGACAATATGCCTTTGGAAATATTGGACGCAGCATTGGGAGAATCTTATTCAAGAAACCAAGTTCTCAGATGCATACATATCAGCTTATTATGTGTTCAGGAAGATCCGGTTAATAGACCGACCATGGCGAACATCGTTCTCGCACTGAGCAGCCAAACTCTTACTCTGTCATTGCCACGAGAACCGGCCTTTTTCCTCCAAAGCAGGATAGGACCGCCAAGTACCATCATAGAAAATGACAAGGAACATGATCAATATACAAGTGGGTGCGAGCCTTCATCAGTTAATGAAGTGTCGATTACTGAAGTCGACCCTCGATGAAGCACGTGAACCTCATTTCATTTGCTTCTCAAGGATATTATGTGTATGTTGTGTACGGAAGAACTATTTGGTTTTACATGTACTATTTGATAAGTGCGCTTGGTGCACTTGTGCAATAATAAACAGGTAGAAATGTGGTGGTTTCCGTTTGGCTTTGTACTAAAGGAGCATGCAATTCCGAGTTAGGTTGACTCCTAATTTTAACTTTCAATTAATAGTCGTGAGATTTTGTGAGACTCGAGATATTGAGTATATGCTAATAGAAGAATACGTTATTTAATATTTAAGTTAGACTTTGGCTTAAGCCTAAGACATGGAAATTGCAAATTGGAAAGGCAAATAAGAGCTTCAAAGATTTGAACTCGGGATCTCCAACACCATGTGAAATTTTTGTGGACTTTTGACAACTGCTCTAAATGTGTAAATTGATAAATAAATATTTTAACAATCTTATCTTTGAATGACAATGTGGGAGGATGAAAAGAGCAAGGGACAATTTGGAAATAAACTTACAATGTCGATCCATGTTGTAATAGCCACCATCAAAACCAAACTTAATAGTTTCCACGACATGAGTACGTCTCATTTCTCATTTTGCAATCTTTAAGTTGACTTTAGGCCCCAATTTCGTAGCATTCCAAAGGCAGCTTATGTTCCAAGCAGGTAGTACGTCATAATCTGGATGCTCTCCGTTGCAAGCCGCGTGGCCATAACAGTCATAATTAAAGACGGTGTCATGGCTGTAGTAGTTATCCAGAATCTACCTTACCCATACGTCAAGCTCGGAGAAGTCTGCGTACACAGTAATAGCAATCATCAGCTTCAATTTGTTTTTAAGGCATGGCTCTCCCAATATGGCATGTCCAATATTAGCCCAACACCGGTAGCCACAATTCTCCCGAAAGCAGCCATGGTCTCTACCTTTGTTTCTCTCTACTAATACGTCTCCAAGTTCAGTGTTATTCAAATTAGTCAATAATTATAAGTAGTGGCAAAAAAACACCCCAAGTGCTAAAACTTGATACAAATGGACACTTAAGTACCAAAACTTACGAAAGTGACATTTTTATGAAAAATGAGATACTTGAGTGCCATATTCGGCGAACCCCACCGAAAATCTTATGTGGTAATTTTTTATTAATTTTTTCACTTACATGGCTCGTCGAAAGGCTGACTTAGCAAAACACACACAAAAACAACGTCGTTTTGATAAAATTCGAATTTTAATACAAAAATTAATTAAATTAAAATTAAACAGTTTAAAAGAGAGAGAGAGAGAGAGAGAGAGAGAGAGAGAGAGAGAGAGAGAGAGAGGAGGAGGAGGAGGGAGGCAGCCGATGGCTAAGGGCTCAGCCCTTGTTGTCACCACCTCCTCGTCATTGCCGGAAAGGTGGGGGAGGATTAGTCGAGGCCGTCGAGCCCTGACCGAGAGCCAGCAACCCCAACCGACCGGTGGCAAGGGCCTACGTGCCCTCGCCTAGATCTGAGGTGAGGGTCACAGCCCTCCCCTGATCTAGCGAGCCATCGGCTGCCTCCCTCCTCCTCCTCCTTTTTATTTTATTTGTTTTAAATTTAATAAAATTAATTTTTATATTAATTATTTATTACATCATCACCAAAACAATGCCGTTTTGACACTATTTAGCCACATCAACATGTAAAACAATGTCATTTTGCACTAAACTTACTGAAAAATTGCCACGTCAGTATTTTTACCGAATTTTCTCACTAATAGGACTTAACCGATCCATTTTGCTCCGATTTTGGCACTTAAATGTCACTTTCGTAAATTTTGGCATTTAAATGTCCATTTGTGCTAAGTTTTGGCACTCCTGGTGTCCTTGTGTCTATAAGTTGTACAGAGATGTCCAAGTAATTCTAGAATACTAGGCTTGTATACGACATGAGTTCTATCCTCTAATTTTCTATCCTCTAATTTATGTTTGTTTTTCTCACCTAATAATTACTGTTCATCCGCTAAAAGAAGTCATAAAAACTATCTCGTTGTACAACATTTTCTCATGATAACACATTTGTCCACTCTTTCTCCAACTCTTTTGCCCATTGGTGCATACTCCGCGATGATGCTTGTTTTTATTTCACACTGACCACCAAAATAATAAACTTGGAAACACACCATCACAATTGTTGTAGTTTTCGTACGGTACTCACTTGAGTCCATAATTTTTTTTACTACTTAAATATCATAACTTCTAAAAAATATTTACTTGAGTGCCATAACATGCAATCGATCACTTAAGTGCAAAAAAATTTGACGTTCACTCAAATGGCGAAAATCCGATGTGGCAATAACAATTGTGATGAATTTTTTAAGAAGTTATGGCATTTAAGTAATCGATTGACAAATTATGTGATACCCGAGTGGTAAAAACAAAAATTATAATACTCAAGTGAACGTTGTACAATAGTTATAACACTTAAGTAATTACCGTACAAAAATTGTGCCACTTATATTATCATTTTGTGCAAGAACATCATATGGATACTGAGTAAGGGTGATCAGGTCCAAGGTGGGAAAGGTCTAGACCTGGACCCTATACCCGACCCTGTTATAACCGGTTCCCATTTTTTGGACTTAGTACCCGACCCTATTTGTATTGGACCTTGTACCTGACCCACCTTGTTTTTCCAATCCGTTCCAGGGTCAACCCTGTTTATATTGGAACCTGTTTTGCATAATAATTTCTGTACAGCAACCTCACAACCCGTTTTGCATTAAAACTGTGAGGACTAGCGATCAAAAACACTGTCAATCGAAATGCTAATGACTCTCATTCTTATCCAAAAGTTCCTACGTATCACCGTGCATGTTTTCAAACTAGCAGATCAATCGATTTCAAAGAAAATAGAACTGATGCTAAATTATATATACTTATAGCCCGACACGGGCCAAACATTGAGAATATTAGCTTGCATTATCTTTTGCAACATTTAGTTAGCTCTTAGCTAGTGTTGGGTACAAACCATGAGAAAGAAAAGAGAGTAGCTACCTTTATATATGCATAAGCCGAGAAATGGGCAAACAACTTCAATATTTCTCTGCCAATAGGCAATGTTCTGTACAAACTCAATTTAGATATATCTAATTATGTAGCTGTCAGGTATCAATCTCATATGGAACTGTTAAACCCAAAAGGGGAAGGGGAAAAAAGGATCAAACTTCAAATTTGTGAAGAAAATTTCGGCCATCTAACCTAGGGAGGAAATGAACTGCAAATCCTTTCTCTATGATCTATAGCAGAAGACACTTGTAATCACCAAACAGATGGAACGATACTACTAGGACTCATAGAATTGATGTAGGCAGAGTCTCCCATATATCGAACACATTCTCCTTGCTATGTAATGCAAAGAGCCAATCTCTGCCAATCAAAAAATTACAAATGGAATCTCCATAACTTCTTCGAAGCCTCGAAGTCAGAACCCAGTCAAGACCGCTGAAAACCGAAATGCAGTCACTCAAGGACGAAAATAACTGCCCATCATGCAATGCCAATTTATAGAAAACCAAATCCGAGACAGAACAACAAGAATTCAACAAAGAAAAAGAAAAATTGAAAGTTGGAGAAAAGGGGAGACCTTTCTTGACCAGCGGTGTCCCAAATCTGAGTGTTGACGACCTTGCTATCAACAGTGAGATGGCGAACTCGACGCCAATGGTGGACTTGGAGTCGAGCTTACAGATGAGGAAGCCGATGATGGATGAAATAGAGCGACGAGAAGCTAGCGATGGCGCGACCGTGAGCCGGCCGATGATGGATGGAAGCAAGCAAGGAAGACACATGAATGATGAAAGAAAACGCTGATTTCAGACTCTGCCTAGTCCTCCTCAATCCAAGGCGAGCTCAAAGAAGAGGTCTTTTACTCGAAGCAGATGAAAGATGAAGGAAAACACTGAAGTCTGCGAGGAGTGCGAGAGACGGAGAGAGAGGTAAAGAAAGAAATAGGGGAACAAATTAGGGTTTTGATTTTGGACTCTTGGGTTGGGCTTACAAACTGGTTCTCAAACCAGTTCCCAAACCGGTCCAATCAATCCGGTTCCCAAGTGGGTAATCTCTCGGAACCAGTTCCCGAACCAATTCAAACCGGTTCTGAATTTTGGGAATTGATTCCCGAATCGGTTTCAACAGGAACTGGTTCCCAACCTTGTTTTCCAGGTGGGCCAGTCCAGGAACCGGGTTTACCCAGTCTGGTTGCATACCCCTAATACTAAGTAAACCTTTGACGCCCTTGAAGATGCTTTTGCTCGAGGTGAAAAGTAGTTTTGTAATTTAAACTAGCATAAGGTTCTTTCTTGTTGTTCCTTTTTTTCTTTTTCAGGAGGCACAAATATGAAGACTTGATTATTCGGGGGCTCCTGAAATACTTAGAAAGGCCCAGGAACCAATTAAGTTTGGAGGTGAGCGTGGTACAATTTATTGTAATTTTCGACGTTAAATCAAACCATGTCACGTAAATATGGTTTGAAGAAAAATAATATCAAACTAAACTGTACTATAGTTAAGAGCCAAACCCAACAATTTTTCCATTTTAATTCAGTTTGAAATCCAACCAAATTCTGACCAGAAAATAAAAAATCCCATCAAACTGGTTTTTCTTCTTTCATTTTTTTCTCCTCATCTTTTTTGAAATTTCATGAGATTAAACTCACTAAACTAGCCTTTTAAGGAGCATTAATTTCACGAGAGAAACCAAAGTCTACACTCACAACGTTCAGAACTTCAAACAAAATTAGAATGACACCTATTTCAAATTTAAAAGAGTGGGCGATTTAATGCATAACCTGTAAAGATCTAAACGCTAGCTCAAGAGGCGCTACGAGAAAATAATTTAAGGCAACAAAATCTTTTTTGTGACAAAAAAAAAAAAAGACTTTTGGCGCCTTAGATTACCCAAAAACAACAAAGAAAGATTTTGTCGCCTTATGATGAACAAAATGCGACAGATCGTTTATTTGGTCGCCTTAGGGAGAACCGGTCATACCCTAAGCAACAAAAACGAAGTTTGGTCGCCTTAAGTATTACTTAAGCAACAAAATTAGGACTTTATAGCCATTAATTCAATCAAAGATGGAACTTTTTTAACCGAAGATGACAAAAAAGAATTTTTCTCACTTTGGTTAGGACTAAGGCAACAAAAGTTTAGTCATAAGTAATGACTTAAGGTGAGAAAGATCGGCTTTTGTTGCCTTTGATTAGTTATAAGAATTTTTCTCACTTTCGGTATACTCCAAGACAAAGCAACGATTTTGTCGCCTAAGGAATACTACTAATTCTACCGCCTTTGGTTGGATTGGTGATAAAGACTTTCTTTGAACATGGCAAAAAACGATGTCAAATTTTAATATGTAGTTGTTATGTACAAGAACTGCTAAGTTATATATGAAAGTTGCTACTCTGGATGTTTAAGATTAAATTTATTACATATATAACAAGTGAGTTATTGTTTAAAGCATTTAATTCCACAAATGCATAGTATTAAGGGTATTATAGTCTTCTAATTAATATCCTAAAAGAGCCCTTGCTTCTAGATTAATGTTGATGCCTGAATTTTCATATGTTAACATCTAAATTTTGGCGATCAGATCATTCATTTATTGCATAGAAAATTAGAGATTAATTTTTAATCCATAAACAAAAAAAAAAAAATGGAATCAAATTATATAGCATATAATTTTGAGAGTATTTATTATTCAAGTTATATTTTTCAAATGATTGCATTAGCATTTATAAATTTATTTTAAATTCAATAAATTGAGCCCGCAAAAGGAGGGAAAATTCAGCTAAGTCTAGGGGAGTTAGTGGTCGAAATTCATAGGCTTGAAGGGCTTTCATTGGCCTAATATGAACTTAATTCAGCTCATTGAGAGTTTAATTAGGAACAAGCCTTAGGTTATAAGAGCTTATCACATTAGAGAAGGCTTAAGTTAAGCCCATGATATTAAGTTAACCTAGGTTTGCATTATAACTAGAGCAGTATGGCTCACAAATTAGAGGTTGGTAAGTCAAAGTTGTTGACACCTAAATTTTGCCATTTTTAATTAGGACTTAATCACATAGAAAATTAGAAATTAATCTCTAAAAAAAAAAAGTAAAATGTAAAGTAAATAATTTTCATTAAAATGCATCGCGTTTTCATTAAATTGTATTGGATATAGACAATAGGAACATTTGCATTACTACTATTAAAAATGGAGCCGGGCTAGGCTAGGGCTTGCCTTAGCCCGGCCCCTCCTCGTTTTCTCTTTTCTCCCCACCTAGGCCGACCCAATCCACATCTTCTTTTCCTTTTTCCCGGGCCCAGCCCTCTCCTCTTCTCCTCTCCTTCTCCCCACTTTGTCTGTTGCCTTGATGACAAATAAGGAAGCAAGGACAGAGGACATGCTATCGAATAGTGGCAGAGGAAACACGGCATGCGTCGAACTAGAGTTGGTAGTCGAGGCAGACTGATAGCAACAACTGGCATCGCATGCACACCAAACGGCTTAAAAGGTGAGGGGAGGGCTCGCTTGGAGAGGGGAGGAGAGACACAGAGGGAGGCTTAGGTTCTAGAGACCAAAATCTGGGAGGGAGAGCTCGAGAGAAAGCTAGCTGGAGAAAGTGAGCCAAAGAAAGAGTAAGCTAGAGAGAAAAGGTTCCAGAGGAAGTGAGTGAACAAGAGGGTGAGGGTGAGCTCGAAAAAAAAAAAAAAAAAAAAAACTAGTCTTCTTCTTCCTTTTCTTCCTTGGGGTTGGACAAAACAAGGCGGAGGGACCAAGAAGGCTGAAAACTAAGAGCGAAAGAGTCCAGGTGAGAGGGAGAGCTTCCGCTGACGTTTCAGTTGCACCCGAGCCCCGCTGACAACCTCTTCTGGTTGACGCTATCATGTCGAATTAGGTAAGTCTCTTTGTGCGTGCTCCGCTTCGGGCAAGCCAAGCTGGAGTTTGCAGCCGTTCGATTCACACAAACTCTGGCCCCGCCGATGCCTCGTTAACATTGCCATGCATTATAGTATGCTTGTTGTGAGTTCTAGTATGCCTGTCAAGAGTCTCAGCCTGGGCTTGAGTCGTGGACGAGTTGAAAGTCCCTTATTTGTCTAGTGTACACCAACCATCCGATGAATTGCTCCATTGGAGAGCCAAACTTAAGTCTCCAAACCAAAACCCTGATTTTTGATATCTGTATAACCTTTTGCCTTGACACCGCTATTGGTGTTTTTTCTTGATTTTTGGTGGCATATCTCGTGTCGCTTGAGTCAGCCATTGCGGGCTTGCTTCTCACCGAAGTAGATCTGACGACACTAGAAACCGCCGGCCAACTAGTGGCCGGTGGTGACTAGCATCGGTCGTACTGAAAAACCGGCGCCAGATGTGGCTTGGCGGCCCCCCAAGCGTCAGTGAGGGTTCGTCGTGGTGTTGGCTTTGGTTTAGTGAAGATGGTGCAGAATGAGGAAGAAGTTTTGGGCAAGGAGGAGGCGTAAAAGAGAAGAAGACCTGAAGAGAAAAAAGCAAAGAAAAAAAAAAAAAAAAAAGAAAAATTAATAATATTTTTTTAAAAGACAAGAAAATATTCAAAAAACTAGTTTATAATTGATCGGGTGTGATAGAGGACAAGCGGCTTCACGATCGTTCATCTCTATTCATCCCTAAGAGGTCATCCGTGAATAAGGGCACGTTTGGTAATGATTCCGTTATGGGGAACGAGAATCGATTAGAAATGATTATTTTTTATTCTGTTACCGAGAACAATTTCTAAGCATTTTAAGTAATTTGATAACTATCCAAAATTTCTGATTCTAGAATAGAATTACATTTGATACCATGCTCATTAATTCTATTCCATATCAATTTCTTTTAATTTTTAAATGATTTTTTTCCTTTTTTTCTTTTCTTTTTTCCTTTTTTCCTTTTCTTTTTTTCTTTTTTTTTTTTTTTTTTTTCCTTTTTCTCATATTCTTCTTCTTCTTCTTGTGGCCGATCACCGGACTGTCGACCGGTCAAACGAGGGCGGTGACCGGTCAAATGAGGGCCAATGACCTCACTGGCGTGTCGCCGGCCCTCGGCGAGGCCGATCCTCATCGGCCGAGCCTTGCCGGTGGCCAGAGCCAGCCTCACTAGGGTTGGGTGATGCCTGCCTAGCCATCAGGGGGGCTCACCCAACCCCGCCAAGGCTCGGTCTCGCCTAGCCCTACCGAGCTCGCTTGACCTCACCTTGGCCTAGCAAGCTCACCAGACCGGTTGTCGGCGACCAGCGGACGGCGGCGGCGAGATGGCGGTCAATGAAAAAGAAGAAAAAAAGTGGAAAAAGAAGAGTTGGTTTTGATTTTTAGATTTGTTCTCGGAACAAAAATCAACTTTTTTTTTATTCTTGATTCAATTCCAAATCTACTTCTAGGAACAAAAAAAAAAAGAAATTTGTTCCCGGGAATGAAAATTTTACCAAACGCGATTCTGTTCCCAAACTTCTCCCGGGAATAAAGAATCAGGATCAGTCACTATTGGGATGGTTACCAAACAAGGCCTAAGAGATCTAGAGTTGGGGCCCGATTAGGTTCAATCAATTTAGGGTTGTTTGTTATACTTGGGCTTGAAAGGTTATTTTGGGGACATTTAGGCTTCACTTAGTTTAGGCCAAAATAGAGAATGGAGAGGGCTTCTTTAAAAAAAAAAAAAAAAAAAAAAAAAAAACTATCGTGGGCCTTTTCAGTTAATTCTGAGTGGGCCTTAGATGTGGCCCGTTTTTAGCCCAACCTGGACCGATAAGGTCCAACCCGGTTTGGTCGAACCCGGTCAAGAGACCCGGTCCGAGTTCTCCTTTATAATATTAAATTTTGTTAAAAAATTGTTAATTAAGAACAAAAAAATTACAAAATTTTAAAAAAGATTAAAAATACTTAAAAATTCCAAATTTTCAAAAAATTTAAAAAATTTTAGAAATTTATAAAAATAGTAAAAAAATCAAAAAATAAAAATATTTTTTTAGAAATTTCAAAAAATCCTTGCTGGAAATCATACTCAAAATTAAACAAGCCTCTAGGGCTCTACCATAGGGTTCTTATTATCTTTAAAAATGAATGCCCTTGATTGTGCACTTTTATTATGTCAATTGTGGCCTTCATTTGGCTTAGTTAGAGATGTCATGCTCCCTATTTGATAATGTTAAATATTTACCCTCCCATGCAATATATGATATACTCCTATATCTCACTTGGTTTCTAGCTAAACCCAATAGGCTAGTGGCGAGTCCTTTTTAGGAAATTTTCATACCATCAATTTAAACACTCAATGTAGCACGAGGTATAGGCTTGGAAGAACTCATGTCTAAATCATGGGCCGTAGGTCCGTCTTTTAGGCAATATCCCTAAACCTATACTTTCGTCCTTACCAAGGTGTTGGTCACGACAATAATTCAGAGCATACATAGAAAAACACATCAAAAGAAGAAAGAAGAACAGCTAAGCTCCCTTCTTTTGAGTCTTCACCCAAGTTGCTACTGTTATTGACCACAACTGTTGCTGCACTTGACATCTCCGACATTGATCTAGTCGCTGCATTTTCATCGCCATAGTTGTCCAAACAAGTTCGTTGCTTCTTGGCCAAGACATGCTGGTTGCAACTTGTAGCCCAGGCTAGCCACATTGCCGCAACCAACAAAGAGCTTGCACTTGCCGATCCGATTCTCTCTAATCAAGTTGTTGTTGCATTGTGATCATCTAGCCTCCAACCTCACTGAGATCCTGAATTCAAGTCCTTGGCATTCCATTCTTTCTTTCTCGGCTTAATCTCAGAGGAGATATTCACGCAAGTGCCCAAAATCCCGAAAAAAGCGAAACATTGCAACATTGCTCTATTCTCGATTGCTCTCCCGCGGTATTCTTCCACTTGAGTGATTCAGCTAAGTTCCTTGGCAATCATTAAGGAGTCCAGGTGTTCATTAATTGCACTAGTAGATCTACGTGGTCTTCTGCTCAACGTTTTACAATTAAGCATTCCAGATCCCCATACCAATAGACCTAGCAAATTTTCTGCAACCCCAGTGTCTTGTCCGAACTTGCTGTTATCCATATCTATTGCCCAACATGTCCTCAATATCCTTAACATCCTGTAGCTTTCGGTTGCAACTTCCAGTGAGTAGCTCCAGATGGTTCTCACCGTTTCATGCCCTGTCAACGATTATAATTTTCCCAATTCTCTTTGCAAGTTTCCTAGTGCTCGAGAAAATCTGACGTTGCTACTAATCCCGAATCATGCCCAGCACTGCTCTCAAACCGAGCCATCCCTTGAAGTTTCTATTTTGTAGGTTCATTGGCCATGCTGCTGCTCCCCACTGCCGCTCAC
The DNA here is from genome assembly GCA_014182555.1 of Eucalyptus erythrocorys. NCBI lineage: Eukaryota > Viridiplantae > Streptophyta > Magnoliopsida > Myrtales > Myrtaceae > Eucalyptus > Eucalyptus erythrocorys. The sequence goes on along the minus strand of CM024601.1, from coordinate 46,776,202 downwards.
AGTTCACCGTCATGGAGCTAGCTACGATCCTAGTCCGATTGCATTTGATTCAAATTTGAAAAGTACTTTCCAAATTAGGTAAGATCCTTATCTTCATTTGATTTGAAATATTTACTTTCCTATTTTGTTTGCTTGATTGATATATTTTGTTAATTTTTTTGTAAGATAAGGTATATACACAAAATCCTAAGAAATCACTCCAAATTTCCTAACTTAGCAACATGCTCGAACATCTGTTCAATCTTTAACTACGAAATATGATATATGATGGCACGAAAAATCTTCTTTCCTATCAATAACCATTTGAATATGATTGTTAATTTACTTATTTCAAATTTAACAAATAACCTTCCATCAATATCCGATTATTGGTTTATTTCTTTATCAAATTTAAAAATAGATAATATAGGTTTGTGGATTGCATTATCTAACTAAATATTTATCCATTGTTTGATTATTTTCCTTAAAAAGAAAACCCAAAAAATATTGGAATTGGATTTGATTCTTGCTAAAATACTACTTATTTTAGACTAGATTACATGTTTAAATTCGGCAATTTCTTTATTCCGAATGTTTAAATAAAAGTCCAAAAAATATTGCTTTAGAATGAATTAGGTTTCCTTTCTTAGAATGATGGCATGTTTAAATATTAGGCATTTTAATTCAGAATTTTAATTAAATGAAAAAACCAAAAAAAAAAATCATTTGTCTATCACGTAGGATTAGTTTGTATGTCACATGTCACTTGGTATAAATATATTATTGTACGTCATTACGCATTGCACGAACATTACGTCTTATTAAATAAGTGAAAATCCCAAAAATTGAGTGACTATTTGTTAATTAAAAATCATATATAGGGTTGTCGACGTGATTTTTAAGTTAATATTACAAATACATTCATTGCTATGAGTTAAGTCCTGCAATTTATTTAACTATTATATTAGATGTTAAATTGGTGATGTGTGCACCCGCATAATCACCCTCACATGTTATGAAGTAATAAAATGAATCCAAGCTGCCCGCCAAATATTTTTTCATCAAAATAATAGTACTGAATGGGCATTAGAGAAACATACTGTAACCAAATCCCTATATCCAAAATTTCTAATTCGTAGGAATAAAGTATTTCTCCCAATACTTTATTTGGATTTCCAATCAACCCATCATAAACTAATTAGTGGCGGCTCTTGAATGAAAATGGTTTGTATGTTAAAAACTTAAACTTGATATTGGATTGGGAGAGTCCAAGTTAGGCTTAGGCTTAATAATTCATTAGTTGAACCGTCAAGTGATGCACCTACAGAGAGTTAGGTTGCGACGGGTAGGCGACTCCACTAGGGACTTGAATATACTTAGTGGACAAGCCATTTTCTTTATTAAAAAAATGTTTTTGTTTGGCAGCGATGACTCAAGTACGTCCCTCACATTTAAGGTGTTAAATGGTCTTACAAAATGGGAGGTATAAAAGGAAGTGTTTGCTAACCTTCATATTGCAAGGAAGCCTAGAAATATATAGTTTACTTTAATGTATGAAGCGTTGTTTGATATAAACTATTGTGCACGTTCTACATTTACACTAAACTACACATAACCTGCGTCAAACCTGGGTGCACAAGTTTATTAGGATGGTATTGAGACCGTGGACACTCCGACTAAACTTCATAGTACGAATTGCCCTTCTGGTGTCCAGAAATTCTTTATAGTAAGGTTACCACCCCGATCTGCAACTACATGATGTGGGTCGACTCTTTGATAAAGGCAGAGTCATGGGAACTCCCACAAAATTGCAACCACGTCAGTTCAGTCTAGTTATCCTATGGCTTCATTTGCTAAGCCTATCTAGAGTATAAATCGAGCCTCACGTCTCATGTGCATATCTATGTGGTTGCCATGTTCCATTGGGTGAAGTCTGAACCTTTGCCTTGCAATTTACTTACTTTCCGTATTTTTGGTCTGTCCATTGTATAGGTTGGTCGTGAGTCTTGGTCTTCCAACAATAGGAGAAGTCAACATTTGAATCATCATTGCTCCTAAGGACGAGCTGAGCATATGGTGAAGTAGACTCAATCCGACTAGCCATGTTTTTTATGAAGTCCAAGATAGGGCAGCTACTCCCTCTGCTAGAAGTGAAAGTCCATTCTAGAAGTCCAAGTGAAAGTTTATAAGTGTCGAACAAGATAAGGTCAAGAAAATTTTGAAAAGCAATTGTGGGACTCACCTATTCTCATTGTTGAGCAAAAGTTTTGAAAATGCCTCCCCGATTTAAAGGAGTAGGATATCCTTGCTAGCTTTCTTTGGTTTCGTAGTTTTTCCTCACTATAGGAATGCTTGTAATCCAACAATTGCATGGCTAGTTCAACAAGTTTGCATGAGAAAGGACTTTATCAACACCATTTTAGATGAAACTTTTATTTCTCTTACTAAATATGAGCAAAATGCTGACAAAACACTCCATGCCTCTAGAGCCTTTACAAATTTGGTTTCTTTCTCACATATAAGGGTGTGGCGATCTTTGATAATACTTGAGGTTAATGACTCCTATCACCCCATTTTGAGGTATAAAGATAACCAAATGAATGCGCCTGAGGTTAATGACTCCAATCACCCCATTTTGAGGTATAAAGATAACCAAATGAATGCGCCTAATTATCACTATTCCGAATAGTTAGCTTTTATGGAAAATTAGAGTCTTATGACATGCTACTTGGTTCCAAGTCCCAAAGGCGTGATTCATTTGCAATGGTTTCATGCCGGTTCCTCTATTAGGCTTCATCAGTGCTACTAAGTATTATCCCCTCTTAGTGGCCCGTCATTATCAAGTTTTGCAAGAGCTCCCTTCACATCTCCAACTGGAATTGATCCAAGTTGATTTCACTAATGAAAATGGGGACCATGAGTAATCCTTTGGCCTAATCAAGGCAATGTGGGGTATGTGCCAACCAAGGAAGGTAGTGTCGCCCAAAAAGGAGTTGAAGTGTAAGCAAAAGATTTACCATGCATGAAAGGAGTACATCCAATTGCATAAGATCCGATAGAAGTTGCTCCCGAAGATTCCCAAGTGTTTGTCCAGTCCAGGAGTCATCGCCTCAAGAGGAAGGCTGAAGAAATGGAAGGGCATGCCACCAAGTTAGCTCGAGCTTATGAGCAGTTACGAAAGAGTGTCGCTCTCGTTTGTATATATATCAAGCCAAATAAAAGGCTTGAATCTATCTTTTAACCTTCATTTCTAGATTTATTTGTTTAGGAGTTGAGTCATTTATTTTCCAACATTCTTGTGTAGGGGTTTGCAAGCTTTTGCTTTCATAGTTATTATCCAAGGGTTCAATTTAAAAGGGTCATTTTTTGTTCATGAATAAATTGAAGCAGTTAGACCTTTGTCATGGATTTGCGTTGTCTTATATCTGATGCTTATGTGCACTCATTTCTTTCAAATCATGTGATAATGGATCGATCTCATTCACCCGTCCATACAAGGTTGAGAGCAAGAATGGCCAATCAAACTGAATTATGTGAGTGTTTTGTAAAAATAGAGGACCAAATGAAATAATTCATTCTTTCAATGCAAGAGGTGACAATTGAAATTAAAGGCATCTTAAGCAGGCCCTACTCAAGTGCCTGCACCACCTATCATGGCGTCTAAGCTGAAAGATGATAAGGGCCTTGCCACCGAATCCAATGATGACATGCCTGCATTAGAAGATGACCCTGTCATTGTTGTGGAAGGGAGGACCAAATCTGATAGTGTGCCCAAAACTAAGCATGACAAATGCCTTGAGAAGCTTGAGGAGCAGTTGAAACAATTGCAAGGTCTCCAAGATACTATTCCAACAAATCTTTCCATCTATTTTAAGATCGAAGTGCCAAAGAAATTCAAAATGCCTATCTTTGAGAAGTACAACAGCACAACTTACCCGAAGGCTCACTTGCAAATGTATTTATTGCACTTGACTCAATATGTACAAAATGCACAATTGATGATCCAACCATTCTAGGCTAGTCTTACCAACCCCGCCTTGAGATAGTACATTATGAAGAGCATAAACCTTCTCGAGACTTGGGATGTTGTTCATAAAATTCTAAACGCAAGTGCACATGTCGAACAAGTAATATAATAATGAGAAAAAGTATCGTTCCACGGAGATCGATGATTAATAAACCAATTAAATACTAAAATAAACTAATTCTAAAATTTATCTAACAGATTAAAATATAATTGAGAATAAATTAAAAACGAAAATTGTAGACTAAGTGCAGTAAATCGATCATAGAGATAAATGGTTAATAGCATCCGATTTCACCATAACCATTAGATATAGGATTTAAGTAGGTTAGTGAATACAAGAACAATATCAAACATGTTTGATATTGTTCTTGTATTCACAACAATCTGAAATTCTATCTCTGGTTATGGTGAAACCTATGCTTATAATCCACTATATCTCTATGTGAATTAAAATAAATGTGAGTGCATTAAAAACTATGAATATTTCCGGCTTACAATGAGTCTTTTGGATCACCTTCTCACCGAAAGTTACACAAATAACGCGGTATATTTCTATCCACGTTTAATCCATGGTTATATATTATAATGAGCAATTGCATATTATCACTTCTCAGTCTCAAACATGCATATCAGATCATCTAAGTGGTGGCCAGTCACTTAAAAGTATTATGCACAATAATATATAACTCACATGAATGAAATCAATTGTAAAACATGAAAATCATGAAATTCACATCATCATGGTTAAGCTACACCGTAGCCCTAACAAAAGAAAATTAGAACATGGTAGAATAAGAAATATAACTATAAATCAAACCCAGCATCTTGAATCAAAGAACAAGAATTTTGTCACCACTTTAGTCTTCTCTTCAAAATACTTGAAAAACTCTCAGAAGAATGAAGAAACGATCTAACCCCAAAAACCTAGCTTCTCTCCCTCTTCTTCTATTTATAGGATATATCCAAAATATCTATCTCCCAATGATTGCAAATAATATTATGGAACAAAATCAAGAATTTCCTGATTTGATATCCATCTTCCACTGCTTTTTTTATTTAAATTCCTGATATTTACCATTCTTTCTTTATCTTCTCCATATCTCATTATTTTGCATAAACAAGGAAAATTCAAATAATTAGAAGGAAATCCAAATATTTTCTCATAGATAATGCGTTAATTGTTGCCTAAAATAGGTAAAATAACTCTATTTTTATAGAGTTATCAAACCCCCAAACTTAACAGTTTGCTAGTCCTCAAGCAAAATCAAGACATAATACATACTCAACCTAACAACCTTCTCCATGACATCTTTTCATAATTGCTCAAATTCACAATTCAAAGAAAAACACAAATTTCATCCAAATATTGAAATTGATTTATAAGTTAATACCGATTCTAACTATGTGATCCAAGTGTGTGTGTGTGTGTGTGTGTATCTTTTTCGAATTATATGCAATCTAGATAAATTCACATTAACATGTAACCTCTCAAAAATTCTCAGTAATTATGACCAAATCTCATAAGTTTGCTTTTCATTCCTCTCTCCACTAATGTAAGCTAATCATCCAACCAAAAATCAATAGGACTTTTCTCGGGTTGTAATGTAAGGCTGAGCTAAAGGTGAGATAACGGTAATTTTAAGCTCAAATCACCCATCAACACGTTGATTTCTAGGATCTAATTAGAGCCAATGTCACTATCCAATTTCACTCCTTCAAGATAATTTTTCTGCCACCATATATCACCATTCCTTTTTTTTTTCCTTCTTCTTTTTTTTTTCTTTCTCTTTTTTTTTTCTTTGAATTGCTTTATGGTGGAGTTTCTCCCAAAGTCCTTCCTAATATAACATGAAAATTTCCAACCCATTGAGTATCCAAAAGGCTCACTCAATTGAAAGTTGGATAGGAAACCATCAAAGCAATTTTTTTTATACACCCCAAACAACCATAGCAATCACTTTTTTTTTTTTTTACTCCATCATTCCTCCCAAATTTCTATCAAGCTCAAAAAAAAATTTTATCCCAAAAGAAAATCAACGTGTTCATAGGGCATGTGACAAAGATATAATTTGATAATGGCTAGGCTAAATATATATGGGTGCCAATGAAAAATTGGGTGATAATAATTAAGGCTCAACGGGGTGACTAGGGATAAATAAACAGGGTTAGCTTGAAAGGCTCAATCGATCCAAAAATTACCTAAATCATTTTCTCAGTTAGATTTAGCTTAGGATTTCCCTCAAGAGAAAATCAAACAAATTCTAAGATTTTGGTGAAATTTAAGAAAATCACATACTTCACATGAATGTTCTCTAAATTTACACACAATTCAAAAATTAAGGACTTTTAATGCTCAGTAAGTGGATCAACATAATCAAAATTAAGATTAACTCACACATCAATTGCAAGTTTAAATAAAATTTAAATTTTCCTAAGAATTGTAAAAATTCACAACTAGGAAAGCAATCATGATAAAAAATAGAGTTAGCCAAAATTTTTATCTCCCCCCCAAACTTGAATGAAGCAGTGTCCTCAATGCGAAAAATAGAATAGGAAGAAGAAAACTCCCCGGGTTGTAGGAGAAGTTCATAGATGACCTTGATGATTAAACTCTTAAAAGGTGCTCCCTAAAAAGTTAACCTGAATAAAACAGAGAAAATTAATCTTTTTTTTTTTTTTGCAAAACATAAACTTAACAATAAATAAATAAAAACAACAAAATTAAAATGCTTGAGTTGCCTCTAAAGAAATGCTTGCTTTATAGTTTTCAGCCAAACTATCTCAGATGCCGCTATACTGGAGAATGAAGTTCAATGGTGGTCTTTTGCTTGTTGTAACCACCTTCAAAGTAGGGCTTCAAACGTTGACCGTTCACTTTGAATGTACCCTCAGTGTCATGCGCAACTTTATAGGCCCAAAGTGCATCATCAAGTTTTATTGACCAATCTTTCCTAGAGGCATTCACTGTTTTTTCTAAAATTCTCTTGATTTCCCTATTTGAAATCTCTACTTGACCACTAGTCTTAGGATGATAAGGGGTTGCAACCTTATGTATGACTCCATACTTACTCAAAAGTGTTTCAAATTGTTTGTTGTAAAAATGTGTCCCCCTGTCACTTATGATTGCCTTAGGAGTGCCGAATCGGGTAAAAATATTTTTCTTCAAAAATTTGATCACAACCTTAGCATTATTTGTTGGTAATACTACAGCTTCTACCCATTTAGACACATACTCCACAGCCACTAAAATGTATAAATTTCCATAAGGAGGTGTAAAGGGTCCCATGAAATCAATACCCCAAACATCAAATAATTCACACAATAATGTTGTTTAAAGGCATCTCATTTTTTCTTGAAATATTTCCAGTTCTCTGACATCTATCACATGAAGCTACATAGGAGTATGCATCTTTAAAAAGTGTTGGCCAATAAAATCCAGATTGCAAAATCTTAGCTGCAGTTTTGGTGGCACCAAAATAGCCACCTGTCTCTCCATCATGACAATAATGTAAAATGTTTGCCTTCTCTTCGTCTGGAACACATCTCCTTATGACCTGATATGCACATACTTTAAACAAGAAAGTTTCTTCCCAAAAATAATTTTTAACATCATAAAAGAATTTTTTTTCTTCTGTTGATATGATAATTCAGGAGGAAGAACATTACTTACCAAATAATTTACAAAGTCTGCATACTAGGGAATTTTTGTGGACTTTATGGAAAATATTTTTCATCGTGGGAACTCTTCCAAAATTGGTCTTACCTCTTCCTTTGAATTTGGAATTCTTGATAAGTGGTCTGCAATTAGATTTTCAGTCCCCTTCTTATCTTTGATTTCTAAATCAAATTCTTGCAAAGATAGAAATCCACCCGATCAACCTGGGTTTTGATTCTTTCTTTTCTAGCGTATACTTAAGAGCGAGTGGTCGAATAAACTATAACTTTTGAGCCAATTAAATAAGAACGAAATTTATCAAAAGCAAATACTACCGCCAAAAGTTTCTTTTCTGTTGTTGAATAATTCAATTGTGCACTTGACAAGGTTCGACTGGCATAGTATATGGTTTGGAAAATTTTATTCTTCCTTTATCCGAAAACAGCTCTTACCGCATAATTGCTAGCATCACACATCAGCTCAAAAGGTAAATCCCAATTTGGTGCCGCCATAATTGGTGCTGATATTAACTTCTCCTTTAAAGTGTTAAAAGCCTACATGCATTCAACAGAAAAATTAAAAGGAGCGTCTTTTTCCAAAAGATTAGAAAAAGATTTAGCAATTTTTTAAAAATCTTTTATAAATCGCCTATAAAATCCTGCATGCCCCAAAAATCCTCTGACAAGTTTCACAGATGTTGGCGGAGGCAATTTTGCAATGACCTCCACTTTGGCTCGATCAACTTCTATTCCGTTTTGAGAAATTTTATGTCCGAGCACTATTCCTTCTTGCACCATAAAGTGACACTTCTCCCAATTCAAAACAAGGTTAGTCTCCTCACATCTTTGTAAGACCAAAGCCAAATTATTTAAACAAGAATCAAATGATAAGCCAAAAACGGAAAAATCATACATGAAAATCTCAATATATTTTTCAACCATATCAGAAAAAATAGCCATCATGCATTTTTGAAAAGTAACTTATGCATTACAAAGACCAAAGGGCATTCTTCTAAAAGCAAAAGTACCATAGGGACAAGTGAAAGTAGTTTTCTCTTGATCTTCTGGTGTAATAGGAATCTGATTATACCCTGAATATCCATCAAGAAAGTAATAAAACTCATGTCCTACAAGTCTTTCTAAGATTTGATCAATAAATGGTAAAGGAAAGTGATCTTTTCTAGTGGCATCATTCAATTTTCTGTAATCCATACACATACGCCACCCAGTAACTGTTCTAGTTGGAATCAATTCATTGTTGTCGTTTTTCTAAACAGTCATATCACATTTCTTTGGCACAACTTGTACAGGACTTACCCAAGAACTATCAGAGATAGGATAGATGATACCTGCATCAAGTAGCTTAATTACCTCAGCTTTTACTACTTCTTGCATCTTCGGGTTCAAACGCCTCTGAGGTTGGATAACGGGTTTATATTGTTCCTCCATCAAAATTTTGTGCATGCAAATTGAAGGACTAATTCCCTTAATATCAGCTATTTTCCATCCAATTGCACATTTATGCTCTCTTAATACTCTAAGCAATTTCTCCTCCATTAAATCTGTCAAAGAAGAAGATATAATTACCAGTAAAGAAGAAACTCCATCTAAATAAGCATATTTCAAATGAGAAGGTAAGGGTTTGAGTTCAAAAATTGGAGACTCTTCAATTGATGGTTTAGGCTTTGTAATGTATTGTCCCAACTCTTCAAATTTAATTGCCTTTTGCCTTGAATATGGTGGAATTACCTCCATGAAATTTGCATACTCCTTTATCTCCTCATTCTGAATATCTTTGTCCATTGGTTGAATCAGACATGCTTCAAGTGGATCTTTAAAAATATTTTCTTGAAAAACCTTATTCACCAACTTATCAACTGTCTCAACTCTAAAACAAAAATTATCATCAGATGGATATTTCATTGCTTTAAAAATATTAAATGAAACAAGATCATCTTGAACTCTAAGAATCAACTTACCTTGTTGTACATCAATAAGAGCTCTTCCTGTTGCTAGAAAAGGTCGACCTAAAATAAGTGGTGCCTCAAAATCTTCCTCCATGTCAAGAACTATGAAATTGCAGGAAAGATGAATTTGTCAACTTTTACCAAAATATCTTCCACAATACCTCTTGGATATTTAATTGATCGATCAGCCAGTTGAAGTGACACTGTGGTTGCTTTTACCTCACCCAATCCTAATTTCTTGAAAACAGAATAAGGCATCGATTAATACTTGCACCTAAATCACATAATGCTTTTTCAAAGTAAGAATCTCCAATAGTGCAAGGAATAGTAAAACTCCCTGGATCTTTTAATTTCGGAGGCAATTTGTTTTGTAGAATGGCTGAACACTTCTCATTTAATTTCAAGTTTCATAATCCTCCAGTTTCCTTTTGTTTGCCAAAATTTCCTTCAAAAAATTTGCATAACTAAGCATTTGCGTTAAAGCATCTGCAAAAGGAATGTTAATGTGCAATTTTTTAAATACATCAAGAAATTTAGAAAATTGCTTATCTATTTAGTGCTGCTGGAGTCGCTGAGGGAATGGAATTGGCGGCACATATGGCTTGGGATTATCTGGAAAAAGTTTACTCTTGCTTGTCTCCTTTGATTGTTTATTGATCACCTCTTCCTTGTCTTTGAAAATCTCTTCTTCTCCAACTTGTTTACCACTTCTCAGGGAAATAGCCTTTATGTTTTCAATTGGATTTTTCTCCGTGTTGCTCGGCAAAGAACCCCGTTGTCTCCCGACATCATGCACGCTAACTGACCAACTTGCATCTCCAGATTTCTTATTAAAGCCTCTTGGTTTTGAAATCTCACATCCGTGCTTTTGATGAAGTCATGAGTCGTATTAGCAAGTTTGGTGACTATATCTTCCAAATTTGACTTTGTCTCTTGTAATTGTTTGAATCCCGATGGTCTTGTCACATTCTGATTATTCCATGAAAAATTTGGATGATTGTGCCATCCCGGATTGTACGTGTTGGAGTATGGATTATTTTGTAACCTGTTAAAATTTCCAACAAAGTTAGAATTTTCACTAGATTGTTTAAAAGTATTACCTACCTGACATTTTATGCTAGCATGTCCTCCACCACAAAAATCACATGTTAACTTCTGAATTTTCATGGCTGAAACACTCATATTATCTAGCTTTTTGTTGAGTGCTTCAAATTGTGCAGCAATTGCAGCAAAAGCATCAACTTTGTGAACTCCGCTAACTTTTCGCATTGGTAATCTCTTAGTAGGCCACTGATAACTATTAGACGCCATCTCCTCTAATAGATTGTAGGCTTCTTCTGGTGTTTTATTATTTAGAGTTCTTCCTGCAACTGCATCAATCATAGAACGAAGATTTGTACTAGAGCCATTATAAAAAGTTTGTACCTGCATCCATACGGGTAGTCCGTGATGTGGGCATCTCCTAAGAAATTCTTTGAATCTTTTCCATGCTTTATATAATGATTCATTATCCATCTGCATAAAATTAGTAATATCGTTACGCATCTTCGCAGACTTTGCAGGTAGAAAGAATTTACCAAGAAATTTCTGAGCCATGTCATTCCATGTAGTAATTGATCCTGCAGGAAGAGAAGAAAGCCAACTCTTAGCTTTGTCTCTAAGAGAGAATGGAAATAATCTCAATCTAATAGCATCATCTGTAACTCCATTATATTTAATGGTGTCACAGATTTCAAGAAAAGCATCAATGTGAGCGTTTGGATCATCGCTTGGTAGCCCGCTGAATTGCACTGATTGTTGAAGCATCTGAATCAGTGATGGCTTGATATCAAAGTTGTTTGCTTGAATTGCAAGTCTTCTGATACTTGATGTGGTTCCTTGAATTGTTGGCGCAGCATAATCACTTAAGAGTTTACGTGGATTTTTATTCTCACCATCTGTCATCTTCTTAGCGTGATTTCTCTGTTCTCTCAGTCGCATTTTGAATGTACGCTCGATTTCTAGATCAAGCTCAACAAGTTTCCCTTGTTGGCTACGTGTCGTAAACCGATGTACATCCTGAAAAATAAAACAAAATGAAAGCTAGATTAAACTTAGAATTATCTGGTATCAATATTAATTAATATTAAACAAACGGTCCCCGGCAACGGCGCCAAAAACCTGTTCGTAAAATTCTAAACACAAGTGCAAGTGTCGAACAAGTAATATAATAATGAGAAAAAGTATCATTCCACGAAGATCGATGATTAATAAACCAATTAAATACTAAAATAAACTAATTCTAAAATTTATCTAACAGATTAAAATATAATTGAGAATAAATTAAAAACGAAATTTGTAGACTAAATGCAGTAAATCGATTAGATAAATATGTTAGAGCATCCGATTTCACCATAACTATTAGATATGAATTTCATATTGTTGTGAATACAAGAACAATATCAAATAGGTGATAGCAGAATTTTCTAACCTACTTACTATCCTATCTCTAGGTATAGCAAACCTACTCAGCTTATTAATCCACTATATCTCTATGTGAATTAAAATAAACATGAGTACATTAAAAATTATTAATATTCCCGGCTTATAATGGGTCTTTTGGATCACCTTCTCACCGAAAGCTACACAAATAACGCGGTATATTTCTATCCACATTTAATCCATGGTTATATATTATAATGAACAATTGCATATTATCACTTCTCAGTCTCAAACATGCACATCAAATCATCTAAGTGGTGGTCAGTCACTCAAAAGCATTATGCACAATAATATATAACTCACATGAATGAAATCAATTGTAAAACATAAAAATCATGAAATTCACATCATCATGGTTAGGCTACATCGTAGCCCTAACAAAAAAAAATTAAAACATGGTAGAATAAGAAATAAAAATATAAATCAAACCCAGCATCTTGAATCAAAGAACAAGAATTCTGTCACCACTTTAGTCTTCTCTTCAAAATACTTAAAAAACTCTAAGAAGAATGAAAAAACGATCTAACCCCAAAAACCTAGCTTCTGTCCCTCTTCTTCTATTTATAGGATATATCCAAGATATCTATCTTCCAACGCTTGCAGATAATATTAGGGAACAAAATCAAGAATTTCCTAATTTGATATCCATCTTCCACTGCTTTTTTTATTTGAATTCCTGATATTTACCATTCTTTTCCTTATCTTCTCCATATCTCATTATTCTGCATAAACAAGGAAAATTCAAGTAATTAGAAGGAAATCCAAATATTTTCTCATAGATATTGCATTAATTGTTGCCTAAAATAGGTAAAATAACTCTATTCTTATAGAGTTATCAGATGTGGTGAGTTAGACATTCCTCAGGCAATATAAGTTCATCATGGACATCACTCCTTCCCTTGAGGATCTTGAACGTATCGAGAAGAAACTCATTCCTATGGGGGAGCAAATCAATATAGGCTTGAGGGACGGATGGTTTAACGAGCCATCTCCTTCAAACAAAAGGATCTCTACAAAGAAGGAGAAGGAAGCTGCTGCGGATATCAATGTAGCTTACAGCTAGGACGATACTAATTGCACATTGACTATTTAACCAAATGGGGGGCTAGAACAAACCGCTGGTCATCGATCATTCGCTCAGTCAAACAATGAAAGGTAATTCTCTCCTCTTCCTAGGGTTCCATTCCAAGTATTGGCCATTCTCTAGGAGAAGGGTTTGCTTACTAGAGAACTAAAGTGTCCTGATCATGAGTGAACTCCTAGCTATGACTAGTCTGAGAAGTGTTACTATCACATGGGTGAACTATGACACTCAACTAATGAATGTTTGCTTTACTCTCAAGCATCAGATCCAAAACTTGCTCGATACAAAGGCCATTTCATTTCAACCTATTTGGTCTAATATCCAATAAAATCCTTTGCACGAATGTTAAGACAAGGTGAATGCCATATTTGGATTTGACATTGTTTGAATCAACAACCTAGGGGTGCATATTGTAGATGTCTATGACGGACTGTTTGAGCAGAATGCTTCACAAAGTGATTCCCATCCCTGATGAAAGAAAGAGTATGGTGAAGGCCTGAATGATCATATATGTTGACCACACTAGCATAGTCTCCACTATATCCCAAGTCGTCATCAATTGGGAAAAAGAATGAGCAGCATTAAATGCCGGTAGCAATGAGATGGATCCATTACTTATGAATATGCCTCCACTAGAAGATGCAAAACTATCTATTGATGTCCCTATGTCCGATGAAGAAATAGTGATCGAGATATTCCAACCCTATGAATATGTCGATAATAAGGTGATTCCATGGTCATATGATCTAGACATTGACCTAGTTACAAGATCTGGTCAAACTTATGTCCTAGCTAATGCTCAATTGACAAAGCCTACTATCACTGATAAAGAGACTAAGGAGTTTTTGGCTATAATCAAAGTAAGTGAATATAATGTGGTCAACCAATTGCAAAACACGCCCACTCAATTCTCTTTGCTCGAACTCTTGCAAATGTCCCCTACACATCAAAAGTCTCTCATGAAGGTTTTGAGCAAACTTCATGTACAAGAGACGTTGAGGTGAAGAAGTTGGAGGAGTTTGTAGGATCAATTCTTCTCAATGACTTAATCACCTTTTCTAATGAAGAATTCTCTCTTGAGGGGAGGGGACACACAAAGGCATTACACAGATCCATCAAATGCAAGGCATCCCACTTGTCTCGTGTGCTTATCAATAATGGGTCCGCTTCGACTATCTATTTGTTGGCAACTCTTCACCGCCTCGCGATAGGCTTGTTTAAGAAACATGCCGCAAATACATCCATGCGAGTTTTTGATGGAACAAAAGAAAGAGGTGATGAGCGAAATCCACCTTGATGTGCAAAAGGGGCCAGTTTTGTTTAATGTCCATTTTCAAGTGATGGACAACCCAGATGATATTTACTAAAGGATCAAAGCTAAATTGAGAAGTAAGACAATGTGAGCTGCTGTTTAGATAAGTTTATCCTTTTGAGAGGTCAAAACTCTTGCTAAGTTCATTAGAAATCTAATTGGGGAATAGACGGTGGAAAAGTGAAAACAAGAATAAAAATTCTTATCTCACACGAATTGATTAAATTCAAGAATTTCATCTAGGTAGTTGATTTGAAGAGTCAATTTTTGGGAAGAGTGCCCAAAAAGTCCTAAACCTTTTGTCTTTGTGTTTAATAATCCTTCATTAATTTGCACTAATCGCAATTAATTAAGCTAATTGTGATTATTAGGCTACATACGACTAATTAAACTAATTATGATTAATATGTATAATTGTGATTAATTAAGATACTTGTGATTAATTAAACTTACCATGATTAATTAAACTAAACACAATTAATTAATCTAACCTCGGTTAGTTAATATAACCGAAATTAATTAAGACTAACTGTCATTAATTAATCTAACTATAATTACATAAATTAATTGCACTTAATTTTAATCTAAATGATAAACATAGTTAAGGCTAAACCATACTTAATTCTCAATAACCACCATTAACCTAAACTAAACCCACACCTGAACGCAATTAACTACCTAATCAAGGATTAGGAGTTAACTCACGATTTTTCAATAGCAACAAGCTTGCGGCAACAGTGGCATGATGACGTCAAGGACGCAACGTTCACGTCACCAACAATGGCACGTATAGCACAGTGGTGGCGGCACGGTGAGCTTTGAGGTTCATGACCCCCTTGCTTAAGAACTCAATGGTGGTGGTGGCAACTCAAGGTGAGGAGGGCGGTGGTGGTTTGCAATGGTGGATAGTGACGGGCATGCGGCAGTGGCTGTGGACGACAGTAAAGGATGGCACGGGCGGCTTGAGGTTGCGGTAGTGAGTAGGCGGCAATGTGGCGATTTGGTGAGGTTGAGGGGTGGCCAAGCTTGGTGGTTGAGTGACAGAACAAGCGTCGGCTCAGACAGTGGTGAGTGGTGTTGGAAATGGCGGTGAATGTTGATGATGATGAAGATGAAAAGAAGAAGAGGAATGGAAGGAGATGAAGAAGAAATGAAATGAGAGGAAAATGAAAGAGAAGTGGAGGGCAAGGAGGATATGGGCGCTCAGCTACAGCAAGGGGGAAATGGCCTTTTTTTTGGAGGGGGGGAGGAGGAGGGGCAAAGGAGAGAGAGAGAGAGAGATTTTTTTAAAAATTTTCCCCAAAAATTCATCATTTCCCCAAACCCACTCTCCCTAAAACCCTCTCAATCTAGCATTTTGTCCCCTCAATTTTCTTTTTGTTTTCCTTTTTCTTTAAGGCCAAAGTTTTGGCCAAAATTCACAACTATGCCACTGCATCAAATTCCATTTCCGGCTTCCAATTCTCGCCCAATAATTCCTTTTCCGAAAATTTTGAACTTGCCAACAATTCAATGAACAATAAGGCGACATCCAATAAGTTAGTCTCAAAATCTTTGAAAGTTCGATATGCAAAATCAAATTTAGTTTTGTGGTTAAAATCAATCAAATACGACTTTAATAACTATCGGGCGGCTTGTAGGGGTTTTTGTGTGGTTGATCTTTGGTCGATAATTTTCGATCCACGTTTATGCCTCTTCAAATTGTGGATGACCCTCAATTATCATATATAATCACAAGGGTTCTATTACTTACCATGACTATAAGATCAATAGAAAATCGATTTATCATCGTTCGATGCGAGTATCGTAATCATGTGGAACCACCCATGAACCGACTTTGCACTTTTGTCGAATCGATTTATATATGTTCTCTAATTGGCTTATGACAGTGTAAAATTGACCCTTGTCAATTCTTTTGGTCGAGTGGTCAATTTCCAATTGAATTCCCTAGTCTTTCACATTTTAACCCTTTAAGGCCTCGCCCAGTAAATTAATTAACTGATAAGTGATTAGTTTAGAGTAAAAATTAATCATTAGTGCATTGATGAAATAACAATTTCTTATATTTCAATAAGAGGCCAAATTTCAAAATATCACATTTGTTGTTCAAAATGATAAACGATAAGTACGTGGCTTTCATAACAAAGCAAATCAAAATAGAGCAAGAATACTGAAAAGCAAAGCCAAATCCAAAAAACAAGGAAGATTAATGGAGCACTGCAAAGTTAAGCACACACTTGTTCAACAAGAACAAATCTAACGAGCAAAATAATCGGCGGCCAATTACTAGATCCCATGTCTTTGTTTATGATAAGCACACACCAAAAATTCTTTCTCCAGTAACCACAACGTTGTTAGTTGGCGATGTGCGCCTAAGTTTGGCTTCTTTTACACTACCACCATATGGAGATGACCAAAATAGGTTGACCAAACACAAATCTAACATGTAGAGGAGCAAATCTTCGTGATTCAACAAGACGCCAAAACTCTTGCAATCATCATTAAAACTAGAGATAGAGAACTTGTACACAAATAAACCATAAGGGTATCAAATCTCCAAATGCATATTTATTAAAATCTTAGATCTAGAGTTAGATGAGAGAGTTTCAACTCTTAAAACAAGAACTAGAACAGGAGAAGGGGGCTGACAAATCTAAATTGGAAGAGAATAAAAGGTAAGAAACAAATAATAAATTGCAAAAAAAAAAAAAAAAGAAATCAACAAAAGAGAGAGGAGAGGCAAAACTAGCTCAAACTCTCCCATGATTAGAAGGGATTGATAAAGCCAATTTTATGAACATTTTAAACTTCTTTGAATCTCTCCAAATACGAAAGAATTTGTATATTAACAAACAAAATTTTTTTTTTCTCACTTATATCTGGTTCTACATCTATTTCTAGATACATAACAAAGATATTTGTGTCATAATGTGTTCTTTTCCTTTCTTTTCCCTCACTAACCTCCAAACACCATATTAACTCAATTTCTGTATATTGTCTCTGTTCTTTTTTCATCATTGTTGAGATCTCTTCTTTCCTTTCGAATTATTCCTACCAAAGTGAGATTATTCTTTCTTAGAAATACTCTTCCCTTTGTAGTCCAAGATGAAATAAGTGGGTCGCATCAGGCGACATATTAATTTCAGGGCAAATGCTATTGCTGGGAACATACACCACAAAATGAAACCCTCAATGAGCAACTTCGCCGCACGAGCAATCATCATAGCAGTACGCCATCTGGAAGTAAAGTCAATGGGAAAAGGGAATGTTGTTAGTTGAATCAGCGAATAGAGACGCGGAAAGAAAGAATTAAAATCGGAAGCGTTTTTCTTCCGTATGCACTCAATTCCCTGATGTGTCACCCCAAAAGACGACCGACGTGCCGCGGCAGCTACTTTAAATTTGCGTAGAAGACTCGTCAATTGGGACATGGGAGGAAGCCTCCCACATGAACAAAGTCTTGCAGACTGTCGGTGTTTGGGGTCTGAAAAATAAAAAAATTTCAATAGGTAAGGAAATATGGAGCAAGAAGAGAAATGTTGAAGGAATGTATTTCTGCTAATTGCTTGCAAGAGGGAAACAGAAATAAGAAGAAATACATGAGAAGTGCCTTAACTTGTGCATGATGCTCACTTTAGTGTCATAACTTTTCATCGGCACACTTAAGTGTCACTTTATAAGAAAAAAAAAAACAATCACTTAAGTAACAACTCCAATCTGAATTACTGGAAATCTGACATTGTAATATTTTATTAATTTCTTAATATTATGTAACTTGCCAGTGTGCCCAGTTAGCATACTATCTCTAAACAACGTCGTGTAATAAGTTAAAAAAGTGATCACTTCAGTGCCAATCTTAATGAAAAAGTGATTACTTTCATGCCTAAAAAACCCTAAACGATGTCGTATAACAAGTTAAGAAGTAATTACTTCAGTGGCATTCATTGTCAATTAAAAAAAAAATGATCACTTTAGTGCCAATTGTTATTAAGAAGTGATCAATTTAGTGCCAATCTTAATGAAAAACTATTCACTTCAATGCCAAAAAATGCCACATTAGATAAAAATTTTAATTATAAAAGACATAATTTCTCTAGTTAGAATTTTTCGCTGAAGGCACTTAAGTGATTGATTTTCTTTGATTTTGACACTTAAGTGAGTTGGAGAAAAGTTGTGGCACTTAAGTAAGCGCCATAGACAAGTTAAGGAACTTCTATTGTATTTTTCCTTAGGGAAATATGTGAAAGAATTAAGAATTACTTTGTTTGAAAAGAGGAATAAATTGAGAGGAAATCAAATATTTGTACGTAAATGATATATCTGCCCTTGAGTAAGAGAATGTAATAGTGCAATAAATATCTAGGAAAAATGCACCAAAATTCATCAAACTTATTGCAAAAGTGTAATTGTGTACCAGAATTTTCGAATAGTATAACACGGTTCTAAAACTTGTAATACCAATGCGATTAAGTTCCTCCCTTAGCCCCATCCAAATTGATGGACAAAAATAGGATGACATAACATGGCTTTATTTATTAATTTTATCTCTTTACGTGGCTTTTTATTTAACTATGTCGTCCATGATAGATTAAAATATATCGTTTCATCCCCTATAACATTTCAAAATGGCATCGTCTTATAATTACATCTCCAAATAGGATGCCTGGGTCATCTTCCTCGCACGAGCCCTACTTGCAGAGAATCGACATTTAGAGGAAAAAAATTGAGGGCATTGGAGGGAACGAAGGTTCCTTCACATAATGCGCATCAAGCATTCACTTCATTGTCAATGCTGCATTCGGCTTTGGAATCCAAAGGCACTGCATTCGGGGTCTTTCGAAAATTCATATTTTTTGTTTGGCCAGAATCTTCAATTTGTTGGGACGACTTGCTTTCTTTATGCGAATTATAAAAAGGTGCTAGTCACATACTTTTGGTCCCTTGCAGGTCCAATGGCCGACCAGTACCACAATGTCTCTATTATAGTTTTCTTTGGTGGTAGCTTTCGAGCGGGACCATCCTTCGAATGCGGAAGTGAAAGAGACGATGTTATCGAAATAGACCTAGATTAGGGTTCACTCTTTCATGTTACTAAACCTATTGTGACTGAGGTTTGGCGTAAAATAGACAAACTCTGTTAGAGGGTTTCTGGAAATAGTACTGTCAAAGATGATCTTAGGTTGTCAAGAGATAATTTTTTGCAGTGATTGATCTCATATATCATCATCTACATTGTAAAATCATTGACCTAATCAACATTTCTGGTGATGATGATAGACAAATGTTGAGATTTATGTGGGGTGGGGTGGGGTGGGGTGGGGGGGTGGGGAGCTCAAACGAAATGGAAGGTCTATATAATGTCAATGAGGAAAGGGTTGCGTATGTGGCTAGTAATGTGGTTGTAAATGTGGCTGGGAATACGGATGATGATGGGAGTCGGATTGAGGTTGGTAATGAAGATTCGGATCATCTTGCCACTAATTTAGTGGATGTGGAATATGTGAGTAATAATGATGATCTTGAACCGATTGAAGCAAGGAGAATGGTAAAGGAATATTCAATGAGATACAGGCTCAACACTAGGCTAACACAAGATTAAATGGAATCTTTCTATCATAGGGTAGCTCCTGAAGAAAGTTAGAAATTGATCCTCGGCTTATGGATGCTTCTGAGTACAAAACAGAGTATTATGATTGAGACAAGGAAAGAAAGTTTTCATTCAGAATTAAATAATGAGGATTAAGAAGAGGAAGATATTGTTCTTTCATTCAGGAGAAATAGGTTACCAACTAATCCTCAATCTGCCAAACAAAGCATCATGATTCAAATGAGGAAGAAAGTCGTTGTTCAAGTTTAGATAATATGAAAATTTTTATGGTCATTTGATTGGGCAAGATTACAAAGCTGGGGTGTAAATTAGTGGCACAGTTACCGAAAGTCCATAGAAAATCTAGTTTGGACTAGTGTTGTCACCGCATACCTTGCAAATTACTACATACTTGAAGTATGATTTGCTATTGATTTCGGTAATAAATCAACCGAATGAATTCTTGCCCTACAATTCATAGTATGGATGTTAAATAAATTGGTGCTTGCACATACATAGGTAACTTAACCCTCATAAGAGAAATTCATGCCCATGAATTACACCGGTGTTCTAATTCACAATCGTGATCTACAAATTACAATGCTCTTAGAAAAAGGATCATGATAATTGTGAAGTGAATTGCTCTACAATGAAGTAATTATATGTTCCAGAGAGCAGTGTATTGAAACTTGCAATTCAATACTAGTTCTTGAGTAACCAATACAATAATAATTGAAATGCAAGTGTGAGTTATCCTGAAAAGCCCCACATCCAAAAATTAGTGTGTTACATGTGTATTAATTCTACTACACACTCACAGTAATAACATCGTGTAGTAATTTCTCGTTACATCTTTTTTGAGCCGAACAAACTTATTCACATCCTTTAACTCAAGTGACCTTGCAAGTATTTCCATTGGCATCTACAAAGACTACTTGTATGAATCATCCGACAAATTTTCATATAAATTGCTTAAATACATGTAAACGTGTTACATAATGTCGTAGTGATGAGCATGGACGTGACATTGTCACTGTAGGCAACGGTAACATTAAAACTATTACTGCACATTATTTTAGACGGTGGGAAATGCGATTTCATTATGTATTTCGGCCAAGACAAAAGAAAATATAGAACGGTATCTTTTCCAATAGGCCGTGAAGAAGAAGGTACAGAAAACATGTGAATTATAGAATGGGTTGGGGCCCTACGGGATTTGACTGAAGTCGCCCACCGATTCTTTACTTTTTCCTAATTTTGGGGCTGAACGAAATCAGTGGGCTCGATCGATTTCTCTTCCACAGCCCAATTATTACTTTAATTTTTTCTCGACCCCTACAAAGAAGGTAATTGACAACTGATCGTTCGCACTAGTCAAAATGGTAGATATACATCAATTTGTGGGACCCAATTTCACGAGTTTGACTGTGATTGTGAACATACAATTATTCGAGTATGTGACATCACCTCGATTTTTCTTTGTGAAATTACTGTGGCTTACGATTTGAGAAGAAATTCATGTGTGGAATTTGATGTCAATATTTTTCTTTCGTCCATGCTAGAGGAAACTCCCACCGACTTTCAACCATATCTCAAATTAATGAGTTTATAAATGTGGATATCACATAAATTTAATTTTGTTAGACATGTGGCTGAAGAAGTCTTACTAGGGTTAGAGGAAAATACTGTCTTTTTTTTTTTCATTTTACATAAAAGGACTTCATCCTTATTTACGCATACTATATAATTTGTAAGTTCAAAATTAAATTTTTGATGTTCATCTTCAAAAATTCAAAAACACTTTGACATCAATCTTTCCTCGGAGCAGCAACCGGCCGTGAAAATGTATTTTTGTCTGGATCATATTTAACTCCAAATCACCATTGTAAAGAAGAATTTATATAACGTACGCCATTAACTAAGTACGTGGGCGAGAAGGAAAGCTCTATGGCTCTGAGTTTATATTTGAGCTGGTAAGGGTTAGAGTTAATAAAATAAAATCTTTTAAAAATCCACCAATTACTTAGGATGATGGTTCTCCTCTCTCTCTCTCTCTCTCTCTCTCTGTGTAAGAAACTGGCTCTAGCATGATCAAACCAAGAATTTTCGCAATTTAATTATTTTACAGAATTATTGAATCCGTGTCATGGGCCTGATTCACCGAAGATAATGAATGGAATTCCATCTTCTAATAATTGATTTGGCAAATAAGGTACCTGGTCCAACTCCACTACCTGAAAGTCTCCCCAAGATATCTTAGGACGATCTTTAATTTTTATATTACAGGAGCGCAATCACATCAACAGGACAGAATTGTCTTATCCCAACTCAACTCTGCGCCACTCCTTTTACTTGACATGGAAATCCAATATGTTCTCCATGTCCAATTCCTCCGCACCAGCCAAATCGCCAACATCACGGGATTTTATTTTAGAAAAATATTATATTAATTACGACTAGCTTGTACAATAAATTTATTAAATAATCTATTGTTCTATTATTGATTTTTTTAATATAAAAGATCACTCACGATTAAACAAATCTCTTAATAAATCAGTCTCTAGTTGATAGGGGTGAGTAACAAAGACTGTCTAGATTGGAGCGATGGCCGGTTCTAGGCAATTCCATAAAAATGGAACCGATAATTTTCGGTCTAATTTCCAAACCAAGGGTAGAATCGTGACTTTTTTTTTAATTTGTTTCTTAAAAATATTCAGAGAACAGCAGCCCCTCATGCTTGATCTTCCCCCCTCGGCTCTAATGCCTCTTTCCCTCTCTCTATGGCGGACGACAGCGTCGTCCAACATCTGAAGGAGGAGGGCCTTCTCGACGAGTTTGGCGTGGTAGGAGTCGAGTCAAGGAGAGCGGCGAGCTGTATAAAATGGACGATCGATTAATAAACCGAGCTTATTTGACCCCATGGGTTAAACAAATCTCTTAATACGATTCAATTCCCGGTTTTACTTTGAAATCGGATCGGATTAGGAATCGATGGTCCCCACTAGTTGAGAGTTTTGACTAGTCCACATATAAAACTTCTCTCGTCCATGTATTTTTTACTTCACCTTATCCGCTGCAAGTGAATTCCACTTCGTAAAGACAAGTACAACCTCTGCGATGTATAGCCTAAAATTCTAAGACTCTGCATCGAGCAAAGCCATTCGAAGCACCTACAACACCAACACCAACACCAAACCATACCATGACTCGCTCATCATCCAGTCTCTATTTCCTTATTTCGCTGGCTGTCCTGATCCAAACCTACTCATCCCGAGCACAATTCTGCTTCGACACCACCGGAAACTTCACGTCGAACAGCACCTACGCAACGAACCGTGAGGCCGTTCTGAGCTCTCTCTCCTCCAACGTGGTTGCACATGGTGGGTTCTATGCCACGAGCGAGGGCGAGGATCCAAACACGGTGTACGCCAGCACTTACTGCCGAGGCGATACGTCGGCAGATACCTGTTCAATCTGTGTGAGGTCCGCAGTCGCAGATTTGGTCGTGAAATGCCCTAACCAGAAGGCGGCTTTCTCCTGGGGAACCGGAGACCCGCCATGCTTCATCCGATACTCGGACACTCCGATCTTCGGCGTACTGCAAACGCAACCTACCCTTCGGGTCAAAAACGGCGCCAACATCACCATGAGCCAAGACCAGTTCGACGCGATATGGAAGAACTTTACGCGAAGGCTAGCGAGTGAAGCCGGAGAGGGCTCTCCGAAGCTCAAATTCGCGAAGGGGCAGGTCAAGTTGCCGGACAACAATACGATCTACGCATTGTTTCAGTGTAGTCCCGACTTGTCGCCGTCCGATTGTGGGGGTTGCTTGTTCCAAACCATTGATGATTTTGATATGTGTTGCCACGGAAGTAAAGGCGGCGTTGTTTATAAACCGAGCTGTATTTTCCGGTGGGATTTGTGGAAATTTTGGGAGTCAACTGACCATCACCAATAAATAATATTTTGAACTTTTTATAATTTAGGGTGGCCAACGACCATCACCAATAACAAGCGAGGGCCTGGTCTAATTTGGGCAAGGTCCGCCTCACCCAAGGCCCTAAGAGTGTGGACAATTTTTTTAATATTTTAGAAAAATTTAACATTGTAATTTTTATTTTTTATATTTTATATTTTTGCTTTCATTTTGGCCGATGAGGCCCAGCAAAGGCCTTGCCAGATCTAGGCAAGGTTCATCTTGCCCTCAGCCAGTAGGGCTATGAAGACCTCCCTAACTGTTGGCAAGGCCGCCACCTTCCTAGTGCCCAGTGAGGGCTTTCCTAGTCCTTGCCAATCAAAAAGAAAGAAATAATAAAAAGAAAAGAAAAAATATAAAAATATAAAATATTATTAAATTGTCTAATTTAGCATTAATCGTATCACATAGGATAACTGGCATTCACATGAATGATTTCTGTTTAAAATTGGCTGGATTAACTCGATTGACAAAAAATGAAAATATTTGAAACTAAATTGATATAATTAAAAGAAAATATTGAATCTACACAATTATAATTGATTTAGAACCTTCTGAATACTTTTTCCATCAAATTCTCAACACTGGATGTACATGTAAAAGGGACAGTTTTAGTAAAAGATCATAACAAATTCACCATAAAACAAATTGACTTGTAATAATGAGAGAAGGAAAAAGAAAATGTAAAAAGTGAATTGGGTGAGGGCGGAAAAGAGAGAGGGCGCAAGCAACGATGGTTTGTCCCCTCTTGACCCAGGGGAAGACGAGGGCATATCCCTTGGATTACATACTGGCAAAAATTTAATTTGTCGTTTGGCTTTTGATGTCAATCACCGTACGGGTGAAAAATCACAAACTAAAACAATGGTTTGGAAATAAAGCAAAAGGATTGACTACCTGAAAGATACGAAATATTCTACAATTTCCGTAATCTAGTAAGCTCTTGGATAAAGCAAATGCTCCAAATATAGAATAATTTGCACGTACTTAACGGTGAAATTTCAATGGGCAAACTCTCATTACTAATCAGAGATCCCCAACATTCGGGCCAGTTACAACAAAATCAGCAATAGAGAGTTGAGTACTTCCGAGGCCAAAAAAGACATGCTTATCGGAAGAGGGAAATATAGTGGAATGATGGGCCGATCCATCTTTTTGAAGTTCGTTTTGGTTAAGCACCAATTTTTTTAAACACATCGTACATTTCAAAACAAAACTTTTATGTAATTCTACATGTCAAGACATCTGAATACGATAAACGTTCAGACATTTGAAATCAAATAATTATCAAATTTTAAATCCGGCAAGAAAAGAGAATGAAAAACAAAAAATCACCAAGTAAAGCCATCAAATTAAGTATGGCAAGTGTCATTTAAAGACATGTAATAAAAGTCAATCTCAAGGCGCGCATTACATATTTAAAGGGTAAATGGTGCAAAATGAAATGGCGATTGATACTATTTAATGGAATAATAGCAACATAGGCCCCTCTTCTTTAACCTGAGATTAAAAATCTTTT
Source organism: Eucalyptus erythrocorys (assembly GCA_014182555.1). Classification (NCBI taxonomy): domain Eukaryota; kingdom Viridiplantae; phylum Streptophyta; class Magnoliopsida; order Myrtales; family Myrtaceae; genus Eucalyptus; species Eucalyptus erythrocorys. The sequence goes on along the minus strand of CM024601.1, from coordinate 46,750,616 downwards.
TTCCCCAAATTGTTCCTGCACTAGAAGGTACATCATTTGTGCTTCCTCTGTTTCATTGATGGATTTTACTAACGTGGTCTTAACAACTTGAAATAATTATTGACGTAGATTAACATTGCTGACATGATCTCTCTCTACATATATAAACACGCGCACATGTTTGTCTTCCTTCTTCTCGTGGCCACCATGGTAGACCTGGAAGCTTTCAGCGGCCTTGGCCATAGAGCTCAAGCTCGAGCCTATATCTCGCAACCGTGAGGATGCTCGGGCTTCAAGCTCACGGCCATGGATTCTCTCTCCTCTTTTCTCTCGATTGTGCCATATTGTCACATCCATGTCTTTTCTCTGTTCTATTCTCTCTCTCTCTCCTCCTTGCGGCGGTATTTGCTTTAGTTTCGAGCTTTGAGCTCGTGACCATGGTCGCTTATGCTTCCAACTCTAGTCCATAGCCACTAGATCCAGAGACTCGTGGCCAAGGACGTTCAATCCGAAGTCTTGTGGCTCCTATGGCAATGGATCTTAGGCGCAAGCACATCTAAAGTAGCCATGGCTGCCTGACCACAAACTTGCAGCCATGGCTGCCATATCTCGAGCTTGCATCCACAGCAGAAAGATTTAACATCCTCAACTTCGAGCCCTTTACATGGTAAAAGAAAAGTCCGAACTTGGTTTCACCAGTTAAGCCCGATTGTGTGTGCTTCCTTCAATCATGTCTTAGGCATAAACCCCTAGTCAAATAAGATAGTCGACTGTTGTCAAATTTGATTAGTCCAGGATGACAAAACCTTCAGAACTTAGATATTTTCCCAGTTGCATTCAATGCACTCATCATGTAGTAAATTAAGGAGCATGAACACTCGGTACATTGGGACTTTACATTAATAGATAAGATTAGATTTAGATTTAAAGCTATTAATGAATGGGACACCTCAACCTTGGATAATTAAAATTTCTTGGAAAAACAAGTGTGAACAAATGTGAACGTATTAAATTAAGTGTGGAAAAAAGATATCTCTATAGCCTATGCCCATTAATATCGTAAGATCTAAGTGTGGATAGTAGACTTTGGAACCTACAAAGGAGAGGCCACATGTAGAGAGAGAGAGGAGAAGGCCAAGACAAGTCCAACTTTGGACCAAGAGAAGGCTACCTTATTTCTTTTGGACATTAGCTAATGAATAACCGAGACAAGTGTCCAAGCTAGTATAGAGCCTACTTAGGATATTGGGAGATAAAATTGTGCAGCCATGGATGACCCTTGATCCAAGGCCAAGTGGGAACACTCCTCTTTTTAACTAGAATTTACCTCTTTTGATTTTCAAAATTTCTGGACCTTCATTGTTTGCCAATTTTACAAAACTTTTTATGTTACGAATTTGGAGAAGTTTCCTTCATAAAAGTTGTTCAAAACATCTTGATCTATAACATGCTTAAATTTCATATTTTACTGAGGTGAAATGGTTAAGACGAAGACCCAATCAATTACCGTATAGAACTTGCCTAGTATAGTGAAAATGGTAACCAAGTTGCTTACTCAAATTTTTATAAAATCTTCCCTTTCGAATTTGGACATACTTCCTTCACAAAAGTTTTAAAGAACATCCACATCTACAACATATTAAAATTTCAAAGAGTCTTGTGAAGATTTGGATTTTGCTCTCTCTGACAATTGAATTGCTCGATGGATGAATTTTTAGGTTGTGTTCAATGATTTGCTACTCTTTCCAAAAAAAATGAATTTGACTTGGATTCCTTCATGAAAAATGTTTACTAAGGTCTTCTCTACAACATAGTAAAATTTTATAATTTTTTGAGTCCGTTTGATAAGGTAATAATACTGATTTTAATAAGGTAATAATATTGATTCCGAAAGTTGCTTAAAACTGTTTTCAACTTAGAATGGGAGAACCACACGCCCAACTTGGAGGGGAAGGGGGCTGCACGCCTAACTTGAGGAAGAAGCCAATCTAGAGTTTTCTTAGCTCAAATATAAAAATGTATTAATTTTTTTTTGGAATGTAGTTAATTAATGAGCCTAATGAGTCACATGTTCTTGTGGTTAACTTGGAAAACAAGTTGTCCAAAGTCTAAGTTCTTGATGACTAAATCTTAGGTAAATCTTAGGGTATGATGGCCCTAGATTGTAGCCTCAGTAAACAAGGTAATGATCAACCAATTAGAAGAAAACATTAGGCATAAAAGGGGCTTATGTGTCCCTTATACACCATAGGCAATAATGAGCCTAGATTGAGCCATTGAGAGCAAGCAAATAGGTGGACCAATCACAAGCCAACACCAAAGGACCTAGGCGCCAACTCAAGAAGATAGGTAGGTCAACTCGTCATTTAGGCATAATCATGAATTTGCATAAAATTCTAAGAGGAAGAGGCCTATAAATAGGAGAAGGCATCCTCACATTTGGAGGATGAACCATTCTCTTCTGTCCTCTCCCTTCCTCCCTTCTCTTTCATGCCCTTCCTAACTCTTTGATAGAGCGATATGCTATGCTTATTGATTTTAGGAACATGTCATCATTTGCTTGTGTTGGCTTTGTATTATTATGCTTGTTGTGTTTCTATTGCTTGTTGTTGCATTAAGTAAGTTCATAATTCCGCATGGGTATTGAACACGCCCAAATGTCAAGGAGAGTTCTCGGTCACTTTGGACAATGCTAAAGCTTGAGTGAATGGTTCAAAGTCAAGGTCATGAGCCCATCGCATCCAGCATGAGTTTGATTTAATAAAAACACAAGAGTCGTTCATTGTTCACCTTGCATGGCACACCTTCGGGTTTTTCATTTGGCTAAAAGTTTAAACATAAAATGAATCAGTTAATGCTTGAAATGCATGGACACACAAGGGACTTATATGCTGACGCTGGAGGATGCCAAGTCATTGCCTCAGGTAAAGCCTCAGATGCCGTCTCGACATTGATATCGTGGACAATGCTAGCCCAAGTGAGGTTGATTACTGGGGGTTGCCCTTGATGCCATCCTGATAATGAGATCAGGACGATGCCGATTGCCAAGGGGGGGACCGATGCCCGATTGTTACCAAAAGAGTCAATTACTTTCAACTAATATGATATTGAAAAAGAAAAATGAAAGTCCACGTGTGATCCATGATTGATATATATGTGATGCTTGCGAAAGCTGAGTTTCTTTTGATATGTATTGTTAAGTCCTTGCATCAATTTGAGCATATGTTTGAATTGGGTCACTTAGTGCTTAAACAAGTTTCATGAGATACACGTATCCCTTTTTGTGACTGAAATGATCATAAGTCACGAATCTTTGGAAAGCTTGTTCATATGCACTAACTTATTGTCTTTGATTCTTGAAAGCACATAAACGGTTGAGAGCCTTTCATATGCATAAACAAGGCAATGCACGAACCTTGCTATTGATTTGCCATCAATAAGTGGATGGTGACCTTGTATCCGATGATCGACAGTAAGATGTCCTCCTATAAGAGAATTAAGGATTTCTACTTACTGAGTCATTGACTCACTCTTGTTGTTCTCACAATTTCAAGTGTGTAATGGGTGAACTTGGGTCCAAAAAGAGAATGAATCTAGCATGGGGGCCGCTTTTGGGAGAAGCTCGGTAGAGGAGTTAGGCTACCCCAGCCTTTTAATTGACTATATATGGAAATGAAAATAAGTAGCCCATGACTAGGACAGACATGTAATCAAAACAGCTTTTGATATGCGAATATGTGTATGAATATATCTTGTTTTTATTTGCTTGGTTTGCATATGTCTTGCCCGACTTCCATGTTTGTTTGTACGAGGATTGTTTATGATCACTTCCGCATATGCACGAGTGTAAGAAAGGTAAATAGGTAATGGCAAAAGTTAAGAGAATCTTTTTGTCAAAGATAAGATAAGTTGGTAAAAAAATACATGTTGGTAATTAACTAGGAGTCAATAATGCAAAATTAATTGTAATTTAATCTTAGAGAAAAGGGTTAGTATGAAAGACCCCCCCAAAAAAAAAAAAAAAAAAAAAGTGGCAACTCAATAAAAGGTGGTGTCGAAGAAAAATTTGTAACTACTCTAATTAATTTGGTAATGTCTAAAAACAAGTAGGTCAATTTAACAGGTTGGTAAATAAGACAACTAAAAGTTACTAACTTGATAGAAAGGATTATAGACTTTTTTTAAAAAAGACAGAAATACATTATGGTAAGCAACTCAAATGAGAGTTCGTAAAGCTGCTAACCTAATGGGATGATATTCAGTAGGTCACACAAACAAAGATTTGTAGATTCCTATGAGAGTTTGATAAATTTATAGCATTTTAAAAAAGATAAATTAAATTATTAAAAGGTTAATAAATTGAAACAAAACCAAATAAACGTTGTTAAATAACTCAATAAAAGCTAGCAAGCCATACTTGGTTGGCAAGTTAATTAGGAAAAAGTTAGTTAGTCAATCACATAAGAAGTGGTATTTAAGGCATTAGTAATAAAGGAAAATAACAGTTGATTAAATACAAGAACGGTTGGTAATTTGCACATTGAAAAAGAATTGTTAATTTCATGAAGTGTTAATGAGTCATCAATAAGTCAGCAGAAGGTTAGGTACCTTGTAATTTTTTTTTTAGTACCAACAATTTCTTATATTTACCATCTCTCTCAAATATTTCAAGAACGAAAAATCTTGTTTTATCCGTATTAGTTGTATCTGTAAGAGTTTTCCTTATGTGGGCTACATTAATTGAGATTGTAATTACCGTTTTACGGGGTTGGTCTAATAAGGTAAGGCATAAGGTTTTCTTAATGGTCGAATATGGGCCTGGCTTGTGTGGGCCGAGTTGGGCCCGGCCCGTGATGAGAGGGCCCGTCCAAAACTCTATAAATAGCGCTAAGGTCCCTCCTCTAGCCCTCACTTTTCCAAAATTCTCTCTGAACTCACATAATGCATGTCGTGAGTGGCGGTCTCATCGAGCCGAAATCGAGGGTCATAGAGGAGAAGATCTTCAGCATTGAAGGCCTGGATTGTTGTCGCTTTGCTCCAAGAACAATGGATTCAAAATCAGGTACACAAATCCTTGTATTATACCTTAGGATGTTCGAGTTTCTAGCTATGTAGATCTTGGGAAGCCGTATCGACGGCCTACATTTGGTATTAGAGCCGACATAACCTAGAACTCGAACATATTGAAGAATTTATTTGTTGAAACTTGCTGTTAATTCTGATTTTGGATTCATCAATGAATGTTTTTGAGCTTTGCATGCCTCCGAGAAGGCGACATACACTGCCCCATACCCATTTTGTCCACCACCTAAGCTCGGAAAGTTTGCCTTGTTTTTTCATGTATTTTGGTCCGATGAAAGTAAAATTTTATTGCATAATCGGCTTCTACTCTTTTGTACGAGCATTTTGGTGGGTCGAACGTCGCCGGAGGAGGCCGGAAACGGCCTCACGCGCCGCCACGCGCCTAGGCAGTGCTGGGCGTCGACGGCACGCGCTGCCACGTGGCCCCACGCGCACGCGCGCGCCGAGCTCATGCGCGCCGACGCGTGGCGGCCACGCGGCCTCGCGCATGCACGAGAGCATGCGCGTGGACACGTGGAGCGCCACGTGTCTCGATGACGTCACGGTGACGTCACCTTCGCCGCCTCACATGGGACCGCCACGTGGCGGTGACATCATCGATGACGTCACGCAGACCAACCGGGTGTCTGCCGGGTCGACCCGACCCGCATTGACCTGACCCGGGTTGACGGGGTTGACCCAACCCGGTCTGACCGTTGACCGGTCCGACCGTTGACCGGTTCGGTCCGTTGACCGGTCGGACCGGTTTTTGGACGCCAGCGCGTGAGGGCGCGTGCAACGTCCGTTTGGCGCGTGGTTTGTATCGCCGTGCTCATATGTGAATTTCCTACCTTATGGTGTGCTTATTTGCATTTTTTGATGCCTTTAAGAATGTGAAAATGCATGTGAAAGCCTTAAAGTATGTAATTTTGGGGTAATTTTGGCATATTTTCATGTATTTCTCTATGATTTTGGAAATGCAATTGCATGCTTATGATTATATCATCACTTGAGGAATATGTATAGTGTTGATTTATCAATAGTATATATTAATGGATGGAGCAATGCAATTAGCATGACTTGTGATTTTAGTGACAAATAGCCCCTGTCATCAAGTCTAAAATCACATATGAAAAGGTGAATGTAAGTCATAAATTTATATCCCTAATATGAGAGAATTTCGATGATTCAGTTGAGTTGTGACCGCCAAAGTGGCACACTTGATTGGATTTGAGAAATATCGGTCTTATATTGTAATGGGATATCTCCTATTCTGATGCATGTTTATACTCCCAAAGGAGGTAATTGTGCATTAGTTTGTGGAGAGATACATGTACAGCATATGGTTGAAAAGTGACTAACTCTAGTGGTTCATACACCCAAAGGTGGTGAATTCACGAAAGGTTAGAATACATTTTCATGGACCGTTGTCATGTGAAGAGTATACAATTGCATGTCATGTATTCTGCCCAAAGGTGTTTATATGATGATGTATGTAGCTCTTGAGATGTGTCTTTAGCACTCACATGATGCTAATTATATGTATTGCTTGTAAAATCAGTCACCTTCTCTGTAAACGGCAATTCCATTGCGATTGAGGTTCTTACTGGGTCAAACTTCAAGAAATGGAAAGATGATTTTCTGTTTGGGATGGAGCTCGCAGATGTTCATATTGCTCTTACTGAGGATAGACCGGCAGACCTTGCGATGCCAATACGAAACCCGAAAGTACGTTTTGCTGCATGGGAAAAGAGTAATAGAATTTGCTTGCTCATTATGAAACGGTCAATTCAGGGAACATTTGATGAGTGGCTTGCCAACTGATTGTACTGTTAAGGAAATGATGGAAGCTTTGGAGGCTAGGTATCGTGTTTCTACCAATGCTGAGATAGGTACACTAATGCAATCACTCTTTAATATAAAGTATGATGGTTCAACCGGAGTTAGAGATTATGTACTTAGGATGGTAGATCTTCAGACAAAACTCCGAATCCTTCAAGTTGACATAGCTGAAGCTTGCATTGTGCATCAAGCATTAAATACTCTTCCTCCTGATTTTGGAATTATCAAAACGAACTATAGTTCACAGAATGAGACTTGGTCAATAAATGACCTTATAGTTAGAGTGGTGGCAGAGGAAGAGAAACTGAAGAAAGAGAGAGGGCATCTTGCTTTATATGCCTCTAGTTCTGCCAGTAGGAAGGGTAAAGGGATTGCACATCATAGAGGAAAACCTAAAACCACAAGCACTTTTAACAATATAGTCCTTAAGAAAGGAAATCCTGAAGTTGCTGGCCCCTTTACCTCCATGGCTCCAAGAAAGGCACCTTTTAAAAGGGAGGGTGTCCTTTGCTACTTTTGTAGGAAGAGGGGACACATAAAGAAACACTACGATCAGTATAAAGCTTGGTTGTCTAAAAATGAGCATAAAGGAAATGATTCTTTGGCATTTGTATGTGAATCCAATCTATCTAAAGCCCCATCCAGTTCTTGGTGGCTAGATAGTGGTGCGACTAATCATGTTGCATTTATCATACAGGAATTCACAAACATAAGGACGCCAAATCTGGATGAATCAAAGCTCACTGTGGGAAATAATGACAAGATCGACGTTGAGTTCGTGGGAGATGTCATTTTAATTCTAGATACTGGTTTTAATATGATGTTAAGAAACACTTTTTATGTACCTTCCTTTAGACGGAACTTAGTTTCCTTGTCATGTTTGGACATGTGTGGTTACTCTTTTGAAATAAAGAACAATATTATATCTATGTTCTTTAGTTCAAATAAGGTTGGGTGCTGCAACATGTTCAATGGATTATACATGTTGTGTTTATCTCCCAATGATATATACGTCGTTAATACAGTAGAAAATGTTGTTCCCAAAAGACCTCTACCTAAGGAACAGTCTTATGCGTTATGGCATAAACGACTAGGTCACATATCCAAAGAAAGAGTAGAAAGGCTGATAAAGACACACATCCTGCCTACTCTTAAAGGTGACCTAGAGACTTGCATAAACTGTTGTAGAGGAAAAATGACTAAGATAAAGAAGAAAACCGCAGTTCGAAGTTCTGACTTACTAGAAGTCATTCACATTGATATCAATGGACCTATACTGCAACTTTGTGTAGAAATTTTTATTTCATCACATTTGTCGATGATTATTCTCGGTATGGTTACCTGTTCCTAATTAAGGAAAAATCTGAATCTCTTGACAAATTCAAGATCTATCGGATTGAAGTTGAGAAACAGTTAGGAAAGGTAATAAAGGTGGTTAGATCTGATCGAGGTGGAGAATATTATGGTAAACATGGCAATATTGGGCAAATTAAAGGATCATTTGCTAAATACTTAGATGATTCTGGGATAGTGGCTCAGTTCACTATGCCTGGAAGTCCTGAACAAAATGGTATGGCTGAAAGGCGCAATCGTACTCTCATGAATATGGTAAGATATATGATGAGTAGGACTAATTTGCCTGATTTTTTATGGGGTGAGGCTTTAAAAACAGCCCTTTACATATTGAATCGTGTTCCTACCAAAGCTGTTACATCGACTGCTTTTGAGTTATGGACTGGACGCAAACCAAGTTTGAATCATTTCAAGGTGCAGGGATGTCCTGCGGAAGTAGGATTGTATAATCCAACATTAGGTAAGTTGGAGGCTAAAACCACTCGATGCTACTTTATATCTTACTCAGAACATTCAAAGGGATATCGGTTTTATAATCCAAGTGGAGGAACAAGGATTGTTGAATCTCAAACGGCCAAGTTTCGGGAATTTGATGTAGCCGAAGAGCATGATTGTTCACAAATTAGTGAACACGACAACATGATGAGACCTGCTATATCTTTCTCCTTGCCTATGCAGACAATGATAGAGCCTACTGTGCCACAAACTGAACTTGTCAACGTTGAGAATCCTATTGATGAAACGACCACAGATGAAGTCATTCAAGTTCCTCATACTCAAAATGAGCACCCAGTGACACCACTTAGGAGATCTACTAGGGAAAGGCGTTCAGCTATACCACCAGACTATATGGTCTATTTAGGAGAACATGATTATGATATAGGTTGCACTATAGATCCAGTGACTTATACAGACGCAATTTCCTGTCCTCAATCTAGTTTATGGCTGGATGCAATGAGAGATGAGATGCAGTCTATGAAATATAATGGCGTTTGGGAACTTGTTGAATTACCGGAAGGTTGTAAGCCCATAGGTTGCAAGTGGGTTTATAAGACTAAAAGAGATTCAAAAGGAAAATTTGAGAAATTTATAGCCAAACTTGTGGCCAAGGGTTTCACTCAAAGAGAAGGGATAGACTATGAAGCAACTTTTTCTCCAGTTTCTTCTAAAGACTCCTTTAGAGTGATCATGGCATTAGTAGCTCATTTTGACATGGAATTACATCAGATGGACGTTAAAACTGCTTTTCTAAATGGAGACCTTGATGATGAGGTTTATATGATGCAACCTGAAGGTTTTGCAATAAATGATTCAGGTGTGTGTAAACTGAAGAAGGCTATTTATGGTCTCAAACAAGCTTCCAGACAATGGTACATGAAGTTTCACCATGTTGTTACTTCTTTTGATTTTGCTGAGAACAAAATAGATCAGTGCATATACTGCAAGGTCAGTGGGAGGAAATTTATTTTTCTTATACTTTATGTGGATGACATTTTGCTTGCAAGTAGCGATATTGGATTGCTGCGTGAAACAAAAAAAATGTTGTCAAAGAATTTTGACATGAAAGACTTGGGTGAGGCATCTTTCGTTCTAGGCATTGAAATCCATAGAAATCGTTCTTGTCGTATGTTAGGTTTATCTCAAAAGGCGTATGTTGATCGTATTTTGGAGAGATTCAACATGCGGGATTGCAAACCAGAAGTGTTCCTATCGTTAAGGGTGACAAGTTGAGTCTCTCACAATGTCCTCAATCAGATTTTGAAAAAGACCAAATGAAGGACATACCTTATGCTAATGCACTTGGAAGTATTATGTATGCTCAAGTTTGCACTAGACCAGACATTGCCTTTGTAACAGGACTTTTAGGCAGATATCAGTCGAATCCAGGACATGACCATTGGATTGCTGCTAAAAAGGTCTTAAGATACTTAAAAAGAACAAGAGATTATATGTTGGTATATAAATATGTCCATGATTTGCGATTGGTAGCATATTCAGATGCAGACTTTGCTAGTTGTGAAGATGATAGAAAATCGACAACAGGATATATCTTCATGTTAGCAGGAGGTGCAGTATCATGGAAAAGTGAGAAACAGAAATCTATATCTTCCTCTACCATGCAAGCAGAATTTATAGCATGTTTTTCAACTGCTACTCAAGCTGTTTGGCTCCGGAACCTCATTAAGGAATTGACCTTATTTGATTTTGTGAATAGACCCATACAGTTATATTGTGATAACAATTATGCTGTGTTGTTTGTCAATAACAACAGAAGTCTAAAAGGGTCTAAGCATATGGAGGTCAAGTTTTTGACCATAAAGGAAATGGTACGAATGGTGACATTATAGTAGAGCATATTTCTACGGACGATATGTTGGCGATCCACGACTAAAGGCCTACGCCCTTGAGTATTTGAGCAATATATCATGAACATGGGCTTAGGAGAATCAGTGGATACTATCGTTTAGTAGGAGGTATTTCAGATTTGCTCTAATAAAGTTTATGTATGTACCTTGTTACTTTTGTAACATTTCGATATATGTCAACTCCTTTCTTTGTATAAGTTGTTATTGAGTTGTGCACATATATCTAAGGAAAATCTCAAGGTACTGTGTAAATATTGAGTAAAGGCTAGGGGCATCCAGTTATTAGCCTTGAATATATGTCTTGATTACACATAAAGAAAGGTTAACCATAAAGATAAGACATATGTGGGCTCGTTAGAACTATAAAGATATTCTCTAGTGCCACATCCGGTTTTCTGTGACACTTAAAGATAAGAGAATAGTGACCGACAAGGGAGATAACACATAAGGTATTATTTTTTATGAGGTGTTATCTGTTTGCCACACAACCATATTGAATCCATATCAATAAAGTTGAAAGCATTCGTGACCATGGAAGGCTCTGTGTAAATACATGTAGTAGTTACTGCCATGATTCGGTGTTGGAGACTTTATGGGATAGGATTGACTATTAAAAATTGCCACTAGACCAACATAAAGGTGCGCACATAAAGTACAGTCTCAATTAATATAGCCCAAGTGGGAGAATGTAAGAGTTTTCCTTATGTGGGTTACATTAATTGAGATTGTAATTACCGTTTTACGGAGTTGGTCTAATAAGGTAAGGCATAAGGTTTTCTTAATGGTCGAATATGGGCCTGGCTTGTGTGGGCCGAGTTGGGCCCGGCCCGTGATGAGAGGGCCCGTCCAAAACTCTATAAATAGCGCTAAGGTCCCTCCTCTAGCCCTCACTTTTCCAAAATTCTCTTTGAACTCACATAAGGCATGTCGTGAGTGGCGGTCTTATCGAGCCAGGAATCGAGGGTCATAGAGGAGAAGAACTTCAGCATTGAAGGCCTGGATTGTTGTCGCTTTGCTCCAAAAACAATAGATTCAAAATCAGGTACACAAATTCTTGTCTTATACCTTAGGATGTTCGAGTTTCTAACTATATAGATCTTGGGAAGCCATATCGACAGCCTACAGTATCGTCCTATGTTTATGTGTTAATAATGGCAATACGTGCAATGCAATAGCAAATGTATGAGAACCAAAATAAAATTTTAAGTACGAGGGTCAAAAGTATATGTAAATCTTCATCAATTTATTCAAGTAGAGTAATAACTAATGGATTTTATTTTACATTATTTTTTGGTCTGGCTAATGGATATTGTTAGAAAAATGCCTTCAGGCCACTTGTTACCAAGCCATCTGAAGTAAGTCTGAAGTTTTCCATACACTATTTTATGTCTAATCAAAGCTTTGAAGATCGTAGCTTTCCTTATTAGATATTCTGGCATTCGCTCTTTCAGGATTGTAATTTAATTGATGGTTTTAGATATGCCGAGACAAAGAATCACCTGATCAGGTACCTTGGCTGCAATTATCGCATCAGTCACCATTTTTGTGATGCTTCTCTTCATCGGCTGTTGTTACCTTCAGAGGAGGCGAGCAGAGAAGAAACATGAAGCGGCACCAGAAGAAAGGGGTACTAGTAATCAATTTACGAAAACAAAAAAGCACAAGATTGAAACTTTCAACTGAGAAACAAAAAGATTTTGAAGCTATGACCGTAAGACATTAAAACAAGTATATGTCTGAACGACTTTGTTGTTCACTCATGCAGGTGTAAGCGAGATCACATCTTTAAAGTCCTTGCAATTCGATTGGGAAAATTTGCATGCAGCCACAAACAATTTTTCTCAAGAAAACAAACTTGGTGAAGGTGGATTCAGGGAGGTTTACCAGGTGCTTTAGTGATTATAAATATTATAAATACTTACAGCTCACTTAAATTGAAATGGATGTTAAATGGCTGATATCCCAAAAGCTTAAATTATTAGATGGAGGGAGTCTTTTTGTCGAGTGAAGTGGGAAAAAATTTCAACACATTTCTTACGTGCACGCTAAATTAAAAGCAATATGTGAAATTTAACTATTTTGTCTCTCTAGCTATGAGAATGACTTGTGGTTAGCATTAATAGAATAATTAAATATTAAACCATACATCTATTTAACAGCTTAAGCTTTTAGAATAATTTACAATAATCCCACTAAATCTCACATGGTATCAGAGTTAAAGGTCTGGAGTTCAAATCTTTCCAAGTCCCATTTACCTCCCTATTTAAATTTCGGCGTTTAGTACTAAACAAAATGACAAGACTAAGCATGAGGGATAGTAATAGAATAATTAAAAATCAAATCATGCATTTATCTAACAGTTTAAACTTTTAGAACAATTAATAGTAGTCTGACCAAATCTCTCAATCATCTATTTATTATCGTAAAAGGTATCCACGGCACTAATGGTGTGGATATTATGATCGCGTGATGACTTAAACAAGCACCTAAATTTTTGGGGACCTCGTTGATTCAAAATATAGTTTAAGGATAAAAATGAACATTAGTTAAAAGTTCAAAAAGACATTATCCTAAAATAATAGTTGAAAAAAGGTGAAGAGTTCATGAAGCCTTGTAGCTTTCATATATTATTTTAGGGTACGCTTCCCAATGGACAAGAAATAGTTGTGAAGAGGCTATCCCAAAGCTCGGGCCAAGGTGTCCAAGAGTTCATGAGCAAGATTCTGTTAGTGGCGAAGCTTCAACACCGGAATCTAGTGAGATTGCTCGGATTTTGCTTGGAAGGAGAGAAAAAAGCTACTCGTATACGAGTTTGTGCCCAACAAAAGTCTCGACTACTTCTTGTTCATTAGTTCCACTTCACTGGCTTTATATTCATCATGTTAGTTAATGTGAGTGAGCAAATTATCATATCTTGTTTACTAGATCAAATATAACATTTTGAATCTAACTCCTAGGCTTCCTAGATGATACTAGCTCTCATTCAAATACTTAAATCACTATGTAGACTCCGAGAAAAGCAAACAATTGGACTAGCCAAGACGTTACATGATAATATTAGGCATCGCTCGAGGGATGCTCTATCTTCATAAGGATTCTCAGCTTCAAGTCATTCACCATGATTTGAAAGCTAGCAAACGTCTTGTTGGACAATGATATGGACCCAAAGATTTCGGATTTTGGCATGGTAAGGATTTTCAGAGTTGATCAATCTAAAGCAAGCACTGGAAGAATCATAGGAACCTAGTAAGTTTTGCATTTTTCAAAATTTAATGTTAGACAGCTTCTGGTTAAGAATTGATAGCGGGATTTGTGTAGATGCAAAGCAACACAACATGTATGTTTCTGGTGGCCGTTTTCAGCAGTTACATGTCTCCTGAATATGCAACGCATGGGCGGTTCTCTCAAAAGTCCAATTTTTACAGCTTTTGGGTGTGACTTGACTGCTGCGTAAGCCTTGAACTGACCCTTATGGGCCCTCATGGTTCGCAGATGCATTGGGATGGGTTTTAGGCATTCTAATGTCGTTCTCAAGTTTTAAAGACTAAAGTTTTGTTGTGATTATATTAGCTTAATTCATATTTTTAATTTGGTTTTTATACTAATGAAGTCAAATTGGAATGAGGGGTAGAAACATTAATAATCACATTGGGATACACCTATGACCCTCCGCGTGTCCCGTGAGCCCTCGCTGGCCATGTGTGAGGGCAGCGAGCCCTTTAGACAGAAAATGAGCACCAACTACCTGCTGTCCAGTGCCGTTATGTCGCTGAACAGCGGACTCCGAAACCATTACTGTCCATTTGAGGGCTCCAGACGGTCCTGGAGCATCTCTTTTACTTTAGTATGTACTTTTAAGGTCAAAAATAGCAGGAAAAGGCATGATAATTGGCCTTTTAGAGATAAATCACGCGTTTAGGACTGTTTAAATTCATGTTTAGTTGCATGTTATTATAACTCAACTTATGATGCATCAGTATGTTTTAGTGTGTGATAGATGTTAGAAAAATAAAAGAATGGCAAAAAAAATAATAGAGAGAGAAAAATAAAAAAAAGGAATTTGCTTTAAGTGATAAATCTTTTCCTCTCTACGAATATTCTAATTCATGCTTAGTCGAACTTCGTGTTATTAGAATACCCCATTGTCATTGTTTGGCCTTAGTAACTTGCATGTCTAGGGTTAGTTCAAAATATTATCTCAGTATATCTATCTTGTACTTTGTCTTGTTTATGTGATTGATAGGTGCAGTGTAATGATTAGCAATGCATAGTCACATAGATGAACGAACTTTGGATCTCTAAAATGGCAACACACAAACAAATGTTTTCCCAACAAAGATAAAAGGTACGGACGTTTTATTTGGCCTCTAAAGGTTGGTAGCAATACATAAATAAAAACAAACTTTTCATAAGGAATTGCGTTACGATAGGTAGGTTAGGGAGAACCCGAACCAAGCATGAGTGCCAACTCACAAGAGGAAACATCTATACTTAATTGGTAATCTATTAAATTTCATATCGAGAGGGTTGTAACATCTAGATGATTAAAGATTATTGTTACTAGACTAGAACATTGTTAGGGTGCTTCTAGCACTAGAGGTTCTATGATATCCGAAGAATTTGTCCTGATCAATTGGAGATCCAAACTACACATTGAAAATAATCACGTAATAGCATCATTTGATGAATTTCAAATTCTCCTTTCAGAATTGTTGGAAAAGAGTTCAGGGGAGAACAAGAACAAAGAGTAAATAGCATTATGCCAAACACCAACATCACATGAACTATAACCAACATAAATGAATAAACAAAAAGTACTATTGTCATCCACGAAAATATTTAGATACAAATTTTCATTATTAATGAAAACTTTCATTAACTAATTATTTTAAGCGAACAAACCATTATTTTTAGGATGATATATTCCTAATCTATTATTTCCAGTAAAACAAATGGAGTGTTATATAATCGGGCATCACTCTCTTCATCACATTCTAGTCACTCCCTAGAGAACAAATCAGGACGATATCAGATTCTTGAGGCAATCGAAACCGAACCCTCCTCAAACCCACTCTCCGTAAAACCCTTTTAGTCTAGCATTTTGTCCCCTCAATTTTCTTTTTGTTTTCGTCGTTTTTTTTTTTTTTAAGACAAGATTTTGGCCAAAATTCACAACTATGCCATTGAGTCCAATTCCCTTTCTAGCTTCCAATTCTCGCCCAATAATTCATTTTCCAAAAATTTGAATTTATTGATAATTCGATGGACAATGAGGTGACATTCGATAAGTTAGTCTCAAAATCTTCAAAAATTCGATATCCGAAATCGAATTTAATTTTGTGGTTAAAATCAATTAAATGTGACTTTAGTACGATCTAAACTATCGAACGACTTTTAGGGGTTTTTGTGTAGTTGACCTTTGGTCAATAATTTTCTATCCATGTTTATACCTCTTCGAATTGTAGATGACCCTCGATAATCATATAATCGCGAGGGTTCTATTACGTACCATGAGTGCAAGATCAATAGAAAATCAGTTTATCGTTGTTCGATACGAGTATCTTATGTACCATGAGTACAAAATCAATAGAAAATCGGTTTATCATTGTTCGATGCGAGTATCGTAATCGTGCGGAATCACCCATGAACCAACTATGCACTTTTGTCAAATTGTAGAATTGACCATTGTCGATTCTTTTAGTCAAGCGGTCAATCTCCAATTGAATTCTCTAGTTTTTCATGTTTTAACCCTTTAGGGCCTCACCCAATAAATTAATTAACTGAAAAGTGATTAGTTTAAAATAAATTAATCATCGGTGTATTGATGAAATAACAAATTCTTATATTTCGATAAGAGGCCAAATTTTGAAACGTTTATTGTTCAAAATGATAAACAATAAGTATGTAGTTTTCATGACAAAGCAAATCAAAATAGCGTAAGAATACTGAAAAGCAAAGCCAAATCCAAAAAATAAGGAAGATCAATGGAGCACGGTAAAGTTAAGCACACACTTGTTCAACATGAACAAATCTATCGAGCAAAACAATCGGCGGCCAATCACTAGATCCCATGTCTTTGTTTATGATAAGCACATGCCAAAAATTCTTTCTCCAGTAACCACAACGTTGCCAATTGGCAATGTGTGCCTAAGTTTGGCTTCCTTTACACTATCGCCATACGGAGATGACCAAAATAGGTTGACTAAATACAAATCTAACATGTGGAGGAGTAAATCTTAGTGATTCAACAAGACGCCAAAACTCTTGCGATCATCATTAAAGTTAGAGATAAAGAACTTGTACACACATAAACCAGAAGAGTATCGAATCTCCAAAGACATATTGATCAAAATCTCAGATCTAGAGTTAAATAGGAGAGTTCAAATTCTTAAATTGAGAACTAAAACAGGAGAAGGGAGCTGACAAATTTAAATTGGAAGAGAACAAAAGGTTAGAAAAATAATAATAAAATGCAAAAAGAAAAATCAATAAAACAGAGAGGGAGGGCAAATTTTATGAACATTTTAAAATTCTTCGAATCTCTCCAAATACAAAAGAATTTGTATATTAACAAAGAAATTTGTTCTTTTTTCTCACTTACACTCTAGTTCTACACCTATTTCTAGATACATAACAAAGATATTTATGTCATAATGTGTTCTTTTCCTTTCTTTTCCCTCACTAACATCCAAACACCATATTAACTCAATTTCTATATATCGTCTTTGTTCTTTTCTCATCATTATTGAGATCCCTTTTTTCTTTTCGAATTATTCCTACCAAAGCGAGATTATTCTTTTTTAGAAATACTCTTCCCTTTGTAGTCCAAGGTGAAATAAGTGGGTCGCATCAGGCGACATATTAATTTTAGGGCAAATGTTGTTGCTGGGAACATACACCACAAATGAAACTCTCAATGAGCAACTTCGCTGCACCTGCAATCATCATAGCAGTACGCCATCTGAAAGTAAAGTCAATGGAAAAAGTAACTGTTGTCAGTCGAGTCAGCGAATGGAGACGCAGAAAGAAAGAACTAAAAGCGGAAGCGTTTTTCTCCCATGTACACTCAATTCCCAGACGGCTCACCTCAAAGGACGACCGACGTGCGGCGGCAGCTACTTTAAATTTGCGTGGAAGACTCATCAATTGGGCCATGGGAGGAAGCCCCCCACATGACCAAAGTCGTCGGTGTTTGGGGTCTGAAAAATAAATAAAAAAATCAAGAGGTAAGGAATATGGAGCAAGAATAGAAATGTTGAAGGAATGTATTTCTGCTGATTGCTTGCAAGAGGGAAACAAAGATAGGAAGAAATACATGATAAGTGCCTTAACTTGTGTACGACACTCACTTTGATATCATAACTTTTCGTCAGCTCACTTAAGTATCATTTAAAATCAATGATAATATTATATATTTTCTTATTGTTCATGGACTAAATTGAATATGTACCAAAATTTCAGAGGTTATATTGAATAATTTAAAAGTTTAAGGGCCACATTATACATTAAATTAAAGTTTAGGGACTATATTGTTCATTAGCCAAAGTTAGGAACCATTTGTATTATTTTCTTTTTTTATGGCCGCTGTATATAGCAATGGGGCAGAATTACAAAGCCAGGGGCTAAACTAGTGGCACAAGTGCTGAAAGTTTATAGAAAGTCTATCTAGGGCGAGAGTTGCCACCGCCTGCAAATTAATACATATTCGAAGAATGAATTGCTATTGCTATTAATGAAGTATCTAAATATGGTCATTCGAAATTGTAGCAGCATCAATTCTCATGTCAAGAACCCGCGAGGGCTCTGTTGACCAACCATGCTAGTGGCAAGATGTAACATTATGTTGTGTCATGATTCAGATATATGATATTTTCTATCTTATCGGTTTCGATGGGTTGTTCTAATTCATGCACTTAGAAAAGGATCATAATGACTGTGAAATCCTCTACAATGAATTAATTGTATGATCCCGAGAGCAATGTATTCGGAACTTGCCCATGTGTATTTGTGAATTCAAATGCTGGTTCAAAAGTAACCAACATGTAATTGTTAAAATGCATATGTGAGTTGTGTTGAAAATTATTGTGGCGTATAACAGTTAACATATCTTCACTGGCCCTTGGCGACCAAGAACCTTATTGAGGCATGGGGGCCCCCTTTGCCTATTTTGTCCTAGACCCAGGATCGGTTTACTTGGCTAGAGAACACCTCGGGTATTTTTCCGACTGGTTTGGCCTAGGAAGCCATCCGTTCGAAGCGCAGTGTGGTTCCTTGGTTCCCCTTCGTCTGGAGTAAATCTATTACCCCCAAGGCACAAATTTCACTTGTGGCTCATCACGAGGAACCGTCTTCCCACTCAAGTTCTTCTACTCTCCTTTGGTAGGATTGTTGATGGTGCTTGTATATTTTGTAGTGCACGGCCGGATTCCATAGACCAACTCTTCTTTGGATGCCGTATTACTGTGGGGTTGGTGTTGTTTTGGGCCTCAAAATGCAACCTTATTTGGCAAAGTAGGCCGTGGCAGGATACCATTCGATGGGCCCTAAATTATCTTTCAGGCGATGACTTCTCTCAATCGATTGCAAGGTTCTCCTTTGCCACTCTTTGCCACCTTATTTGGAAGACAAGGAACGGCATTTTGTTCCAGGGCAATTCTCTCTCTGTGCCTACTGTGAAGAATCACCTCCTTAAAGTGGTGAGGGACAAAGCTCTCTCCTTTAGTCAGGTCGCGATACTCCAAGAAATAGAAGATCTCAACATATGTGGGGCCTTGACCCAGCTATTTTCTCTTCCTAGTCTTTCTCTAGATTCCTTTTGGGCTTTGCCGGTGCTTTGTGTTGACGATTGGTGCACGCCGCGGAGTAGGGGTTCTTCATGCCTGTTCCTAGGAGGGTTGTTGCTGGTGCGGTTGGGGGCCCAAGATATTTGGCAAGCTTTTTGCTGACCATAGGCCCTGGCCTCCTCTCTTTTTGTTGTTTCCGCCGCTTGGCTGGTTTTTGTTGCTCTTTCCTTGTCCCCTTACGTCTGGCCTAGTTGGTTTTTGCCGGTTAGGGAATGCGCTGTCTTTCTTTCTGTTTTCTCGTGGGATTCCCAAGGTGCCTTGTCGTTGGCGGGTCCTATCTTCTTTTCCTTTCCGAGTCAGGTGTGAGCGCTGAGCGCGGAGATCCTCTTTGGGGTTGTAGGCCCCTTGCCCTAGTATGGTGACTCAGTCCCCTCGTGCCCCCTTTTGTCTAATGTCAGGTCCAATCCCTTTGGAAAAACTCTTCAATCGAAGCACAGATTTTCGAATTCTTTCTCTTTCTGAGCGATTTCAGTTCCTGGCCTTTGCGTGTGACTTCCACGATCTATCTTCTTCTTTCGTGAGTTCTTTCCTTCGCAGTTTTGCTACCATTCTTTTCAGTCTTGTAATAGTCTTTGCCTTGATGTGAAATAGCCTAGCTTAGGGCGGAATTCCTTCTTTCAAGACTCAGTCTAAACCCCTCCTGAAGTTGTCTTCATTTTCGATTCCTTATCTATTTCGAGTGTTGGAAGTGGTGTGGTGGAGCGAGGTCCTTTTCTTTGAGTTGTTGAAATTCCCACCTGCCTCAACAAATTCTTTTTCTTTCTTGCTTGGGGTGCAGTCCCATATCGCTTAAGCTGCCTTTTCCTTGAGGAAAGATTTCCGTATCGTGAGGGCTCTTTCTTATTGATTCATGCGCATCTACTTCTTCTTCTTTGACTTAGGCCGCTCCGTGCCTTTCACAGACAGGAGAGAGGATTGCTACTGGCTTGCTTGCTTGATTGACAGACAGACTGGCTACCAACCGTGCTACAAAACTTCAGCTTGCTTGATTGACTAAATATCGTATGATAATGCACTTTCTCTTCCGTCTTTCTTCCCGCTCGCAGGGATAGAATTGGATTGACAGACCCCGAACAGTGCAGGTTGGCGGACAGGGTACGGCTAGAAGTTTACTGAGAAGCGTGGAGCTTGCTGCCCGGTGGTGATTGAAATCAAAAAATGACCTCCAATCAACAACCCGGGAATCCATTCGCTACCGCTCCTCATACATCCGCTTTGATCTTACCTCTATTGCTTTTTTTTAGTATGACCCAAATTCTGCTTCAACGCCACCGGAAACTTCACGTCGAACAGCACCTACGCAAAGAACCGTAAGGCCGTTCTGAGCTCTCTCTCCTCCAACGTGGCTGCACATGATGGGTTCTATGCCACGAGCGAGGGCGAGGATCCAAACACTGTCTATGCCATCACTTACTGCCGAGGCGATTCGTCGGCAGATACTTGTACAATCTGTGTGAGGTCCGCAGTCGAAGATTTGGTCGTGAAATGCCCTAACCAGAAGGCGGCTTTCTCCTGGGGAACCGGAGACCCGCCATGCTTTATCCGATACTCGGACACTCCGATCTTCGGCGTACTGCAAACGCAACCTACCCTTCGGGTCAAAAACGGTGCGAACATCACCATGAACCAAGACCAGTTCGATGCGATATGGAGGAACTTTTCGCGAAGGGTAGCGAGTGAAGCCGGAGAGGGCTCTTCGAAGCTCAAATTCGCGAAGGGGGAGGTCAACTTGCCGGACAACAATACGATCTACGCATTGTTTCAGTGTAGTCCCGACTTGTCGCCGTCCGATTGTGGGGGTTGCTTGTTCCAAACCATTGATGATTATGATAAATGTTGCCACGGAAGTAAAGGCGGCGTTGTTTATAAACCGAGCTGTATTTTCCGATGGGATTTGTGGAAATTTTGGGAGTCAAGCCCCAGTCCGTCATCGTCTTCTCCGCCACCTTCAGCTGCCTCGCGGGCTCATGGTGGAAATATTGCCAAAGGTACGTTGCGTTTAAGCTCGTGAAAATGCAAATATCATTTGGTATATTGATTATTTTTTTGTAAAAATTCTAGAGTGCTAGCATTTTTAACTTAAATTCTTAAAATTGGAATACCTACCGACTCTGAGTTAGTTTCGCTAAAAAAAACCCCCTGAATTGTGAGCAGCTTTGAATTTTATTAGCACAATTACCAAAAAAGTTCTAAATTGCCAATTTGGTCTTGACCTTTTTTTTCCCCAATTCAGAAATAAAACTTTTACATTTATGCTAGTTCATTCTGTTCACCCAATTTAGCCGAGCGAGTGCTGATGTGACACTATTTGCCGCCTTGGACCTTTTAAATAATATTTCGAATTTTTTATAATTTTTCTTTAGGCTTTTTTCCCTCCACTTAGGGCTTGCAAGGGTCGCCAACTGACCCTCGCTAATCACAGTTGAGGGCTTGGTCTAATTTGGGCAAGGTCCGCCTCACCCAAGGCCCTAAGAGTGTGAACAATTTGATATATTATTATTATTATTATTATTATTATTATTACTTTGCTTTCATTTTGGCCGATGAGGGCCAACAAAGCCCTCTCCAGATCTAGGCAAGGTTTGTCTTGCCCTCGGCCAGTAGGGCTTTGATGCTATTTAATGGAATAATAGCAACATAGGCCCTCTTCTTTAACCTGAGATTAAAAATCTTTTTTTCCCCAAATTGTTCCTGCACTTGAAAGTACATCGTTCGTTCTTCCTTCGTTTCATTGATGGATTTTACCAACGTAGTCTTAACAACTTCAAAGAATTATTGACGTTGATGAACGTTGCTGACATGATCTCTCTCTCTCTCTCTCTCTCTCTCTCTCTCTCTCTCTCTCTCTAAATATATATTTATATACGCACGCACGCACGCACGCACGCCCTCACATGTTTGTCTTCTTTCTTCTCGTGGCAACCATGGCTGTGGAACTCGAAGCTTGCGCGGCTGCTTTGGCCGTAGAGCTCAAGCTCGAGCCTATAGCTTGCAACCGTGAGGATGCTCGGGCTTCAAGCTCACAGTCATGGATTCTCTCTCCTCTTTTCTCTCTATTGTGCCATATTGTCACATCCATGGCTTTTCTCTCTTCTATTCTCTCTACCAACATCTCTCTCTCTCTCGTGACCATGGTCGCTTATGCTTCCAACTCTAGTCCATAGCCGCTAGATCCAGAGACTCGTGGCCAAGGACGCTCAATTTGAAGTCTTGTAGCTCCTACGGCCGTGGATCTTGGGCTCAAGCACATCCGAAGCAGCCATGGCTGCCTGACCAGGAACTTGCAGCCATAGCTGCCATATCTCGAGCTTGCATCCACGGCAGAAAATGGTCTCACAACCATGGATGATTAAGCTCAAGCTCGCAGCTATCGCCACTAGATCGAAAGTATTGGATGCTCGATCCAAAGTCTCATAGCTGGTGTGAACGCCAGGCTAGAGGTGGCAAGTGAGACCACTGTGAGCGGTGTGGTTGTTGTCTACAAGGCCAGGAAATTTTTTTTTCCATCTTTGAATTCACGACCATGGCCGCTTGAGGCGGCAAGTGGGTTGGAGGCGACCAGCGTCTTTGTGTCGTCGGGGCCACAATTTTCTTTTTTCTTTTTTTCCTATCATTTATGAATTTTTAATTTGTTTTGATTTTTTTTTTACGAAAATTCTACTCATATAGTCTACATGAAGCTTTTCCATTGCTAATTCATCTTTTCCAGTGGGCAGCTCAGCTTTCCGATGGTCCATGCTTGCAATAATCGGGCCAAAAATTTTGAGATTTACCCAATGTCATTTTTCATAAAGTATACAAATGGTTTTGAAACCAAAAAAAAAAAAAAAAAAAGTAGAGGGACAGTTATAAATATTGAGGTAAAAGGTAAATGGATCACCGTTAGTATTATCCCATATTTAAAAGATGTATTGGAAATTAGTGATTTCTTTATAGTGTTCAACCAGATAATAGGCTAACTTATGTCATCAAAATCAAATCAATCTAGGCAGTACGTGAGTCCTACAAAAGAACTAATATAATTAACAATTCAAATGAAAGCACTTCCTGCCTAAGCTCACCCTAGAAACAAAAATTCAAACCTTATCAGCTCAATGTTTCTCTTAGTTTCTATTTATTTATGAAAGGGCCAGTAACAACCCCTGGAGGGGGCTGAATAGGTGTGAATGAAAATTTTCGCAAGATTTAGTAGAAGTAATTTGATAACAGACTAAGGACAAATTCAACCTTTAGTAGTTTCAAATAAAAATCAAAGAGTTTAAGCTTAAACAGTTAGTTAGAGCTACGAATCAAAAATAAAAGAGTTCAAAGTAGAGAATAAGAACACAAGGTTTATAGTGGTTTGACTTAGATTAAGTCTACATCCACTTTCCCGTGCTGACAGCCCACTAGCTAAATTCCACTAAGAATCAAAAGAGATTTTATAAGTTGTGATCTCGACTTTTTAGTGAAGAATCTCTACTGGTCTCTCACAAAGTCTCATTATGAGTTTCTCTCTTTTGTGTACAACATTGAGCTTGATGAATGAAATAACAAGAAACTAAAAAGTTTCGGACTTTGAAATTTTTCTTTCACGCATTCTGTCGAACAACTAGAGAGCCCATCTTAAATACTCCTTCATGCCTTCACGACCGTTGGCACTTTCCAAAGGAATTCTTTCAATCTACCCGTTGGACAGAATCAATCAAGGAGATCTCGAGTCATTAGATAATTGTGATGGAAGCCCGTCAATCATGTTCACCCATACAATCAAGATCTTGGTTTCCATAAATTGAACCTTCTAAGTTTACTTGCATTTCAAAAGATTTGAATATCGAAATTGATTCCAATAAAGATAGTCAATCATATAGGTGCTATATCCAACCATAAGGTCATCCATAAATCATACGAATCAAATCCTTGAAGAAATAAAGATAATTTCGCATCTGAATAAGTCTTCATTCTTCAGTTTGGAAACCATCAGTGTGGGTAGACTTTGAATCTAAACTCTGGCAGTCTTTAGACCTTGACAATAAAGTCCGGAAGTTTTCAGACTAGACTTTAGAAAGGAACAGTAAATGGATTTTCTCCAACAATTTATGACTTACAAGCTCTACATCAATGGAATATTGCCAACATGGCAGCAAATAAGGTCAAATACAAATCAAAAGTAAACTGTAATTGTCCAGATGTAATATATTATGTACAATGTCAATAATTCAAACAGGGACAAATGAAAAGACAGGAGGCCAAGAATACCGAAGCGAAATCTGAGAAGATGTTATTGCATCAAAAGAATACCGAAGTGATTGTGACTGTTCGCTTCGAGGGGACCGTGGTGGGTGCATAACCATCTCTCATAAAAACTTCACAATGGGACAAATATATTTGTCATGGAATAATAATATTCATTTTTTATATTTCACCAATATCCCTCAAGCAAAATCTGAAATGACGAGAAGAGCTTGAATTTTTATTCGTTTAACTCATTAATGCTTCAAATTTGTTAACTTTAATACGAATTACCATTCTAATAGAGCGATTCATCAACTTCTCAAATTGAATAATTGATCTAGTCTTGAATTACATACTCTATTTCAAATTACTAACATTTACTTGTCATTTTAACTGGCTAATTTTATGTTATTGAGTTACCAAATATTGTTTACATTGGTTAGCAATCCCACACATTTGTTAACTCTCTTGCCAATCTATATTAACTTTTTTTTTGTCAGTCCTACTTTATACCTATTCTACACTCACTCTCAGACTTTTGCCATGCCTCTTGCAGGGTGTGGGCGTCAAAACCCACTCCTGAAACTTGCGCGCTCCCACCCCATCCCTCCCTGAGAAGGTGGGGGTTTGAACTGCCAACTTTTCTATCATTAAGTTACTCTCAGTAGTTGATTACTAATTTTCATTTGAGTTATTTATTGATATGTATTTGTTCTTTTTATTTGTCGACTTTTCTTGTTTGTAGACTTTTGTTTTATTTTCTCAGCCACATCTTGAATTTAAAAATTCTTTGTAAATGTTATCAACTTTCATTTGAGTGACTTACCAATTTTTTTTAATTAAGTTATCAACTAATTTTGAGTTACAAACTCTTACTTGAGTTACTTACGAAGTTTATTTTTCTTTTAATTACCAACTTTTCTTAATTTTTACCACATTTTCTTAACTTCAAAGACTTGCCAACTACTATATGATATTAATAAGTTCAATTTATGTGATTCATTAAATTTTTTCTAGTTAATTTATCGATTAGTTTTGGATTACCAACTCTCATTTGAGTTAGAAGTTTTCTTTTTAAAAAAATTGCCACTAGTGGGTTACTCAATCGGAAAAAAATTTAAATTCATTCAAATAAAGATCGGTAATTTCGCATGATAGCTAATGAGTTTAAAGCAAGTGTAAGAAAGGTAAATATGTAATGGCAAAAGTCAAGAGAATTTTTTTGTCGGAGATAAGATAAGTTGGTCGAAAAACAAATGTTGGTAACTAACTAAGAGTTAGTAATGCAAAATTTATTGTAATTTAATCATAGAGAAAAGGATTAGTACGTGAGACAAAAAAAAAGTGGTAGCTCAATAAATTAGTCGATAACTAATTCAAATAAAAGCTGGTATCAAAGAAAAATTTGTAATCGCGCTAATTAATTTGGTAATGTCTTAAAAAAAGTAGGTAAATTAAACTGGTTGGAAAATAAGGCAACTAAAAGTCACTATCTTGATAGAAAAAATTATAGATTTTTTAAAGAAAGAAAAAACCAGAAATACACGCTATGCATTGAAAGGTTCAAGAGTTAATTGGACTTTGTACATGAGGTTTAGAACTGAAAATGCATTTTTCTTTACCAAAAAAAAAAAAAAAAAACCAGAAATACACGATCGTAAGCAATTCAAATGGGAATTCGTAAATCAAAGCTAGCTACTAACCTAATGGGATGATATTCGGTAGGTCACACAAATAAAGATTCGTAGATTCCTATGAGAGTTTGATAAATTTAAAGCATTTAAAAAAGATAAATTAAATTATTAAAAAGTTGATGAATCGAAACAAAAACAAATAATGTTGTTAAATAACACAATAAAAGCTAGTAAGCCATACTTGGTTGGCAAATTAATTAGAAAAAAGTCAGTTGCTCATATAAGAAGTGGCGTTTGAGGCATTTGTAGTAGAGGAAAATAACAGTTGATTAAATATTAAAACGGTTGGTAATTTGCACATTGAAAAAAAAAAAAAAATTGTTAATTTCATAAAGTGTTAATGAGTTGTCAACAAGTCAGCAGAAGGTTAGGTACCTTGTAATTTTTTTTAGTAGCAACAGTTTCTTATATTTACCATCTCTCTAAAAAATTGCCCAAACGAAAAACCTTGCTTTATCCGTATTAGTAGTATCGTCCTATGTTTATGTGCTAATAATGGCAATATGTGCATTGCAACAGCAGATGTATGAGAACCTAAATTAAATTTTAAGAACGAGGATCAAAAGCATATGTAAATCTTCATCAATTTATTCGAGTAGAGTAATAACTAATGGATTTTTAATTTTTATTTTTGGTCTGGCTAATGGATATTGTTAGAAAATGTCTTCAAGGCACTTGTTACCAAGCCATCTGAAGTAAGTCTGAAGTTTTCCAGACACTATTTTATGTCTAATCAAAGTTTTGAAGATCGTAGCTTTCCTTATTAGGTATTTTGGCATTCACACTTTCAGGATTGCAATTTAATTGATGGTTTTAGATACATGCTGAGAAAAAGAATCATCTGATCAGGTACCTTGGCTGCAATTATCGCTTCAGTCACCATTTTTGTAATGCTTCTCTTCATCGGTTGTTGTTACCTTTGGAGGAGGCGAGCAGAGAAGAAACGTGAAGCGGTACAAGAAGAAACGGGTACTGATAGTCAATTTACGAAAACAAAATAGCAAAAGATTGAAACTTTCAATGAGAAACAAAAAGATTTTGAAGCTATGACAGCAAGACATTAAAACAAGTATAAGTCTGAACGACTTTGTGGTTCACTCGTGCAGGTGTAAGCGAGATCACATCCTTAAAGTCCTTGCAATTCGATTGGGATAATTTGCGTGTAGCCACAAACGATTTTTCTCAAGAAAACAAGCTTGGTGAAGGTGGATTCGGGGAGGTTTACGAGGTACTTAAGTGATTATAAATATTATAAATACTTACAGCTCACCTAAATTGAAATGGATGTTAAGTGGGTGCTATCCCAAAAGCTGAAATTATTAGGTGAAGGGAGTTCATTTGCCAAGTGAAGTGGGACAAAATTTCAACACATGTCTCACGTGCAAGCCGAATTACAAGCAATACGTGAAATTAGACTATTTTGTCTCTCTAGCTATAAGAATGACTTGTGATCAACATTAATAGAATAATTAAATATTAAACCATACCTTCATCTAATAGTTTAAGTTTTTAAAATAGTATACAGTAGTCCCCCAAATCTCACCTAATATTAGAGTTAGAGGTTCTAAATTCAAATCTTTTTAGCTCCCATTTGCCTCCCTACTTAAATTTTGATGCTTAATACTAGACAAAATGACCAGACTAAGCGTGAGGGGTAATAGAATAATTAAATATCAAATCATACATTTATCTAATAGCTTAAGCTTTAAGAACAATTAATAGTGATCCTACTAAATCTCACAATCATCTATTTATTATCATAAAAGGTATCCACGGCAATAATGGTGTGGAGGTTATGATAGCATAACAACATAGAAGAGCACCTAAATTTTTGGGGTCCTGGTTGATTCATAATGTAGTTTAAGGATAAGAATGAAGAGTTCGTGAGGTCTTGTTAGCTTTCACATATTATTTCAGGGTAGGCTTCCCAATGGACAAGAAATAGCTGTGAAGAGGCTATCCCAAAGCTCAAAGCAAGGTGTCCAAGAGTTTATGAACGAGATTTTGTTGGTGGCGAAGTTTCAACACCGGAATCTAGTGAGATTGCTCGGATTTTGCTTGGAAGGAGAGGAAAAGCTACTCGTGTACGAGTTTGTGCCCAACAAAAGTCTCGACTACTTCTTGTTCAGTTAGTTCCACTTCATTGGCTTTATATTCATCTTGTAGGTTAATGTACGATTTAGACGAATGAGCAAATTATCATATCTCGTTCACTAGATCAAATATAACATTTTGAATCTAACTTCTAGGCTTCCTAGATAATATTAGCTCTCATTCAAATACTTAAATCACTATGTAGACTCCGAGAAAAGCAAACAATTGGACTGGCCAGGACGTTATAGGATAATATTAGGCATTGCTCGAGGGATGCTCTATCTTCATGAGGATTCTCGGCTTCGAGTCATTCACCGTGATTTAAAAGCTAGCAACGTCTTGTTGGACAATGATATGAACCCAAAGATTTCGGATTTTGGCATGGCGAGGATTTTCGGAGTCAATCAAACTAAAGCAAGGACCAAAAGAATCGTAGGAACCTAGTAAGTTTCATGTTTTTCAAAATTTAATGTTAGACAGCTTCTGGTTAAGAATTGATCAAGGGATTTGTATAGATGCGAAGCATCCCAACACGTATGTTTCTGGTGGCTGTTTTCAGCGGTTACATGTCCCCCGAATATGCGATGCACGGGCGATTCTCTCAAAAGTCCGATGTTTATAGCTTCGGCGTTCTCCTCCTTGAGATCATTTGTAGCAAGAGGAATGACTACTTCTGCCAATCTGATGGAGGAGAAGATCTTGCAAGCTATGTAAGTTTTTTATATGATTTATTTGTTCTTTGTGGGTTTTAGTCGACAACATTGTTCTACGGTTCACTTGTGTTCAATTGAGCTGCTCTAGGCTTGGAAACATTGGAGAGACGATATGCCTTTGGAAATATTGGACGCGGCATTGGGAGAATCTTATTCAAGAAGCCAAGTTCTCAGATGCATACAGATCAGCTTACTATGTGTTCAGGAAGATCCGGTTAATAGACCGACGATGGCGAACATAGTTCTTGCGTTGAGCAGCCAAACTCTTACTCTGCCATTGCCACGAGAACCAGCCTTTTTCATCCGAAGCCAAACAGGACTACCGAATACCATCATAGAGAATGACAAGGAACATGATCAATATATGAGCGGGTGCGAGCCTTCATCAGTCAACGAAGTGTCGATTACTGAAGTCGACCCTCGATGAAGCACGTGAACCTGATTTCATTTGCTTCTCAAGGATATTATGTGTATGCTGTGTACGGAAGAACTATTTGGTTTTACATGTACTGTTTGATAAGTGTGCTTGGTGTTGGACATTTCAATAGTTTTGAAATATTTGTTAGAAATTATGATTATTATGATAGTCATCATTTTTATAACAGCTTTTTAACGGTCATATAATGGCTTTCTAATGGTTGTATAACGGTCGTCTAACAACTTTATAATTTTTGATTTATTACTTCATAAACTCTTTATTATTTTATAACAATCATCTTTTTAATTACCAATTGATTTATGATAATCTCCTAACGGCTCTCTCCTTTACTTGTTTAAATATAAATTAAACTTCAAACCACAATCTTAGTAGAGACAATATGTTCTCATACCTTTCCTTTTCTTTTTGCTGGGTTATACACGAAAGTTGTTCCGTTTCCTTCTAATATTCAGTGCGGAGTATAGAAAAAGGTATGTTGTATCTTAGGAGGATAGCTGCCAAAGCCTTACGCACTGAGTTTCGTACTCCGAGAGGCGGAATTATCCTTAAAGACAGTGTTTACACGCCTCAGACATTTCTTTTTATTTTCTATCTTTTGTAATGTATTTCCGATTATTATTATTATTATTTTATGTATTCTAATACTTTTTACAACAATCTTAAAGATAATTGCCTTATAGCTTTCAAAATTGGAATTGCTGATGCTTCCATCGACCTTGGAATTGAACAAGGATTTGGAGATGGTGAAGGACAAGTATCACATACTCTTGGGTGGTTTGTCATGAGACAGTATCAAGCATTAACACAAAATAACTTTCAGTCGTTTTGGTAAGGTTATTGAGTTTCAAGTAAAGTCGTTTTTTGGAAACTCTAAATTAATGCTTGAAAGGTGTAATTGTCATTTTGGCGTCACGAGCTTGTGTGTTCTCTTCAGATTTAATTTGATCTTATTAGACATATTCCATGAATGTGTGCTCTTATACTTTTACGAAAGATGCTTACAGATTTTCAAAATTACCTATGTAGAAAATCTTTTTAAAAAAAATGACATAGTGATTCTGCATGGCTACTTAAAAAGAAATAGAAAAGGAAAACCATAAAAGAAATGGAAAGAAATCGGGCTAATATTTCTTTTATATATTTATTTTTATTTTGGTGGCATGTCTTTATTCATGCTTGCTTGGGAGTGTAGCGTGAGCCTCTATGTATATGCTCATACATGTGTTGGTATTTACTGCATGACAATGTGTATGTTTGATAAATACATGAACATATGATAATTCTCTCTTGTCCATGCATATATAAAACTTGTCTAGCATTAGAATGGTGGTAGGTTCTTGCCTTCTTGACGATGTGAAATTATGGTTGATAGAAGGGGAATGGAGACCCAATTTAACAAAAACAAGCTGAGATAATATTTGGGCAACAACTATTCAATTGACTAATGATACACTTCAATATTTGCCATTAATTACTTTTCTGGCTAAACGAGCGTAATCGACAATTTAGTGAGTATACTTTTGCATCCTACCTTTTGTGATATTTTATATTTTACATTTTAGTTATTTAAATGTTGCTTAAAGAGTTAAAGTCTACTTTGAGTTTTACAAATGCAAAACATTGTTGACATTATATTTATGACTACTAAAGTTTTAGTCCAAATCTTTTTCTTGTCAAAATTGTCGTGATTCTATTTTAGAATTTATTAGATTCACATTTATGTTTGAAACAACCAAAGAGGTTTATATTTTATAATAGCCACAAATTTATGGGTTAAAGATTATAATGTCTCTTTTGCAATGATCAAACTTTTCACGCATAAACTTTGATAGAATTCTTAAATAGTATTTAATTGCATAATTAAATTGATTACATGTTTTGTATTGAGTATGCATGGTTGAGACATTTTTTGTGATTCATATATAACACTCAAAGGAAATCTTATAGTTATTTCGTGAAACTATTAGTTCATTTTGGATTTCTGCCAACCTCTGAGTTTTGGTTAACATTTTTGGAGCAACATGTATTATTGATAGCAGTAATGATCAAAAAAAAAATATTTTTTATAAGAATATTGACTTTGTCAATTTATGTTGAATGTCCATTCATGCATGATGATAATTAGAGACTTAATTGGCTATTGCATTGGGAAAGAGAATCTCCTTTAGTGATTGTTGTGGAGATGAAATTTATTTTTATTTCTTTACATCTATAGCCAACACAGATCTATATTGAATAAGATTGATATCTTTTGTGAAATATTTCGTTAAAGGGTGACTATTGTCAAGTTTATTGTATTTTACATAGTGGATTTTCCGCTATATTAAAATAATATAGTGATGTTAACTAAATCTTGAATTCAAATGAAACAAAAATCCACTATAAGATATGTGTTCACCCAGTGGAAGTGCTTGACATAAAAGCAATTGAATGAAATTGTGGGGGAAATTACAATCCTACTAAACCAAAAATCAACTTGGTTGAAGTAGATGATTTGATGAAGTAATTGATACAGTCATTCCCATGCCAATATTGTGGCTAATCGAAATTATGGGTGGTAGACTCAAGTGCTATTAGGCATGTGTAGACAAAATGTCTTATCCTCCTAAGCTCCAATGGGTGAAGGAGAAAAAAATATTTACTATTCTTTGGTAAATTGAGAACTTTTCAAGTTCTTGAGAAAAAGAAAAAAAATTCTTCTCAAACTCATATATTAAAATGAGGCTGAGTAGTTGAGAAACTTTTAGTAGATATTCCTTTGGGAAAATGACACATTTTGTGTTTATACATCATGATTGCCAAGAGGCAATAGTCATGCAAAGATATGGTAAAAATTGACACATCCGGTTGAGGGATGATGTGATAAAGCAACTGCTTAATGATGGAATTATGTCCTTTAATTATATGAAATCAGAAATGGAATTTGGCCAATCCTTTGACTATACATCGAGGGGAATGGACAAGCCAACTGAAGAAAATCAACAATAATGGTAACTCAACCTATGTGATTGGCGATCCCATGAATTCGGTTCATATGGGTAATAACAAGTCATTTGTTGATCTAGTGCAATATTAAAAATTATTGTCCATCCTAAGGTAAAAAAAGTGCAAAATTGCAAGGAAAAAGAGATTGAGCTAAGCTCTTAGTGAAATTCCATAGCCATTATTGGTGGTGTATTAAACTACAGAATACACTTGATGGAATCACCTATATAAAAGTGGAGTGGGGCCACTCCTGTGAGAATTTTTGGCGAAAATCTCTAAAGCACTTATGAATAAACCAAGCACGCGCATGGCCTATTAGCGCAAAACCGCATTGAACAACAAAGTTTGTGGGAATGTAATGTAATTGGTGAAAATTATAATTCACAAAAAAAAATTCTTGGTTCATAGAAGTTTTAAACTTCACCAATGATTTCGAAAATTATATTTCATTCTTTCTAGGGTTGGTTCATAGCCTAACAAGCACCAAGTCCGATGCATTACTCTCCAATAACCCAGCATTATTTTATTTTTCTTGTCAAAACTTTCTGAAATATGTGGGGAATTGTTGGATATTTCAGTAGTTTTGAAATATTTATTAGAAATTATGATCGTCATGAAAGTCATCATTTTGTAACCGCTTTTTAATGGTCATATAATGACTTTCTAATTGTTGTATAACGGTCGTCTAATAGCTTTATAACTTTTAATTTATTACTTCATAAACTCTTCATTATTTTATCACAGTCATTTTTTTAATTACCAATTGATTTATGACAATCTCCTAACGGCTCTCTCCTTTCCTTGTTTAAATATAAATTAAACTTCAAACCACAATCTTAGTAAATACGATATGTTCTCATACCTTTCCTTTTCTTTTTGCTGGGTTATACACAAAAGTTGTTATGTTTCCTTCTAATATTCAGTGCGAAGTATAGAAGGTCTGTCGTATCTTGGAAGATGGCAGCCGAAGCCTTACGTACTGAGTTTCGTACTCCGAGGGGCAGAATTATCATTAAGGACAGTGTTTACATGCCTCAGACATTTCTTTTTATTTTCTAATCTTTTATAATGTATTTCCAATTATTATTATTATTATTATTTTATGTATTCTAATACTTTTTACAACACTTGGTGCGCTTGTGCAATAATAAACAGGTAGAAATGCGGTGGTTTCCATTTGGCTTTGTACTAAAGGAGCAAGCAATTATGAGTTAGGTTGACTCCTAATTTTAACTTTCAATTAAAAGTCATGAGATTTTGTGAGACCCAAGATATTGAGCGTATGCTAATAGAGGAATACATGATCTAATATTTAAGTTGGACTTTGGCTTAAGCCTAAGACATAGAAATTGCAAATTGGAAAGGTAAATAAAAGATTGGAAGAGTTGAATTCACGATCTCCGATACCATGTAAGATTTTTGTGGTCTTTTAACAACTGCTCTAAATGTGTAAATTGATAGATAAATACGTGATTTAATGTCACACCCCGATCCTCGGGCATGCGTACATCCCTTACATTTGGTCGATTTTAAAATGCGATATCCCAAGACTATGTATCACCGACCCCTTTCTTTTTAATAAGCACATGCAGAAGCATATATAAATCCCCAGACAATAAAACAATGGAATAGAAA